>WEIV01001314.1:0-19454 GCA_013390005.1 Calyptomena viridis | reverse complement strand
TGTGCAGCCTGTTTATTCTGCACATCTGTAACGCTGTGATGTCTGAAAACAGTTTCCCACTTGGATGGACATCACACTGATCATTAGAGCTGGCACACTGTGTTTGTTTTCCTCCTCCAGGTCTCAGGGCTAGACCAACCCCTCTGCCCATGTTTGTCTGCACAGGAAAAGCGCTGCTGATCCCAGACATTCCCTCCCTTCACAGGGCTTTTATTTTACTCCCTGCTGCCCACAGGTAAAGCACTTGACACTTGTTTCATTTACTTTCCACCTGGACACTTAGTCTAAGTGTAACTTATCTCCTCTGCCCTTCCTTTCTGCCTCAGTACACGACACTGGTAACCTCCTGTTTGCCCTGAAGGAGCAATATCCTTCAGCCCCTATTTTTGGGAGCAGTAAGTTGGGTCTTGGTAGCTATGGAAACACAAAAAAGCCTTAGCAACTGATGGTGGCCAGCAAGGAAAGCAACTGGTGCTGCCATGGAAACTTGTGGCCTTGAACCATTTTCTTGAAGGCACTTGCTCCTTTTCCCAGGCAAATGTCCAGGGGCTGCAGGAGAAGCCCCAGGGGAGGGGATCTGACAGGGAAGGCTCAGCCCTGGGGGGAACCCTCACCTGAGGAGTGCTGGAGAAGCCTTCCAGCACCATCTCCATACTCTGGCCTGGCATCAGTTTCAGCTGTGCTGGTTCCAGCTTAAACACGGGGCTGGAACGTGTGTGGCTCTGGGAAGTGTCTTTGCCCTTGGTGGTACCAGGGGCACGGAGGTGACGCTGCTGGAAGATGCTGAAACCTTCAGTGGTCCAGTAGAGGTGGTGGATGTGTCGGCCTTTGTTTGTTATGTTGAACTGGTAAGAGCAGGGACTGAGGCTGGAAGAGAAGCAGAGGAAATGTCACAAAATGACATTGAAATGCCATGATGAGCAGAGAAGCAGAAAAAACGTCATGGGAGCTGCTGTTCCCCTGCAGTCACCAGCTGCAGCAGCCTGATGGTGTTCCTGGATGTTCACTCAGCAATAAAACCTCCACCAAAACAGCCACTCCAGCTCAAAGCTTCAGCCACAACCAGGCCTTGGCTGCCCCCGAGTTCAATCACCGCCCAGCAGCTGTTTTCCATTTCAGTGGCTTTGGAGGGTATCCAATGACTCTCAAATGGCCATCACATGTTTCTAGAGGAATCTCTGTGGCTCCAGGGAAACAGAGCTGGGATGTGTGCACTGAAGGAGGTCTAGGCTGAAGGATTACAGAAAAACTGCACTTTGCTGAGCCCATGGGAGAAGCAGGAGCTCAGACATATCCTACCTGAAGTGAGGCCCAAAGTGGAACTCTGGAGAGAATGGCTTGTCGATGACAATGGTGGTGCCAGTGCCCACAGCCTGGACAGGGATGATGTTTGTATGGCTGTTCTCAACAAACAGCTTCACCTCATCCTCAGATTTCCCTGTGTCATCCAGGTTTGCTGTGACACTCACAGATACTTCACTTATGGGGGGGATCACTCCTTTACTGGGTTCAATCCTCCAACAGGAGGATTTGCCAGACTGCAAGACAAACCAAGCACAAACTCACCATGCACCCTGGTCTGCTGTGGGGTGCTAGAAATGGAAAGGCTAAAGAGATGAGGGTAAAAACCATAAAAGTTTAATTTCCCTAAATTTAAGGTACAATGTCTGGCAACAGCAACACTCCAAGAGCTCAGACAACCTGTATTTTACCTTCTTTTAACAGATTCACTTCATTAACCCAGTTTCACTCAACCCAAGGGATGTTTCCCCTCCTGTCTCTCTTTGGAATCTGTGCCAAGGGAAGCTACTTACTCTGTCCTGGCTTCCTGACAATAGAACAGGGTTTGCACAGAAGCTCAAGGCCAGAGGAAGCCAAGACTGCTCAAATCCCACCAGAGCAGCCACATGGCTGGAGGATATTGCTGAGAGCCTGAAGAATAACTCTGCAAAGTCAGTTGAGCACAACTCCAACACCAAAGTCTTCTTTCCCAAGAGACAGGTGGCACTCCAAAGGATTGAAGCCCTCTTTTCCCACTGATCATCAACTGCAGTGAGGTGCCCCAGTGCCCTTTGCTTTGGAAAAGTCAGCTCTAAATGGCTATAACAGGGCAGGAAAGCAGTAAACAGATAGAAAACTGCTACTGACCAGCCATTTTTCACTGAGAAACAGCCCCACAGATACTTACCATCTCTGCCCAGAACACTGCAGGGATGACACTCTGATTGGAGAGGTGGAGAGTTTTGGAAATATCTTTTAGGACTTGGATAGTGCCGAGGTTTATTGCACTCGGATAAACATAGACAACTGGTCCCTGTCCAATGCTCTCTAAACGGATTTTCTGTTCCGGGAAGAAAGTAGGAAAGGTCAAAAAAAGACACAACAGTAGTTGCTGCTGTTGTGCCATATGCCTGAACCCTCTCTTAGGAGGCTTTAGTCCAGGAGTGCTTTGCCTCATCCATTTCCAAGCTTGATGGAAAAAGCAAAGTCTCTGTTCTCCAGATGCAAGCAGTGCATGTGTCTTTGGCTGGGGCTTTTGCTGAAGAGGTACAATGCATATTTCTCAGACATGAAGGACCTGACTTTCAGCAAAGCTTCAATCCAGCTCTGCCCAAAACATCCCTTCAGTGTGGTCTCTACACAGTGCTTGCTTTAGCAGGATTCAGGGATGTCCCTGTGTGCTCCAGAACAACAGTTCTAGTGAAGCAGCACTTGTGTTCATCTGAGAACACAGCAGAGTGTGACACTCAGGGATTGCTCTGGGGTTCAGCCTGGGGTCGTTATCCCATCTCCCAATCCCCCATCATCTCCCAATCCCCCATCATCTCCCAATCCCCCAGTCTCCATAACTATATGTTGGGTCAGGCACTGAGATTACCACCACAAGGATTCCATACTTCTCCTTTTCTAGGCATAGGCTGCTGCTTATGCCACCAATCCCTTCTTTCCTTGTCCACACCAGTCATATATCACAAGATATATGGAAGAATCCCTGGACACTTCACACCCCATCAGGATGAGGTGCACAAAGGCACTCACCAGGGGGGATCCTTCACTCCCAAGCACAGTGACATAAGCTGTGGTGTCGTGCTCTCCCAACAACTGGACTTCAAGTGTAAATGGGATCTCCACTGAGCTGTGAGGCTCGATAATTCCATATGGACTGGGGCTGGAGTACCACACAGCAGCACCATCCTTGTGTTCCTAGAAGGGTCAGAATCAAGTGCAACTTCAGAGGGACCTCTGAGGAAACTTTAAACTCCTTAGCATCTACCACTACAGCAACTCACATGCTTTTAAAAACCCCCAGGAAAAACTAGAAAGGCACACAACAAGATGGACTTGTAGGGGTTTAGCATCCTCAGGGGGTCCAAAAGTTTCCGCACCCACACACCCCCACTCCTGTGCTGGCAGCCTCCTTGCAGCAGCTTTTCACAACCCTCTAAGCTCTCCTACATGAAAACACCCTAAAGACTAGAATATGAACTGCTTCCCTAAGAGGTTGAACTGCTCCCTAAAGTTTGTATTCAGGTCGGTTCCTGTTCTCAGCAAGTCTTTAGGTTTGAATAGAAACCAGCAAGGTCTTGCCCAAACCCCTTTCTTCCCCTAATAAACAGCTCGATGACATTTGAGAGGAGGAGGAAGAGGTGGGTGCGATGCCAAACCTGAGGAAGAACCCTGTAGCATCCAGGGAAGTCACTGTCATTCACCAGGGTCAGCATCCTCTGGTAAGGGACAGTCAGGCAGCAGCGCCCAAACGTCAGCACGGGGTTGAGCACTCGCAGGGCAGGAATGACACATCTGGGCAGAGAGATGACCCCAGGAGGATCAGAGGTACTGAGAGAAGGGAGAACTTGTATCCCTGAAGAGCATGAAATGGAGCATAACACGTTTGTCATGGCAAACAGCCCTTTAACACCCCTAAAGGGATAGAGCACCTTTAACTTCTTTTCACTTGAACACCTCTTGTCAAGGAGGGGCTGAGACTCAGCACTGCAGAGGCTTCCAAGTGCCCAGGCAGAGGATGTGCCCTGTTCCAGAGCTGTCTCAGCAGCTTTGCCCCTCCTTTGCCCAGGAAGGCTTGCAAGGACCCCTCCAACAGTTCTAGTGAGCCGTGATCTCTGGAGGAGCCTTCCCACTGAGGACAAGTGCTCACCAAAGCTCAAAGAACATAAAACTCCACTGTCTCAGTAAAAACGACCCCCTCCTCTCCCACAGGGCTGTTGCCCTGCCTGAAAACAGCCATTTGCTCCAGCAGTGGAGGGCACAAGCCCAGCAGAGTGGGCTCTCACCCTCTCCCAGTTCTCCCCACAGGTCTATACACTGACTGTCCCTGTCTGCATTTGCTTTACAAAACTGACTGGATGGCTCTGCCTGGGAGAGGGAACAGCATTGGAGAACTGCTTCTCTCTTGTCATTAAACTGACACCCACAGCAGCACAACAGGACAGAATTGGGCCGCAGCAAGAACAACCTGGGGCCTCAACTCTGAGAACATTAATGTTCAAAAGAGCCAGAGGGAAACAGTGCCCTCACCACTCCTGCCATGAGCCCCTTTCCCACTGGCACATGCATTGGTTAATTGAGCCAGACCCCTCAATCAGACCCTGCTAATTGAGCAGGCTGCTTGTTGTGTCCCAAACCAATGCTGTGGTGTGGTCACAACCCAGCACAAATCCACCACTTGCAGTAAGGAGGAGAGGTGGCCCTTGTGAAATTTGTTACATTTCAAGAACCAAAAACCAGGCAAATAATTAATGTCATTCCTGTTCCATTTAGGAAAGGGCCCAGAGCTGTCCCTGCCTGTGAGCTGGGGTGCTTCTCACCACAGGCTGCTTTCCAAGCACTGCTGGTCTCATCTCTAGCTGGGCACAAGCAGCTCATGAAGCAACACTTCTCCTCTGGAGCTGCAGGCAGCAAACCCTGTGCAAGGCAGTGTGCTGGTGGTGGAATCACAGGCAAAGTTGTGGTACCTGGCTGTGAGGGGCAGCACCGACACCCTGACAGCATCATCCACATCCATCACCAGCTCCAGCTTGTATTGTCCCACAGTGTTGGAACACAGGGTGACCTGGTGGAAGAGAAGAGCAGCAAATGCCTCCTTACTCAAATTAAGGGACCAATTTTTCACCTGACTACAATGACATAAATGCAGAGGAAATCTGTTGACTTGAACAGAATGAGTTCAGCTTTACAGCAGGAAGCTGAAGGCAAAATGTGGCCCAGCAGATACTGGACAGCTCAGGTCTACAGAGGTTTTTCTGTCCCCATTGGAGATTCCTGCAGGGAACACAACTCATTCTGTTCCCTGGGAGAGGAGAAATGAGACCAGGAAGAAAAGCAAACTGCTTTATACAATGACATCTCTAACAGCCACCTTCTGTCCTCATCCTTCCCCTTTCAGTCAAAGAAATCTCTCTCAAAAACACACGAATGGCTTCTGTGCTTGGCCATATGGTACATGGTTTCAGCTTATGATTTTGAAAACACAATGGTGCTCCTTCAGGAACATCCTGAGTAACCCAGCTAACAAATCCAGTGCAAATCTGACTCACACGATGCTCAAAGCTCAAAGCCCTCCCACACAGCAGTGAAGCTGCAGCCCCACCTGCTGAAGTGTGTGTGGACAGACTCTCCCCATACCTGGATATCCTGGAATTCCAGGGGGAGGATGGTTCCCCTGCAGGGGTTTATGGTAAATTCCCTTGGCCTAAGGAGACCCTGAGCTCTGTTCCTCCAGGATGGGTGAGTGCTGTCAGATATCTGAACAAAGCTGCTGATGCTGGGCTCTCCCAGGCCATCCTCAGGAATGCGGAGGTTGAAGGTCATGGGCACCATGGAGGTGTTAGTCAGGCGACAGCACAAGGTGCAAGGGAAGCCTGGGAAAATGAACAAATATCCATGGAGGCACCAATTATCTCATGACTCCTGGTATGAATAAAACTGGGCTTGGAGTTCAGCTTTTTGTTATCTGAACTACAGCTCATTTCGCAGCTCAGTGAGGAATTAATTGTCAATTGCTGTTCACAAATTGCTGCCTTGGAAACGCCCACTGTCAGCCCTGCTGAACACCCCAAGTTTCTCTCTGTCTGACAGGGAAGAGCTCTCTCACCTGCTCCAAACCAGCACCAGTTATTTCTCACTGATGAGTGTGCAACACTGCACCAACACTCCCACCATTTTCAAGATATAAAAGTAGTGAGTTGTCATTGAGGGGAAGCTACAGTAAAAGAAAGGGAGGATGGAACTGGGAACTAGAACAAACTCACAGCCCACTTCACTGGGGGCAAAACCAAGGCTTGCTGTAAGATCAGCAATTAGGAACCACATCTCACCCAACAAGCAGGGACATCACTGGCTGTGATTGCTGCCTGCAAGGGCATTTAGCTCTGAGACTTGCTTTCCATAACTGAAAGCCAGGGATACAGCCACACCTCATGGGAATGTCCTGCAGAGCCAGGGCCCCCAGCCCACAGCCTGCTCTGCAGTGGACATGTGGCTTGGCTGGCCAGCTCTGTGGGGAGGAGACATCTCCCAGGACCTGCTTACCAAGCATCATTTGAACACAGATGGGCAGGAAAAACCAACTGCAGGCACAGCCAAGAGCTTCCTGTGCCCATCAGCAGTGACCACTGCCCAGCTCCAGCAGTGACTCCAGCAGGGAGGCAGGAGGGGCACAAAAAGGACAAACACAGGTGTCACAATCCCAGATGAGACTGAGGTCACCAGATGCAGACAACAGTCAGCAGCACAGTTAAAAGAAGCAAAGGTAAAACAGCTGCCTTTGGCTGAGGAGGCCTTAGGAATGAAATCAGATTAAGCAGGATGAATCTCCTGTTGTGTAATCATATTCCTGTTTGGTGCCTTTTTTGTTGGTTTATTTATTCAAAAGGAAACTAAGAAGTGGCCAAGCAGTGATACTGACTTTCTATTCCTTTGGTCCCATTTGATCTCATGATGGCAAAACTCTGCCTTAAGCCACCAGCAGCTCTGGAGTCAACACCCTAAAGAAGCTGTTGTGGAGGAACATGAGGTTCAAGTGCTCCATTTTGGCAACACACAGACCTCTCACACTGTGGTCCAAGCCCAGGGCACACTCACCAGGGGAGATGTCACCAAAATTGAGGGCAGGTACACTGAAGTGGAAAGTTGGTCCAATGACACAACCCCTGTGAGGACAAAGGCAGAGGAGGCAGTGGCTTGGTTAAAGGGAATGGAAAAGGTTCAGCTCTCAAGACCCCTTGAATGGATAAAAGCTGCTGTCAGAGCCACCATGGGTTTCAAACCAACTTGTCATCCTGTGCTCAGCACAGCATCCATGTGGACAGGGGGCAGCCAAAGCAAAGTGGTCAGGAGCCAACAGGCTCTCTGGGACGAGCCCTCATGCTGCTGTGGTCCTGAGAAGGGAGCTTTGCCTCTCCTATCATCACTTGTTTTCTTTTTTCCCCACCTCTCCCCTTTGCTGGGTGAGGATTATCTTTGGCCATGGCACCAACCCATGGGATGATGTGTCCTTGTGACAGTCCCTGCTGCAGAGTTCCCTTTCTCCTGCATGAGCCCTTTGCTGGCTGTGGAAAGGAGGCACTGGAGCACTGGCTGCCCCCATGCATTGGGCATGAGAGATGGTGTGAGGCTGCTGCTGCCCATTTGGGATGGATTATTAACAGAGGATTTTAAAAACACTGCTTCTGGTGCAGAATCACCCAGGCTGACCCATCTCCAGAGGCCTGGGGGCCATTCCTGGGACATCCCAGACCAGCTCCTGCCCAAAGCTGACACCATCCCACTGCCTGCCATGGCCTAAGGGGGAGAGACATCCCTGTAGGAAGGGGTCACTCCAGCTCCTGAGGACCCACACAGGGCAGCAGGAATCCTCACACTTAAGGGATGCCAGGCTCAGAGCCAAGACTAAGACCTCAGGCAACACCTTTGTTCTGTGCTCCACCACAAAATGAGGTAGGTGGGAAATGGTTACCCAGAGACAGCTACAAACATCCCCACACATCCCAGAGCCCTCCTCACCTGACAGTCAGTGTCACAGGCTTAGGGGATCCAGTCACACTGAACAAGAATTGTTCCTCAAACTTCCCCAGGATGGTGCATCTGAAGGAGATCCGGATGGCCTGGAGCCCACCTGGTGCAATGGTGCCCTGCTGGGGCATAAAGGTGAAGCAGGAGCCCACAGCTGTAGTTGGAGGGATGAGTCTGAAAGGAGCCTCAATAGGTCCTTTGTTAAACAGGATCACCTGCAGCAGCAAGAAAGCAAAAGGGAAACACATGAGGAATCTCCTTTCTTACAGAAGGCTGAGTTGCTTTCAAATTAAACAATTAACACATGTAAAATGCAGAAGATGCCCTGTGCTGCTGCATGGCAGAAGCCAAAAATTGTAACTCTGAAATACAACTTTGTATGCCTTTGGGATTTTCATGCACAGCAGTGATAACTTCACACAACCAGTGTCACTCTGGCATTTTCCCACTGGCACAGAGCAGTTCACTTTGACTTGCAATGCAGAGGAGCTGCTCAGTGTCACCAAGTTCATTCAGACCCAGCCCTCAGAGCAATGCAAGGCATTGCAGCATTTCTAGTGAATCACCACAGAGCTGCTGCTGCTGCTCCAGGTGTGCCCAGCCCCAGTAAGGGCAGGACATGTTCACCTTCCATTGCAGCCAACCAGTTTATTGCATGTAGAAGACACTGTAGGCAAACATGTTGAAAGTTCCTCTGATTCCTGCCCAGAAATGACTTGCTCTTTTCTAGAGCCAGAGATGCACCAAGGCTGAAGTGTGGTGAGGGACTGGTCAGCAAGAGAAAGCACTCCCATACCCTTTGTAAGGGCCAGCACTGAGCCAGGAGGTTGGATGCCTTTCCTCCAATTCCTGGGAATAGGCAGGAGACACTTGACTAAAAATTGTCTGCAATGAACTTAAGCTCAAATACAGCCAGTTTTTTCCATCTGCTTTTAAACAGCTCAAGCACAAAGGTGCCTCGAGTCTGGGGCTGGAACAAAAGCCTCTCAACACTCAGCTTTTTGACCCAGTGTTGCTTTCATGTGCCAAGGAGTTGTTTTGCACAAAGCCCCCCAGATGCTCTCCCAGGGCAGTTGTCAAAAAGCAGGGATGAGGGTTTCATGAACAGACACACCTCTCAGACCCCATCAAACGGGATTCAGATTCTGTGAAACTCCCCAAATTTGACTAGTATCACAACTGCCTGAGTTGCCAGAAATTCCACAGGTCCACCAGGCTCGCTGCTGCCCCAGGAGCCATCAGGACCCACCTCAATCCCTGCTGCTCACCTCGTATCTGTTGACTGCTCTGACAAAAACCTCCCCAATGTCCAGTTCCTCAAAGTAGAAGCGGAGTTGGGGCCCAAGGCCTTCCCCTGTGAGGCGCAGGGGCAGCCTGGTCTCACGGCCTGGGGAGAGATTTCTGTTTCAGTATAATAATTCCCTCTCTTATCCTACATTTTCCAGGCTGCCTCAATGCTAGTCCCTGACTCTGAGCTGGGGAGGAGCACTGCACAACCTGGAGGCACCACGGACTGAGAGCTGCAAGGTGACAATTCCCAGGGACAGAAGCAGGTGCTGGCCAGGGCTGGTCCTTCACAGACACCCTGGGCTCAGAGCTCAGCCAGCTTTGGTCTGGTGTTGTCTGGGCAGTCAAAGGTGATTCAGGGTCAGGAAGCACATTTCTAACTCAGCTCCTGCTGCCTGATGATGGATCCATGTAATAAGGACCATATCCTGGGGAGCAGTGGTCTAGAGGGGTTAGTGCTTGGTCACTAAAGCTGTGATTAAAGCTCTTTTTGTTCCGTAGCTCTTTGGCCTTGGAGGAAACGGTGGCAAAGCCACAGCACAAAAGCTTTTCCCTGCACTGCTTGGATTGTTCTGGGATCAGTGATCCAGAGCCAGGCCTTGCACAGGAGACCCACAAGGACAAGGGGCACATGCCAGCACTGCCCCACTGACCACAGAGCCTTCCCAGCAATTACACCAGGAGCCCAGGGGGCTGGAGGAGTATTTGCACCTCTCACTGTGGGTGAGAGGCAGCAGAAAGGAGCTGTACCTGAGATGTCACAGTAGGCTGCTCCTTTATAGACTCGGCCTTGTTGGGGTTTAAATAACACATTGATTTCAGCTGAAGAATTTGGCCAGATCTCTCCCTCCTAAAACAGAAGGAAACAGCAAAACATTTGTCTTCCAACACCACATTTCTTCTTTTCAACCACAGCCCTGTAAGCCTGTATTTAAAGCATCAAAGAAAGGAGTGAGCAACACTTATCCATAACATTGATAAGAGAGTTTTGAAGGCTGAGGCAGGTTCCTGCTGCCTGTCAGGAGCCTGCAGGGCAGAAATGCTTCCTGCAACAAGCTCTCCAACCTCACCAGGAACTTGATGTCTTCAAGCCAGCTGAGGCAGGGATCTGCTGAGTGACCTTATTCAGGGAGGAGGAGGAGGAGAAGGAGGAGAAGGTGAAGGAGGAAAGGAAGTTCTCAGCTATCACTAACCAATGGCTCAATTGTGAAACTATTACTGAAGACCAGCATGGGGTCTTTTCGTACTGCTTCTCTCTTTCTCTGGAAGATGCGGGAGAGAAGGGAAAGTTTTGCGTGGCAAGTGGCGTCCACTCTGCTCCTCTTGAGAAGATCTTTCACCTTCTTCTTTTCCTGCTGCCGCAGCCTGTGACAGAGCCTGCAGCCACGGGGAGAGACAAACCCAGCAGATTGTTCAATAAGCCACATCATCCTTGGCTGGAATGTAGGTGGAACTGGAATGGGAAGTGCTGAGCTCTGTTACCCTGAAGCCCAGGGACACATTCCCTGATGCTGGGGTTGGTTTAATTGTCCTAAACCATTTAAAGCACTCTGAGGCCATGTGTCAGTTTTACCCTCGGGCAGTGTATCTCACTGAATTGCATCTTTCAAACCCACCTCTTCTTCAGCTGATCCTCCTCTTCCTGAGTAGCAAAAGCCTTCCACTGGAAGCGGGCTATGAGGTGACTCTGGTTGTGGATGACCACGGTTCTGCAGTTTGACAGTGTGATGTAAGTCTTCTCCACTGTCACAGAATTCCTGTCCAGTCTGATGGGGACATCCACAGCTCTTCCATGAAGGCTTGTGTGGGTATCTTCACCTGGAAAAAGCAAAGGGGAATCTTTGCTCAGCTCCCTCACTGATAGAAGCACAAGGAACAGAGCAAACCATTCAGGTGACTCTGAGGAGCCCCATTCAGTCACAGCTTGCCCAGGGTCTCCTGCAGGCATTCCAAGAGCTCCTGTCTCTCCTGATCCCTTGTTACTGGCAAGCAAGAGTGCCTGAGGGCATGTGGGCAGAAAAGGGAGACCCAGAGGAAGGAGTAAAGTGATGGCCCATGGCAGGAGGGGACAGAGCTGAGGACTTTGATGTGTTGTGGCAGCAGTGCCCTCACTTGCTGTGGGCTCCTGATGAGGTGTCAGGATGAGACTGGTGGGGCACAGCCCACACCAACCTGCCCATTAGAGTCCTGCAAGCCCATGTGTTTGCCCTGGGCCCTGCTGCCTGTACCTGAGAGTGCCATTCTACACTGAGCATTCCCAAACTATTCAACAACCAGAGCAAGGACATCTTTGCTTTCCACCTCAAACCAAGCTCAGGAGGAGAGAGCCCCTGGCTGTGCACATCAACTGATAGAGGGCTGGAATCTCATTGGAGAACCTGCTAGCATTTCATCCTCTCAATGGACCAAAGGCTCCCTCCTTTCCAGAGCTTTTCAAACCTTCATTATTCCCCACCAAGTAACTCCTGGGCTCAAACTTCAGTACCAAGAGCAGGTGACTGTTTTCAGGCAATGCTCTCTAGAAATGGCATTTCTATGGAGAGGTTCTTAATGCCTCAGTGCAAGTCCCAAGTGCCAAAAGTGCAGCAACCCAGCAGCATCCCTCTGCAAAGGCACTTCTCCTCCCTGCCCAGGGCAGCCAGGGCAGTGCCCAGCACTCACCTGTGTTGTAGTGCACTACCAGGGCTGCAGAATGATCCCCAGTCTGCAGTGGGTGAAACTNCACTGAGCATTCCCAAACTATTCAACAACCAGAGCAAGGACATCTTTGCTTTCCACCTCAAACCAAGCTCAGGAGGAGAGAGCCCCTGGCTGTGCACATCAACTGATGGAGGGCTGGAATCTCGCTGGAGAACCTGCTAGCATTTCATCCTCTCAATGGACCAAAGGCTCCCTCCTTTCCAGAGCTTTCAAACCTTCATTATTCCCCACCAAGTAACTCCTGGGCTCAAACTTCAGTACCAAGAGCAGGTGACTGTTTTCAGGCAAGATGCAAATAGCAGACATTAGACATGCTGTCTAGAAATGGCATTTCTGTGGAGAGGTTCTTAATGCCTCAGTGCAAGTCCCAAGTGCCAAAAGTGCAGCAACCCAGCAGCATCCCTCTGCAAAGGCACTTCTCCTCCCTGCCCAGGGCACAGCACTCACCTGTGTTGTAGTGCACTACCAGGGCTGCAGAATGATCCCCAGTCTGCAGTGGGTGAAACTCCACTGTCACTTGCATGGTGTCACCAATGTCCAGAGTTCCCATGGCTGGAGTGACAGAGAAAGGGCTGCAACACAGAGAGAGGTCAGGACTCTGGGGGAGACCTGGGGATGGTTCCTTTGGCACTTCAGCTCACTTGTGCAAGGAAGGAGAAACCCAACCACGGTCAGCAGAAGACAAACAGAACACAAAGGATCAGAAAGAGGTAGTGACTCTTCTGAGGAGATCCAGCCCTCAGAAGATTTTGTGGGATAAAGTGACCTCATGTCCCCCACAATGTCCATCCAGTTATCTGCAGTGAGGCTCAAGGGTCTGACTGCCAGCAATCCCATCAGAGCATGGTTTGTGAAGAGCAGAGAGAAGGTTAAAAGCTATTTGCATGCACAACTTGACATTGCCTGCCCCAGGAATGTCTCCTCTCCTGGCTCCTATTAACTTCACCTCAAGAGAATCAGACAAGGAGAAATAAAATCTTTCTTGGAGATACAACTATGGTTTCATTTCCAGAATATATTTTTTAACCCGGAAAACACCCTGTTTTAGCACAAGCAAACAGCATTTCAAAGAGGGAGCAATCAGGAAACTCTGAAAGAGCTCAGATGTAGGTTAGAGCAATACAGTGACATGAAAAGGCAGAAAAAGAAGATCCTGAAGGATTCAATCCCAGCTAAATGAAGTGCCATTATTAACAAGAGCACCTCAAGGGAGCAGAACAGGAGGTTTCTGTGCATTCACTAGCAATGCAATCTGGGACTCTGGGTTGCCATCCAGGTTGGTAACAGTTTGCTTGGCCCACCAGACAAACTCCGTGCAATGTGCTGGAAATATTTATGAAAACGTGTTGATGCATTTTGGATTTACCAGGAGCAATTAGGATTTGTCACCAGGTAAACAGCTCTTGGCTGGCAGACAAAAAATTCAGTGCTTTAATGCTTAGGAAGGGATAGCTCAGCTGAAACAGCTTCTGCCCCATGGCACCTCTGTTACTGCTGTAATTATCCTGTATTAACTGCTGTATTATGCAGGAGCTCATTATCCCTCACACAGACCTGGTTCTCCAAGACCCAGAGATACAAACTCCATGGTTAACAGAACTCCTCTAAATTTCAGCCAACACCACTAAGCTGTTCCCTGAGCCCACAGATAAGAAGATCTGTGAAGGAGACTCCCTGACACTGTAATAGCCAAATGAAAACCACTGCCAAGAGATGGAGCTGGCAGGCTGAACTTTGGCCTTTTAGCCATTGAGAACTGTTCTATAAGATCATTCTTGTCCCTTTAGATCTGCTCTTCCAATGAATCACTACTGCTCCAACAGGCAGAAAGACAAGATTTGGAGGATTTTTTAATAGCTTGTTTCCTTCTTACATGCTTTTTGCCTGTGCCCATTTGTATGTTTGCTTTCTTGTATGACATCTAAACTTTCACAAGTCCAGATCTCCCAGTGGCACCTTGCAATCCTCAGCTTGCACAAATTCATATCCTCACACCAATTTAGGAGAGACCATCCCAGCAATACCTATTATTGCCTTCAGAAAGAGACCAACCCCAGGCTTGCCAGCAATTTCATAATGATATCTTTTGGCATTTACATCTTGCTTCCTTTCACCTGGCATCAGCTCCCCCTCTTGCCAGAGCTGGGCAAAAGTTATGTGCCATGAGGATACCAAGGGCCAAATACTCCTGATATAACTTAGAAACAGAGCTGACAAGCAAACAAAGCTGGCAATTCTGTGACCAAGGCTCTCAAAACCACCATGTCAGCTTTTCCCCTGCATTCACACATTTGGTAGATGCAGTGTGCAAGGAGGCTGCAGTCTCCTTCAGCTCCTGTGCTATAGTTCTCTTCTACAGCTAAACTTTCTTTGGTCCACTGGAGCCTTAACTGTCATTAAATCAGTTGATTTTGAGAGAATCCATTTCCTTTCAATATTTAATTCCTGAAACACAGAATCACTTTAAATCCCTGTCAAGCAGGATCCAACATGCTCTCTAGCATTCAATAGAACAGCCTGTAAAAAGATGCCAGGCTTTATTGAATATTTATTTTGGTGGTGACAATGAGATCTGGAAATCCCAGAGAAAAACTGTGCAGAGATTTACAAGCTACATATTTGTGCAGTGAAAAGCAGCAGCCTGCTTAAAGAGCATCCAAGGAGCCTGCTAAGGTAGCCTTGCCAGGCTTTGGTGGAAGGACCCTCACATTTCACAGCAGAAAAGTCACCTTTTAAGCTCTGTTTTCCCAGGAAAGAAATCAAAGCCACTCAGGTGCCCTGGGTTAGACAGCAGGTCTGTGCTGCATTCCTGACCTCAGCTCCTACACCAACACCTTTGGGATCAAACACAATTCTTCCCAGAGAACTGGTCTGTGTGGCTGCTGGTGGTGGGTAACCATTTCAGAAGGTCCTTGTGCTCAGGAGGGTGCAAACCAACTACTGATGTGTTCCAGCACTCTCCAGGAAAACTGGGAGAGAGCTCAAAGGTTGCATCCTGTTTAAAACACCAGAAGCAACAGCAAACCCCACACATCCTGCCCATTTCTGGCTGTGGCTGCAGAGCAGCAGCTCCGTGCTCTGGTTCCTTTTGTTACCCATTATCAGCTCTATTATCACCCAGAGGTGTTTTGCACAAAGAAAGATGAGCTGCTTTACCTCTGGGTGCTGATGTGGTAACAGGCTTCCTGGTTGCCAAGGTTGTGAACCAGCAGAGTCTTCTGGGTGCTGTATTTGACTGGACAGACCCCAAAGTCCAGCTGGTCAGGGAAGTCCAGGACAGCTCTGGCCCCAATGGCCCGGATGGGCACAATGAACTCTTCCCTTTCAGTGATGCAGTGGAGCTGATGGAAATAATCCTGCAGGGAAAGAAACAATCTCAGCATAGAGAATTTATCCCCATCTTCACCATGGGCAAAGAGTATCCCCCAGTTCTAGATCCAGTGCAACCCCACTGAAACCAGCAGAGCTCCTCAAAATCCAGGCCAGATGCCCTGTCCTCAATC
The DNA here is from genome assembly GCA_013390005.1 of Calyptomena viridis. Taxonomy (NCBI): domain Eukaryota; kingdom Metazoa; phylum Chordata; class Aves; order Passeriformes; family Eurylaimidae; genus Calyptomena; species Calyptomena viridis. The sequence continues at coordinate 3,933 of WEIV01001314.1, read as the reverse complement.
CAGGTAGGATTGAAAGTGAACCCTGTAGGTTCACTTTCCTCTGAAGGCACCAATCTTTTGGGACCTGCAGACTCACCTTGTTCTCCTCAGGGGTGAAGAGGATGCGTAAAGTAGAGCACAAGCCTGGTGGAACCTTACGACACACACCAGTGGGGCCAACGAACTTGAAATAAGGTGAGGTCTCCATGGTGACCTTCACCAGCCGAGGAACCTGCAGGAAAGACACGAAATGATGATTTTTCCACTTAAAGAAACAGGCAGAGAAGAGATCTGGCCATGCCCTCATGACATCCTTCCTTAAGCTTTCCAAAGCACTGTTAGCTCGGGAGGTACAGGCACAAAATACACTTGAATCCCCTCTGCCTGGGCAAAAGCAGCTCAGCCAGAGGCAATAGGGCAGTTCCTGCTGGGAAGGAAGTGCCAAGCAGGTCAGACACCAGCAGTGTGGAGATGGAACACCTGAGCCAAGTCATCTGTGTGTTCAACAAGCCCAAAGGACCTGCTTGCACAGAGCCATGCAGCCCTGTTCCAGAGGAGCAAAACAGCACATGCTATCCAGGGGGAAGGTAAAACTTCCCTTCTAACTGATGGGTTTGAGTGGGGCAGCCCAGCTGTGGGGATCCAGTTGTGTGGGCAGACCAGCAAGAGAAGGAGACCAGACACTGTGGCCTTACTGGGAGTCAAAGCAAACGTGAGGAGCAAAAGGAGGAGTGCAAGAAGAAAAAGACACAACCCCTGAAACAAAGAGATGGTGAAGAGTATTTAAATGGGATGTAAAGAAGCAAGGGAGAAGCACAAGGCACTACCAGGAAAGGTTGATGCAGAAGATGAGAACAATCAACTTGCCAAAGTGATGGAAAGCCAGACAAGCCCCCAGGCTGTGCCAAACTCTTGCTGTTCAATGCTTGGGGTTTTACTCACTTCAAAAGTAATTCCTTTGGGACAAAATCAACAGCCCATACAATGCCTTCCCTTTACAGGACAATCAGAAGATGCAGCTGTACAAGTTCATTATTTTTTACTGAGACTGGCAGAAATGTTAATGCAGATGTCCTTTTACACTTGAGGAAGCACATTCACTGTTTGTTGGCTGGTACTTGGCAAAGACCAACATTTTGAAGAGCTACAGGGATGCTGGAGCAGCTGAAGTCAAAAGATTCAGTGGGAAAGAAAAAGAGCAGCAGGCTTGCAAAGGAAAGAAAGGGGCTAGAAAAGTTCCTCTGGTTAGATACCACCAACACACAGCCAAAATCAGAGGAGAATCCCCAGCATGGGAAGATTTCCACCACCTTGCAGAACAGAGGTGTGAGACATTTTATTCTGGTAACTTGCTGTGCTTACAGCACTGGAATTCCACCCCTGTCCTCTGACAGCACAGTGCCCAAGCTCCACAGTCCCAGCACTTACCTTGTCCCTGTTCCTCAGAATCAGTGGCATTTCACAGACCTTGTGTGGCACATAGTTCTGAAATACCACCTCTGATGGGAAAGGCTGAAACAAGGTCTGGTCCAGGTCAACTGCTGAGAACTGGAGAGGCAAGAGAGAGCAGGGAGAGGTTCAGCTGCTGGGAGGAGGATTCATGAATGACAATCCTACACTGACCCCCAGTGAATTACAGACTCTCAGTGATTATGTGTGCCCAGCTCACACTGGGGAAACAGTAGCTCCCCCTGCTCTGAGCTGATCAAAAGCTGCTGGACCACAGGACCAGGCCCCAGCTGAGCAGCTCTTCTGATATCACATCTTCAAATATCACATCCAACAGCAAGGAAAAGCACAGGAAAAGGTTACCTTGTGAAGGGAGGTTTCATTCCTATCTTGATGCTGGACAATCTGGGGCAGACTCATCTCCCCAGTGCTGACCAGCCTCTGCCTGGAGGTGAGAGACATCTCCTTCTGGAAGGCAGAGGGAGTCAGCTGAAAGGCAAAAAAACCCAGCAAGAGTCTCAGAAATGCCCTTGTTCAGAAAGGCTTTTCTTGTTCAAGTGCCACTGATGAATAATTTGTGATCACTGACACCAGGACAGTCTGGAAGTCACCTGCTGAAATATTTAACATCAGTAAATTAATGATACAGAGCAGAATGCACATGCTCTAACCATGTGGCTCTGTCCCATTAGCCTCTCCATGATTTGATGTGACATGTTTGGGGATTTCTGCTCATTGGGAATTCATTTCCTCTTTAGTTGCACTGGATTGAACCAAGTGACCTTTGCAGAGAGTGGGGAGGAATTATCAAAACTCCTCCAACTCCATCCTTCCACAACAGTCACAACCCACAGTGTGTGGAGATGTCACTGCTGGGAAAGCAGCCTCGTGCCAAGGTTGAGGTGCAGAGGAATGCATCCAAGTTTTAGTTCTCTCATTAATTAGCACTTGTTTTCTCTCTGTCTGGCCTCACAGGCCCCTCCATAGAAGAACACAGAGATCTCCTTGGCAGAGGCTCAGCACTGAGTCACCTCCAGCCAAGTGAGCTCCAGGCAGCACAGGGGACATTTCCAGATGGGGAGGAGGAACTGCCCTGAAGCCACTGCTGCCTGCAGGGCTGGAAGTGTGTTCCACACAGGAGATGAGCTACAACAAGTCTTGTTCCAGCTGGGACCAGCCATGTCTCTTCAGGAAGAGTTGGAGCAGCACAGTGAGTGTGTGACCTGACAGCAGGAATTACTGCCCACACAAAGGGCACGGAGAGAAGCACACACTCACACTTGAGCTTCACATTTGGTTAACTTGGCTCCAGTGGCACAGCCAGGCAAGGCTCTCACACCCCTATTGTCCCCTGCCAACAGAAGCAGGGCACAAAGAGGTGGGGAGAGGGTCCACTGTCCACAGTGCTGCTGGGAAAGGCAGGGAGTGCTCAGCCTTAACACAGATCCCACCTGGCCAGTGGGTACTTACAGTTACAGGCCTCTCTGACCCTCTGACCAGCTTTGGAGCACGAGGATTCACCACTCTGCCTTGCAATCCAGGATCCATTCTGGAGGATGCCAGGGGTGGACGACTTGTGCCACTAGCCATGGCTCAGGTCACCTGGAAGGAGCAAAAATGGAATTTTGAAAATCCAGAATCCCATCCATGGCAGACACTGATGTCTCCAGGCTGTGGCATCCTTGAGAAATGGAGAACATAAGGGCTCCCCACCCTGGTTCATCATTAGACCATATTTAAGTGGTTTGACTTAAGATTCCTAGATTTAAAACACCAGAACAAAGAGTCCCTTTGCTGCAGGTGCAGTTCTACGAGCCACAAAGACACACAAGAGGCTGATGGCATTTCTCATTGTCCTGGTTTGGGACAAATATGTTCAGAGAGACAAATATTCTCTGGTACAAAGGAGGCCACAGCTCCCCTTCCCCCACGGTGGGAAGAGAGAACCTGAAAGATTCAGAGTCCATTTGTTGATGTGATCTCCTTCTTCCTTTGCCACGGAGGAAAAAATGTGGGGACCCCCCAGGCCAGGCCAAGGGAAGGGTCTCCCAGTGAGGTTTTGATGTTCTGGTGTCCCAAACAAGTACAGAAACAAAGAAGAGAAACCAAAGTCTCAAGAAAGCTCCTCTCTCCATCCTCTCTCCAGCACCTCCAGAGGAGCCCTTTTCAAGCCTTATATCCTGCACTGTGGGAAGGAGTGTTAATGAGCCCAAAGGCTCTGCAGCTGGACCTGGGTATTCCAGGGGTCTGGCTGGAAATTTCCTCCTCAAGCTGCTGTCTCAGCTCTTGGGCCCAGTTTAAAGACACAGAAAGGCCCAAGACTCATTTTTCCTGGTGTAGAGTTGGCGATGTGGGATACATCACAAAGTCACCCCAAGACACTCATCTTCCCCCCTTTCCATTACTTTTGGAACACCATTTTCTGGAATTATTAACCTAATCTCTATTAATATCCCAACTGTCCTTTGTTACTTCTTACAAGTTATTTGGTGGAAACAGAAGGAA
>WEIV01001313.1:53620-63826 GCA_013390005.1 Calyptomena viridis | reverse complement strand
GTTCTGGCTCTTTCTGTCTGAGCCGCCGCCGGTGCCGGGTGGCGGCGGCCGCCGGAGCCCCTCGCTGGCCGGGCGGTCCTCTCGGGGCGGCGGCGTGTTTGTGCAAAGGCAGCGCCGGGGACCCCACGGGGAGAAATGGGGGATCGAGGCTGAGAGTTAAGGTTGAGATCCCCGGCTTGGCCCTCCGCCCCACTGCGGGAAGGGTCCAGCCTGCCTCGTGTGCCAGCGCTGTGCCCTGTCCCAAAGGATGCAGCCACCTGCGCTGCGCTGCGATGCGCTGTGGAGACCAGAGGTGACCCACGTATTTGCCACCTTGCAGTGAGATAGAAGAGAGTCGTGCTGTCGTTCTTGCCCATGCCGGTCACCTTTTGGGTGAATGTAGGCTGGGTGTTTGTGTCCTGCCTACGGACCGCCTGACATATCGCCCGGAGTGTCCCAGCAGGATGCCCCATGCTGCATCCCCCTGCCCGCGGGCCAGCGTGGCTCTGCTCAGTCACGAGTGTTTAACCACCATGTTGGCTGGATCCGGTCGGAGGATGATGAGATGACATGGTGGTTGGTGTATCAGCATCTGGGCCGTGGAAGTGTTCCCCACTGTTGTTACTGATGACTCCTCGTGTGTCTGCAAGAGCCCTGATGGGAGGCTGAGAGGAAAATACCGAAATAGTCGAGCTTGTCACCCATACCAAAGCTACTTTCTTGCCTGGTACAGTGGCATGGTTATGAGTAGGCAGTCTGTGACCATGAGGTTGGATTGATGTTTGTCATGATGATGTGATGTGATTTGACACTTCACATCCTGAGACTTGCTCTCTTCTTCCTCCAGGTCACCGAGGAGAATCTTGTATTTATTTATGTATGCCTATATGCTGAACTGATCTATTTTTTCCTTAAGGGTTTATTGCTTATTTAATGAATAATCTTGCTTTTGAAATATTATGCAGATGTTAATTCATTGCTGTAGAGGTGCATTTCTGGCCTCATAAATAGAGACACAATGTTCTGACTTGTGCAGAAGCCCTGAAGTGTCCAGTGTTTGGATCTGTACCATTCTGTTGTTTCTGCCTTCCCCACCCTCCACCACAGTTCTGAAATTGTTTCATCTTTCATGTGATACTTATAGATTAATTATGCTTCCTTCACACTGCCATGCAGAAGAATGTGTGCTGCCTTTTGTCCCAGGATTGCCTATGAAATTTTCTTCCTTTTTTATTCTGCCTCCTCTGTTCCTCCATTCCTAATGCTTTTGGTCTGCTCCGTTTGATCTTCTTTTTCATATTTTATCATTAGCTGTTTTTTCTTTTCAGCCCTTTGTACTTTTCAAGACACCGCATCTAGGTCTGCCATGTCCCTGTTGCTTTCTATTTTAAGATTTGCTTGTGGTCCGGATTTCAGATCTTTCTGCCTCCTAATGTTCTTTTTCATGATACTCCAGGAAGAGTATTTGGTTAATGGGTATATCCTGTGCATTCTAACTTGCTGAATGTATTTTGTTTACCAAGGCTTCTCCCCTGACTAGTTCTTATGGCATTACCAAATGTCTTTGTCTCTACATAACTTCAGGATTCCCTCACCTGCAATTTTTGACTAACGGACTCTGACAAGGATGTATTGATATGCATACACTGCTATCAGTCAAACTTTGAAACCCCAAATGTCGCTGTTGTTTCTTCTACCCTCACTGACTGACAGGCAAGAACCAGAATGTCTTGGGAAGGACTCAAGTCAAAAGTCATAATGAATCTCAATTTATCAAGAACATCAGGAAAACACTGCGAATGAGGAATCACACTGATTGGAACAGAAGATGTGCTGGTATAAACATGAATCTGTGGCCACACCACAGCTCTGGGGCAGGTTGCATGAACAGGTAAAATGGTGTCAATCTGGGAAGCTGACTGGAGAAGCCTCCCTTTTTTGTGATCACATGTGTCTGGTATCACATACCAGGTGTATTGACAGTGACTTTGCAGCTTGCCTGAGGTGTTCTGTTCTATTCAAAGAAAATTCATTCTTTTTCACCCCAAATATCAGTAACTGTGTTTTAGTTGTGGTAAGTAATGTCCTGGGAATGCCTGATACCCACTCTATTCTCCTTCAGGACAGTGGAGCAACCAAGGCCATCTTCAAAGACTCCTTATGATTTCAGTATTGATTCAGTCAATGCTTACAAGGAGGCTGAGGGGTTTAGTGAGGTATATGTAGATCCTAGAGAGATACCCATTTGTTTTTCATCACAACCCTATGACAGTGGCTGAGTACTTTCACAGGGTGACATCACTTTTGAAGTGTGTCTATGAGTACTCAGAAATCAGGTCATTCACACACTTCTGTAACTTGAAAGCTGGCAAAGTTTTTGCTCTGGAACTTTCCTTCAGAAGATTCTTTGAGGCTGTGCTGAAATGGACAGAATTCTGGGAAACTAAACTGAGAGGTGAGGCTGAAACCTTTAGTCTAAAGCTAATGTTAATATTTAGGCTTTATAAATAAGTTTTCTCTTTTGGTATTTTGCCTGATGAAATTGCATCACAATACTGCTTAATAGAAATAATTAGCTCTCCTTATTTTTTTAAAGAAAAGTGATTCTAGAGACCCAATGCCCTTTATTGAAAGTTATTAACTGTAGGGAGGCAGATGGTTCTCTGAAATGCATCTAGATCTGAATTCTGACATAACTTTTTGCATTTTGTTGATCCATTTAATTTGCATATATCTGACAACAAACCATGGCACCCACAGTAATCTGTGCATCTTGCTGTAAATTGGTTTTGTTGGATACTGTGAAACGTGATCTGTTTCCTTTGCAACTACACCTGGCTTCATACTCTTTTTTTTTTTCCCCCCAGACAAGAGAAAGTAACATTGCAAAATACATCTCTGAAGTAATTTCTTAATCTAGAAACTAATCTAGATTAATTTTTAAAGTGTGTTCATGACAGTTAAAAAAAGTGTTTGTCTTTTAAATAATCTGATAAAATGACCTGCAAATCTGAGACTAAAACTGAAATCAGTGGGCAGAAAGAATGAGGTGTGAGACGAGAAGGGGAAAACAGTCTTGAACTGCTAAAGTCGACCTCTGTAATTTGGAGTGAAGCACAGTCTGACCACATGCTACCACCCCAGTGGTTTGGGGGTGTAAAGAAATCTAGTTATGGCTTGTGTCACACAGGATAACCTCTTGCAAAGCACAGTTCATGTGCCACAGGCCTGTGTGTCGGCCTGAAAGGCTCTGATCTTGTTTCCACCTATATTGAAGCAATCTGAGTCCATGTGACAAAATTTGTTTTCAGTTTTTTTGGAGGGTAGTCTTGATTGATTTTTAGTTATTAATTGATGCCATCTTAAAATAAATTTGTGACTTAAGGAAATATAATTAAAGATGCTTTTGCATTTTTAGTTTATTTTACATATGCATTATCACAGCGTTCCTAGTTGCTTTTACTTGCTGTTTTTACATAGACCCCAATCCTATTCAGTCACATGAGGGGCTTCCTCCTTGTGATGAAGCCGAGTAGTACCATGAGGGAGACTTTTGGCTGTAGAAGCTTCACTTGCTGCAGAAATTGAGAGTCAATACAGCAGGAAACAAGTGAAAGAATGACCCTTGTTGGGTGCTGCAAGATTGGTTTTCTTGTCATGCATTTTAGTAAATGCAATATTCTTCATTCAATGATTATTTGAGTGTTCCTATTTTATGGATAATTGACTTGAAATTGTCAAACCTCATTTGTTGTGGGGCTGACCACTCACAGCATCTTTTTTTTTTCTGGATGTGAAAGTCCAGTGCATACTGTTACCTATACTGGCAAAATGGCTCTCAGTATCTCAAGCTGAGCATCTCCCTGTTTAACTGCCTGTTATGCAGTCTTGGTGCACATTTAACATGATGAAGAGTTCCCAGCCAGCTCTGCTTTCATGGAGGCTGTGTCTGCAGTCCAGCACAGCTGAGCAGCCCTCTGCCACAGCCAGTGCACTGTCTCTCTGCAGAGTTGGTTAATCTGGAGCAAAAAAAGTTGAATGTGTTCAGGTGTCTCTATATGAGACTGTCTTGTGCTTTATAGGCAGTGTAACCCAGCTATGGTGGGTAATCCCTGTGTCCAATACTGAACACTGATCCCTATTAGAAAATATACCCACTGTTATTTGTAAAACAACAAAAAATGATTTCAGTAAGGGTGTACACCTCCTACTGCTCTTTGAAATCCCTTCATCTGCTTGATCAGATTTCCTGAGACACTTAAATAAACAGATCTTTTCATATCTTTAGTTCACCGCATAAAGTAAATATATGACCTACAGTAAATTACATAAGCTCTCTCTGTCTTATATCTCTGCTTTGGCTGTAGGAACCTGTCTCACATGAACCTTCTGTGATCCAATGAGTCATTCATTATAAATGAATCTTGAGGTGTTTGGAAATGTGGAAGCAGTACAGGGTGGTAATATATGTATTTATTTTAACTTGCTAGTGCTAAGTTTGCCTAATACAGATGCAGGCATTTGCTTCCATGTGTTCTCCTTGGCACTCTTAGTCAATTTATTCAGTCAAAATAGAAGGAACAAAGAGACTTTTCTGTTTGTTAGGTTTAATTCTTAAATTTTAAAAAACCCATCAGAAATGGAAGAAACAGATATGACTCTGTCAAAGTCTGCAGAAAAACTAAATGAAAGTTTCTGTGTTTGTTTTTTGTCTTCTATGTAGTTGCTTCCAAAATCCGTTACCTTCAGGAATATCACAACCGTGTTCTACACAACATTTACCCTGTGCCCTCTGGAACTGACATTGCAAATACCCTGAAATACTTTTCTCAGACGTTATTGAGGTAAGTTTTAACTAATGCTCTTGAAGCAAAAAGAGCTAAAGAACTGTAGGGGGTATTGATTGGCTTTGAATTATTTGCAGGATTTAATGGGTCAATGCTCAGCCAAAAAGAGTCAGAGCATAATTTAAGAAAAAAATGGTACGAATGAATCTCTTCAGTGGCTGTTGCCCAATTTGCCCAGTTAAGCCCCCTTATTGAGTGGCTGATTCTAAAATAAACTTGGTTGATTATGCATTTGCTTGGCTCTCCTGAGTCTTAGCTGAACACACAAACATGCTGAACTTGTGAAGAAAGGAGTTTGTGACCTATAGAGTTTTAGATGTGTGTACTCATGACCTTCTTGACAGTCCTGGTGCCTCAGAATCCTAGAGGGATGAGCCATATGAGCAGAACTGTGTTCTTATTGTGCTGTAGTTCAGCTGGCTGTCAGGTTCGGGTTCTGGTTCAGTCCCTTAGAAGAATAGCAGCACAAACAAAGTTTGTATACAGATGTGGTTTTGGTTGGCAACAACAAGTCAGGATTGTTCTGACCTGTGTTCATGACAGTTTCCAGTATTTAGTAATAACATACAGTACTAAATAAGGTTTGATTACAGAATACATTGTGAATAGGAAATACTACCTCTTGTCTTGCTAAAAAAGATAGGAAAAATTGTGAGACTTTATGAGGAATGACATACATTCTGCAGTGCTGTCTAGTGGATTCATAGTTTCAAATTGTTTATGAAATGGCTTTTGACTGTGAAGAAGTGATTTTTATCTGCCCAGATTTTGGCTGCCACTAGTTTTCACATCCAGAAAAATGCAGTTAAAACTGTATTTCTATATGTAGCTTCCTGATTTATATCTCGAAAGATTTTCCCTTCTGTCAGAAAGTAGTTTGGAAATAAACTTGTTTGACTTGCTTGAGGAGGAAACATTACCAAAATACAATTTACCAATACATTTGTACACATACCCCTGTGATGTGTGTAAGTTGAGAACCAAGAATTTAAACTTGAGAGAATGAGAATCGTTCATTCTAACAGTGAAAGGACCTGGGATGTATCAAAATTTTTGACCCTGTTTATAAGAAGGAAAGACAAAAATAGTATTTGATGGAACATGTGTTGACAGCAAACTTAAAACCCTGTCATTTACTTTTGAAATTTTCAAGAGCAGAATTGTTTAACTGAAACAAACTGATTTGTTTCCTTTGTTATTTAGAGTGTTAAAGAAACTTATGAGAGCCAGTAGGACATTTTTTTTTAAAGATGAATAAATTTTGTCTTATTATGTTGCGGCAGGGGGAAAAAGTGTCCAAAGAATCACTAAAGATACCTCTGAAATGTGGCTCTGTTCCCACATCAGGTTGTTATGATGGATTATTAGCACAAGACGCACTTAAATTGTAGTTAAGCAAGGTTGTGTATGACAAAACAGCCTCTGCTTAGATACTGTTAGCCTTTAAGCTGTTAAAGCGAGAAAGTTGGATTTGATTCTGAACATTTTCTCTTTTAGCTCTAACTACCAAGTGCAATAATGAGATGCATTTCTCTTTGGTCAGAAATTCACTAGATCAGGATAGATTTAGAGTCTGCTGCGTAAAGAAAGCATCTTTATACCTCTCTGTTGTCTTTTGTATTCAGAATGGTACTGAACCAAAATCCTGTTGCTGATAATGCTGAACCTCATGGGGCAGAAGTGATACTCATATCTGATATACAGATCTACACAAATGGCTTTGTCCTTCATGATCTGGGATATGATCAGCCTCAAAACTAAAAAGGCACAAGAAATCAAAGCCAGGACTTGAATCTAAATTTAAGTGGACTGATATGTGATACTCAACAAGGTCAAATTCACATTCTAAATCCCTGTAACTGTGGAGTTTGAACTATGGGTCAAAGAAGGCTGTGGTTGAACCAGTAGAAGTTTGTACACTTAGTGATACTAAGAAAGAAGTGGAATAAAAAATAGCAAAACAACACACCCTGTATTTAGTGTGGCAGATGGAAAGAAGGAAACTCCCACCCACTGTGTGCAGATCTCTGCAAGATTTACCCTAAAACTAAGCAGACTGGTTAAGAACCTTTCTGAAGAGCGTGTTCAGAAATATTCTTTGAATATTTTGCATGCTGAGTCTCCTTTCTGCCTCCTACACTGAGACTCCGTTGTACAAGGTTTAACATCAATGATAGAAGTACATGGTGGAGAATAATCTTTCTAGCTTGACACCGAGCATATACAATGAATTTGGGCTGCTAAGAGAATGCTGATCAAACAGTAGCAAAAAAGCCCATTGATTTCTGGAGGTTTTAGTTGTCATAATCTACTATTTTAAAATAACTTTAAAAATATTTCCCAGTTTGTCTATTCTCCTTGCAGCTGAATTTTTTTAGGACAAACAATTCTCAATGAACATATGTAGTCATAGAAATAATGGAGGAATAGTGATTAGTCAGAGAAATTCCATATGATGATTGGGTTTTACAGATGTAGATTTTACTGTTTATTACAATTTAACCTTTCCATGTTATGGACACGTTGACTGTGTTCTTTTCAGTGGGACATGCCCACTGTTTTGAATCACATTCATATCTGGTGTCATTTTGCTAACAAAAGATGGATTGCACAAGGGATTAATTTGCTCCTTTGCTCCATAAATTAAAAGCTCAGGGGTGGGGGGAACAAATGTGGAATGGCTGAAAAAAATAAATTCCTTATTTCTATGAACAAACATCACATAAATTCACCATACACAATGCATAGCACATTGATTCATTTAGTTCTTCTTTAGTTTTCTCTTTGGGAAAAGCATTTCTTTACATTACAGCATGAATTTGTTTCATGCCCTGCTCATTTTCAGTGTTTTCTCCCTCTTTTGAGGAATGATTTAAGGCTTAATAAACATCTGGAAGAAGAGCTTATTCTTTCACATTTTCCTGAAGAAAATTCTCCATCTGTATTTCCAAATGAAATATTTTATGTAAGGAATAGTTATAAATGCCTTGGTGGCTAACTAATGGTCAAGCCTGTTTTGCTGCCTTGGTGAGATGTTATTCTCTTGTAGGATTCTAGGAGACATTTCCAGGAAAGCAATAATTTTGGGATAGATTTGCAGCAAAGATGTACAGATCTTGAAACAAGCCTTGGTAGCTTTGTCCCTTGTCACAGAGCAAGTTCAGTATGGAGTAAGTTCAGTATGAAGTTATGATTTGCAGAGACTCCAAATTCTCAGTACTTGATTTGAAAGGAAAGAGAAGCAAATTGCCATTATTGTATCTTGGTCTTAAGGGACTTCCTAGATTTTCAGTTTCGATGCTTCTGTTTATTGCTTTTAAAAAATGTGGGTCAGGCAAAAGCCTGGGTCTTAAATTTTGAAGTTTGTGTCTGGTTTTTTTTTTTTTTTAATAAATTTGGTGTGGTCCCAGCTATTTGGTGTGGTCTTACTGCTATTGAAAAGAAGGATGCCCTGATCAAGATACAATAAGTGTGCTTTGGCCTCTAACCCATAGATGGGCCATAGCTCTGTAAAAAGGAAGGATTAATATGCTTTCTAGAAATAAGTGCACTTGAAATGGTGTTTTGGCAAGTAAAGAGAAGGGTAATTGGCATCGTCTATTGGGAGACAAGAAAGGAATATAGTGTGGTACCTTCATGTCTCTAAACATGAGCTGTAAAGTATGGCAAATGAACATCAAGCAAATTAAAAGGAATCAGCACTCTGATAATTTGTTTTTAAAGTCATACTAGATCTTAGGTGATTTTCTGATACAATTTCATAAACGCTGCCATGACAGTCACCAGATTTCTTGTACTGGACATTGGGTAACAGAAACCAAAATAATCTGCCAAATATGTAAGGCACAACAAAAAAGGGGAAAAAAAAAGTATGTAGTTTCTTAAAACAGGCTGTGCCTGTCATCTCTGACTGCAAGAGTGATGTGATAGTAGCCACTTGGCATAGAACTGTTTTTGTAAGAGTGTTTTATATATATGGCAAATGCTTATCTCTTATAAGCACCTTAGCAAGAGTTTGGCTTCTTGTGTAAATTGTTGAATTGACTTAGAGGTAAGATATATCTTTGCTAAGGTGATTATATGATAGGGATTTCTGTACTGTTAAAGAGAACAGAGGTTTCCAGAAGACCTCCCTCTTGACATGACTCTGCTCTTCATGAGTCAGTGGAAATTTTAATGTTACTGACTTTTCCTCTATAAGTTTTAACACTGACTTTGGGAACAAAGTTAAACCAACAGCAACAGCTTTTGGAAATCCCAACCACTGAGAGGTGCAAAATGTGCTTTAAAAAATAAAAGGGGCGTTGTGTGTGGTTTGATATATTTAAAAGGTGTATTATATTTTTATAGGCACATAGGAAGATTATGAAATGACCCTATAATTGCTTGATAACTAAAATATAACACTACTTAAGAGACAATTTATTTCTAGTTAAAATAGTGGGGTTTATTTTTTATAACAAATTAGGTTAACATGTTTACAACCATGTTTGCAAGATTCTTAAAACGACATAACAAGCTGGTTGACATATAGCCTCTATTTTGATTCCCACTAAATCATTTTTATTTTTTGAAATTATCTCTCCTTTAGTTTATAGTGAGTTTTGTTGAATAATAACGTAAGTAACAGCAGGAATGTATGGTAACATACTGTCTGATCTGCAGTTACATAATTGGTCTTGCTTGCTTAGCCCTTAGATTTTTGAAGGTAACTATTTACCCAAGGAGTGTTTGTATTCATAAAGTAAAATGTTTCCTCCTTAAACATGGGCAAAATTAAAAACACACATAAACAACCATTATCATTAGCTCACAAACATATGCTAAAGACCATCTACTATATATTATTTTATAACTTTTCCAAATGTAGTTTAGTTAACATTTTAGAAATATTATATTATTTCTAAATCCATGTGCCTGTTTAAACTTCATTATCTCAAATGATACTGAGTGAGTGGTCATGAAACAGTATCATAAAATACATACAGACATTATTTTAATGCAATAAACATGTGATTTTTAAGACTATCTTAACAAACACACATGTTTATTCTTTGCTAAAACATGTTTCTGCAAGTGCCACACCTATATTTTGCATGTTTTCAGTCAGTTGGCTTAGAAGATTATAGGGGGGAAAAAAATAAATCTCTCAAAATCCTCAGAATCTCAGAGTAAAATACCAGCCTATTTTGACACAGCTATTTTTCCATAGCAAACACTGTTAATTCTCAGAATTTTTCTTAACTGTGAAACATGGGTAGGGCACTGAAACATGCATTTTTATATTTTTGCTCCTTATGAACCAGATAACACATGAGATGCAATGAAATTTTCTTAGATGTCAATTTTTAATTCCCTTATCTTGAAGCATGAAAGTAAA
>WEIV01001313.1:25166-48427 GCA_013390005.1 Calyptomena viridis | reverse complement strand
CACGTGTAATTTGAAAAATGCAGTGATGCTTCCTGTAGTCAATATATGCAGGGTACTTTGCAGCACTTTTGAGGGTAAATAAGATAAAATCCTTACTTTAATATGACTGATAAAGACTAGAATGCTTTGTACAAAAAGTGGCCTTTCAATACAACTTGCATTTCAAATTCTGGTTCTAGTAACATCTCTGCTTAAATACAAGCCATCATATGTTAACAGTGATTTTAACTGATTATTTTATTGGCTGTAGTNTTCTCATTTGGGAGTGAGTAGAAAGATTCCACAGTGCCTAGATACAGAATAAATTATGCCTTCCCTCTGGATCTTGAAATGTTGCACGATTATTAAGTATCCTTTTGAAAAAGCTACAGTATGGTTAGTTAGAGTAAGTATGAATTCTTGATAAGTANGTTAGCAAAAAAGTGCATAGTTGTAATTACTTTTTCATTATAATGATTCTATATTTCTTTCACTTTATTCAACAGATCTTGGGCAATCAATTTTTTACACTACTACATGCTTACTTCCTTTTCTCAGTGATGATATTTTGAGTACTTTACCCTATACAATGATTTCAACACTAGCTACCTTTCCTCCATTTCTGCACAAGGATATTATAGAGTATCTCAGCACATCTTTTCTGCCTATGGCTATATGTAAGTTGAACTCATTCTAGTATTGTTTTGTCATGGAAAAAAATAGTATCGTTTTGTTTTGTTGCATAAAAGTTTCAAACTACAGGAGTCAAAGGTTGATCTGTCATAGAATTGTAATGGGACATTGATCTACTGTATATGTGTAAAATAATTTCATGTGACTATTTTTCAAAAGGAAATAATTCTATAATTTTCATTTATTATGCTGTGGTTTTGTGTGAATTCTTCTTTCATTTTAAGGATAAAGTTTACCTTATTTAAGAAATACATTGCTTTCAGACTCAAAGAACTTTCAGTGCTGGCAGTGGAAGTTTTGAATACAAGAATCAATGGGCAAACTGCTCCTTAAATGATAGATAAAATAGCAACATGTGTAATCTCTGCATCTGGACTATATCTGGATGTACATATATATGGTTCTTTTCAGTATAATGGTTTTGTGATGGATTTCCAATTTTTCTCCCTCTCTGTCTTCTTGGCACTTTCTCTCTTAAGTTCTGTATGAAATAGCTGTGCCCCTAATGTCTCCTATCCTATTAAGACTGAAGGTGCCTGCCTTTTTCCCTCTTTCTCCCCGTTCCTGAGGATGTCATGTGATTATTTAATTTCACATTTTTTAATTCCACTGCACAGTGTGGATCCTGAGGTGTGTTCTGAATGGTCATGCATGTACCTGATAAAAAGCTTGATGGAATTTCAGTAGTAACAAGAAACATAACTGTGTTCTGCAGATGAAAGCATTAGGGTCAATATGAAGTCAGTTTTAACCCAGAAGCCTTTTACTGTGTGTGATCAAACACTGGAGCAATTTGTGAGAGTGGTTGCAGATTCTCCATCTGAGCAGATGCTCAAAACACAACAAGTCCTGAGTACCTGCTCTAGTTGCCTTTCTTTGAGCAGGGGGCTTGGACAAGTCAATCTCAAGAGGTTCTTTTTAATGTTAACCATTCTGTGATTCTGTGAGAATGTCTCCTCCTTAACTCTGTATTCCAAACCTTTATGGAAAAACATGAACAATTTTTGTACAGAGATCAGCACTGGTGTCATTTAAGCATGTGGAAGACACTGAAAGAAGCATGGACTAGTGTTGTGAGATTAAGATTTTATGCCAATTTGTCACATATGTTTTCTGACTCAGCCAGTCTGGGAAAAAAATCCCCTGGCTCTCCTGTACCTTAGTTTTCCTATGTCAGATAGTAGTTAAACATTGTAATGAGGTTTTTCTCTGTTACCTTTGACAGGTCTAATAACAGTATGCAAATCAAAATTGTTCAGATGTATTTCATGCATATGTTCAATATAGACCTCTTTGGATTAACAACAGAACGTTGCATTAAACAATTTTTTTTCCCATAACTGTTACCTGTTAAAGAACAGCTGAAGTTGGTGACTTATCCTGTCTGCCCTCAGATTTGTAGAACTTTTCCTCAAAATAACTGCTTGAGCCAAATCCTTGGTTTACTTAAATACTGTTCCCCAACTGCCCTCAATAGAGATTGCATCCGTGCATTTGCATTTGTCACGTTGCCTTTCTCCTCAGTTTTGGTGAGATCTCTGTATGAAACCAGTCTGCTGCTTTTTAAATTTGGCTTCTAATACAGTGTCCTACTTTTTTTGCCGATGGCCACATTTTAATTGTCCAGTTAGAGCTGCTGAGTATTTTTCAATATAAATCCATACAAGTAGACCTTGCTGTAATAATTTGAAGGCTCTCATATGTGTGGATGAGATTCAAAAAACGAATGAATGAAGTGCAGTGATGAGAGCCATAGTAATGCTGGGTCATGTGGAGAACAGACAGAAAGTCTGCATTTCCCCTTCCCTTCCTTTTTTTCTAGTCAAGTGCTCTTTTGATTAGTGTCCTAGTCTTTCCCCCCTGGGAATTATATGCTCCTTTACAAGGCGAGTGCAGAACCTCTCCTTCCCCTAGTGTTCAGCTCTGATTCAAACTGAAAGGAAGGATGCAAAAGGTTGTGTAAGCAGTTGGAGAGCCAGATGGGAGGGATGAAAACAGCTCACTGAGCTGCTAGCTACAGTTCTATGCTGCCATTCCAAATGCTTGGTATTTGGGTCCTGGCAGCTAGGCTTGGGAAAGCGCTGTGAGGATGGAAAGAGATATGCCACATCTCTGTGTAGGAGGTTGCCTTCAAAGCTGTATTGCCATATAATAGTTCAGCAAATAAACACCTACACTCTGCAGGGTTTTTCCATTTACTAGTAACCCACTTCATAAGAGACCAGAAGGAACTCCAGCCACTTTTTGTGTGAGGTCAGGGTTACAAGTGTAGCTTAGCTACACTTCAGTGCTACTGCTTATCATTATCTTGGCACAGTTCACATAACAATGGGGACTAATGTTTCTGGGATGTAGCTGTAACTTGAGCTCATACCATGTGCTCCCTGAGAAGTGCTCTGTGCCATGCACCAGCAGCTGTCACCAGCCCCAACCCTTCCTCAATATGCCTCAACAGCAGGCTTTCTATTTTTTCTTGATTCTTTACCCTCCGGTTCCATTTTACCTTCCTGCAATCCAAGGACTAGGTGGGCTTGGCTATATAAGTGATGTTATTTTGATCAGTCTGTGGGTTCTGAAGGAGAATACCTGAGAAGATAACTCTCTGGTTATTGCAGCTTTGGGAATGAAGTCTTACTGATCGGGAAAACCAGGTGTGTGCTCTCTGAATCAATACCTAGTCATCTTTCTCTTCTACCAGAGAAGGTGGACTACAGAATGTTTCTAGTTTTTTAGAGGGATTTTTATTAGTTTTCTCTTCCCTTTTTTTTTTTGCTTTGTTTTGTTTTCATGACATGGTACTTTGGGAATTTTATTTATATGGGTTGGAATCAGTTACATGCTATTCTCACATAATTTTCCTATTACAATAGAATTTTTTTCCCCCTTTCTTTTAAGTGGGATCCTCAAAAAGAGAAGGTGTTCCAGCACATGTCAATCTGTCTGCATCATCAATGCTAATGATTGCAATGCAGTACACATCAAACCCAGGTATGTGTAAACATGCAATGTAATATCATTCTTCCTAAAACTATCAGTCAGGAAGTATTGTTAAATGCAATCAGAAAAGTCTAGATGATGGGAAAAATCTGTGTCATTATCTAGCACAGGATGAAAAATAATTGATTTTAGTCAAAAGTGGAATTTCTAAACATTATGGAAGTAATCATCATGTGGATAAGAGATCTCATTGTGATGAAGAAATAGGATTTGGCTGAGGGCTGGAGACTCTAGTGTACTTTTGTTTGACAGCAGAAAATAGTGTTAATATATATAACATTAATGTTGGAGAGAAATACCACTTACTTTCACTATAGGAATTCAAAAGTAACAGTTTGTGCTATACTATGATTCGTATACCACCAAGTTCACAACTGGTACTATCTTTTAAAGAGGACAGGTAATGCTGACTGCAGGCTCAATGGAACTATAATAAATTTAAATGTAATTATGAGCATTTAAACACAAGGTCATTCTTTGTGACACAGTCCCAGTTAAATTAGTGGGATCACATAAACAAATGGAAACAAAATTTAACCCCAAGGAGCTGTTACGTTGCATGATAGTCATGTATCTCCCATTTTATCTAGATGAGTACATGACGTGTGTGTGAGAAATGTCACACCATGCTAATATACTTGACACAGGTAAAGAAAAGCAGCATGCCGTTTTTAAAAGCTACTTGCAGATGTCAGGTTTTTTCATGGAATGTTCTATTTTTTTTTGTGAATTCCATGTTCAAACCATCTGAGAAAAATGTTGCCCTGTTGTTTTTGAGAAATCAAACATGTAAAGTAGTTCATTTGGCTCTCATGTTTGTTCAATGCAGAGTGGCTCCTGTAGCCTTTGGTATATGTGGGAATAATGTATTGTTACATGTTACTTCCATTGCTGCCTCATGAATGACAAGATACCCATTTACATTGTGGCAGAGGGACAAACTTTAAGTGAATCAGTAGGTATTCTTCAACTAGATATGTCTGAAAAATACCTCCACTGCTGTGCAAAAAGCCTGTACATTCAGGATAATCATCTTACTGCATTCCTTGACAGAAACAAGTTACTAATATTCTATTTCTAATATTTTGTGATGAGTCTCAGGTCAATGATTCTTTAGCAAGCACTTTAAAATAAAAAATAATTGAATAGGCCTTTGGATGGACAAAGCAAGCCAATCAGCTAATTATGTCACTTCTGTAACCTGAGTTTCTGTTTCTCTATTAAGTCTCTACTGTCTCTTCTCTCTCAGTGTATCACTGCCAATTATTGGAATGCCTCATGAAATATAAGCAAGAAGTATGGAAAGTAAGTTTATGATCATATATACTTCGTGGAAATGACTGTGTTTGAGTAGTAATGAAAACCAGATGGCTTGAAAATTGAACTGACTGTGTGCCAAGAAGTTATAAATGATCTTTATATCCAATCCTCTCTCTGGATTATGGAGAGGAAGATCCCTCTAATTTCTAGTTTAGAGAGGCAATTCCATGTTTTGTAAAACAGAGCTCTATTTCCTAAGTACCGTGTGGTTGTGGCTCCAATTAGCACAAATTTTAATAATGAGCAGTCTTCTCAGTTCATGTGGGACCGGGCCTTTATGAGAACTATTTGTAAGTATTGTCATCACCTGAATCTGCCCTGAATCCAGTTACTTACTTATCTCATACCACTTTTCTCCATGGCTAGACAGAGGCTTCATTTTGCTCTCAGTTAATACAGCCGGGTGGGTAGCAGTTGCATGCTCTGATCAAAGTCAGCAGCATTGAACTTATTAATCTAATTTGACTATGAGAGCTGCAAAGGAAGTTTGGTAGGGCATGACATGTATTGATTTTGTGTATTCAGATATCTTTGACAACAAGTATTGTTTTGAATTGTGGTTTGTTACCTTGCAAAAATAAACATTTTGTGCATGTCTTTCCTTAGGATTTGCTATATGTGATAGCCTATGGACCATCTCAAGTTAAACCTCCAGCAGTACAAATGTTATTTCACTACTGGCCCAATTTAAAACCACCTGGGGCAATCAGTGAGTACAGAGGACTGCAGTACACAGGTCAGTGCAGCTGGTTTTGTGTAAGCCAAAAAAAAATAAAAATCAGAAGTATATTAAAGTCACATGTTTACAGTTCTACAATGTATTATTTATTTTTTTGTTTGATAAGTTGTACTTTCATAAGTGTATACCATATGCATTTTTTCTGCATTTTCAAAAGATGTTATGAAAAATAAAAAACTCAGATTGTAGCTACTAAATATGTTGTTTTACTCCCAATATTAACTAAACCAGAAGAGGAGAAGAAATAAATACTCTGTTCCAAATCATCTGTGAAACTGCTGCCTTGGCCTTACAACAGTTCTGGTTTATGTTCCTTTCAATTATTGCTTTGGTTGCTTTTGTCATGCCAGCTGCTAATACTGCTGCTGTTGCTAAGACTCCTTATCTGACTGTTACTGTCAAAAAAAGGCAGGTGATGTCAGGTGCAGTCAGTATAATGGATAACTTGTCGAGGTTGATTATAGGATGAAAATGAGAGAGAAAGTCAGCAATGCAGCTGGAGCTGAGTAGATGAATGATGCAAAGTCCTGTGTCTGCCAAACTCCCCAGTGATACTGGTGGGATAGTGCTGCTGCGGGGGAGACTGTCCACTCATGACTTGCTTTTCCTGCTTGTCTGTCTCAACCTATTTCAAATAATCTCTGTCATACAGCGTATCTTTTGTTCACTTTTAAAATTTCTGGACTAGAAGGAGACATTTTGAATTATAAAAATAAAGGGTTGGAAGAATCCTTAGAAGACCCCTTAGGCCAACTCAAGTGCATCCTGAATGTTCCCGATAGAAGTTTATCTGATCTGTTATAAAGCCTTCCATTGAAGGGGAGATAGATTTTCTTGACCTTTTAGAAAAAATTTCTTTATGTACTGCTTTGCATCAATTCTTCCATGCAAGCTGGTCTGTAAACTATGTATGATATTCGATCTGAACTGTTACTAGCACTGGATAGACTGTTTTTTCTTTTCCTGTATGTAAGTTTTTAATGTATCCCAGACTGGCATGAGTATTAGCTGCAGTTGCATGGTGTTTTGACTTGGGGGCATCCTGTAGAGCATCCAAATGATGCCACTTGAGCATCCCTTTGTTGTTTACTTCTTGTCATTACAAAGCTAGGGCTGCTTCTGTCATTGGACTAGTTTTCCTTTCTTATAGCTATGCTTTCATTTTGCCTGGGAATGTTACTGAATGTACTCAGCTGCTCCTACCATCCCGCTTTTGGAGTGGAAGAATAGTTAATTAATTTAAGATGTTAATGAGATCAAGAAGGGTCTGCAATAGGAATGTGTATGTCTTACTTTTTTCATTTCTTCACTGAGTCCGTGGTCATTTCATTATTTCATAAATAAGCCAGTAGGCATGTATGTTCAAGTTATTATAATTATTGAGCTTCCTGAGAAATGGCTATTTGAATAGTCCTCATGTGTATAGTGCTCAGTACAAGAGGATCTTGTTCTCAATTGATACCACTAGACACAAAGAACATAAATATTTCCTCTCCATTTATTAATCAGCTGTGTTTTGGTTTTGCAGCCTGGAATCCTATTCATTGCCAGCACATTGAATGCCATAATGCGATTAACAAACCAGCTGTGAAGGTACTGCTGTTACTTCAGGGGTCAAACCCAGCTGTCTGGGGGATATGATGTTGCACTTAAACCTCAGCCATATGCCGTGGTTATGTGCAGGTGACCAAGAGCAGGAGCTAAGGGCCTTTTGAGACCAAGGGGCCCTCAATTTAAGAAAGATGTTGAGATGCTCAAACATGTCCAGAGAAGGGCAACGAGGCTGGTGAGGGGTCTGGAGCACAAGCCCTATGAGGAGCAGCTGAGGGAGCTGGGGTTGTTCAGCCTGGAGAAGAGGAGGCTCAGGGGAGACCTTATCACTCTCTACAACTGCCTGAAAGGAGGTTGTAGTCTGGTGGGAGTTGGTCTCTTCTCCCAGGCAACCGATGACAGAACAAGAGAACACAGTCTCAAGCTGTGCCAGGGGAAGTTTAGGCTTGATGTTAGGAAAAAATTCTTCACAGAAAGTGTGATTGGGCTTTGGAATGGGCTGCCCATGGAGGTGGTGGAGTCACCGTCCTTGGAAGTGTTTAAAAAAAGACCAGATGTGGCACTTAGTGCCATGGTTTAGTTGAGATGGTCTTAGATGATAGCTTAATCACCTAACACTTGATAGGTGATGATCTCAAAGGTCTTTTCCAACCTAGTTAATTCTGTGATTCTGTGAATATGTTCTTTGGCTGCCTAAAACAAGATGGGGTATTTCCTGCAACTACTGTGGGCCAAATCTTGAAATTAAATGAGAGGATGGTTGCAGAGCACTTTATAAAATTATAAACTGGCTCCAGGCTAATCCATCCATGTAAATATTTTCCTGAACACATATATGTGTATAAATACATGCACAAATATTACTGTATACAGGAAACTTTATTTCAATTACATGGGTACACGTTCACCTTTGTATCTTGATTGAGATCATACAATGCACCTACTCTGATTGTGGTCCTTTGCTTGGAACGTGTTCTAAAGCAAATAGCAAAAAAGGTTTACTTACCTCTTTTGCAGCCCTTTTGAGGGAGGTAAATTATATCTTTACTGTTTACACACAGAGTAAAAATGTTTAAAAGTTTGACCAAGGTCATAGCACAGTTTGATGGCAGAGGCGAGAACATAATCCCAAGTCCAGAGCATGTTACAGTTAGGTGTACTAATTAATTGATTTGTATCTAGTTAAATATGTAGATACAACCAATTTTCCTGGCATCAATTCATATACTAACATATTTTCTGTAGTCAAACAGTTCTTCAGTGAGCCTTTTCCACAGGTTCTGATGCACGCAGGGCATAATGGTGATACCTATCTCAAAAGTCCTGCAAGAGCCCCCCTTCCTGCCCATTCTAATAATTTTCAATGGTCCCTCTTTAATAAGAAAAATGCTGAAAGGTGTTGCTTCATGTTGTAGTGATCACTAGATTCAGACTAATAACACAATAGAGCAGAATATCCAAAAAACACAGTTGCAATCTTTGCAGATGAAATACCTTTATATTTTTGAACAATCTCTTATCTTAATTTTGACAGGACCAGTGTTTATCAGTCATCACTCAGAAAAATGCAGCCTGATTTGTCTTGGATAGGTGAATGTAAATTTAGGTAACACCGATGAGAAACATTCGAGTAGTTTTTCTTTATTAATAAGGTGTTGCACTTGAACGGTGTAAGAAACATTTTGATTACAGTGGTTAAGATATTGTGTATACATACTACTCTTCAGTGTTTCCTTGGTAGTACAAAACACTGCAACAAATGTGTGTGTAACTGGCTGTTAACTGTAACTGTTTTCTGTAACTGACTAATGAGAAAGAGTAAAAGCTAATGCAAGATGAAGTCTGGACCTATGTTGCCAAGGGAACTCTGAATCTTTGTTCTGTCACTGCAGTTGTGCTGTACAGTTACTGTGAAGACTGAAAATTAGATTTTGCTGGAAGAAGCATTACTGAGAGAGAAAAATCTAGACTTTTACATTACCTTCTCCTAAATAATGGATCCTTTAAGTGACTATCTCCTTGAGGGAAAAAAAATAAATTAGAGGTCTACAGTGAATATGCAATGTGAATATGTAACACAACATACCTGTCCTTCAGACAGTGATAATACTGATACTTAAGTATGTCCCATTTCTTATAGGCTCTCATTTTTCATGTACATCCCTCTCATTGTTAGAAATAATTTGAGATCTTGTATCCCACATGCTGAATACAGTCTTTCAGAATACTACATGCTCTCAACACATATCAAAGCTGTGTTATATTGTATGTCTTAGCATTAATGTGTTGAACTTTTTCAGTGAGCTTCAATGAACAGGTGTGTTAACTCTTTTCCTTCTCTATCTTTCAGATGTGCATTGACCCATCTTTGTCTGTGGCTTTGGGTGATAAACCACCTCCCCTATATCTCTGTGAAGAATGCAGCCAGAGAATTGCAGGGTAGGTAAGCTAAGAGCTGGAAAATGATCAGGTATTGTCAGACTTCAGAGTTCAGAACTCTGGAATTTTGCTTAATTTTAGTATGATTAGCATATAATTTATATAGATAAACCTGTTCAAATATATGGAGCACATTGCCACTCAATATGAATAAGGATTATAGAAATTTGCATAATCAGCATTTGCACCTAGCTTAAACAGAAGTGGATTTTAAAGCTGAGATCTCTGAACAAATAGATACTCTGAGATGCATTGACAGTAATATTGGAACCTCATTAATGTACAAGCTTTTGCTTATGAAACACTTTTTGTTGTCATTAAAAGCAGGACATTACAGTGAAAGCTTTTTCACAGAGCCTTCATTACTTTTCTGTTACATGTATTTCAGTTTATTCTCTAGGGTATACTTTGAAGCAGCAGAGATCAAAGAAATTGATCCAGCATTGGCCAGTATTTGGAAGGAATATAGCCTGAGATGAATTAACCTATCTTGGTTAATTTTGGTGGTTTTTTTTGTTTTGTTTTGTTTGTTTTTATACTTTAAATTGTTAATATGGTTTGCATTAATTTACAAAATCTACTAATGCTTAGGGGGAGTGCCAATTGTTAATTGAAATGGACAAGGTTACAGGCAGTGCAGAACCTACATGGGTGTTTTTCTCCCTAGTTTAGCATTATATCACACCAGCTTTGGGAAAAGCAATTATATCTCACCTTAGGTTTTTAAGTCATCATTGATTTAAAACTGCAGGAAAAAGTAATTGAATTCAGTGGAAGTGTAGTTTCTAATTTTACGCACAGAAAATAGTACTGGTACTTTGTTTTTTTCCTATGTTTATCTGTTATTCTTCACTATCATTTCTTAGCTGTCAGACTTTCAGAGCACACATTGTTTTAATTTGATAAATTTGTGTCTCAAAAGTAATTTTTGAAAGCTTTGAATGTGGTGACTGACATCAGCGAAGTGGTAATTTACAATAACACAGGCACAACAAAGAGATGTAATGTAAAGCAGCCTGCAATTTGCAAAACTACATTTGAAAAAAGCAGCTTCAAAATGTCAGTTCTACCACATTAGTTTATCTCAATTTCCTCTGTGCAAAAAATAAATGCATATGTAAACAAAAAATGGAAAACTAATTATATATGTGATTTTTATAGGGATCACAGTGAATGGTTGATTGATGTTCTTCTGCCACAAGGTAAGAGGTTTTTTAAGGGTAGGTACAAACTAATCATAATTGTACAAACCTATGCTTCTGATAATTCTGCATACTGTATTACCTTAAATGCTGCATTCTGTTCAAAAGGGTTTTTTTAATAATTTTAAAGTAGCTCATACTTAATGCTGCTTATTGTCCTTGAAGTACTATGAAAAATTGACTAATACAACTCTTTATGTGTGAGGAAACAGAGACAATTGACAATTTTCTAATCTCAAAGCATTTACAACTGGGGCCAGTATTTGTGTCTCACAGCAGTGCTTCTGAAAATGTCTTTAACATGTGCCTGTAAAGGGTATCAAAAAGACATAAAGTATTTTTCAATGGTCCATTCATTGATCCAGTCACTGTCCTTTGGCCAGTGAGAGAACGTGATATTTTATTATTTACTAGAATGCAGACAAAGCTTGTTGACAGACTAAGCAGCATCTTATCTAAAATAACCCTTTCAGGGACAGAGCGAAGACACTACCTCTCTCTTTGCTCTTCAAGCTGAAAATTCTTAAGCAGTTGAGATTTTTTTGCTGTCTGCTTTTAGTTGAAATGTTATCCAGATTAAGAATGTTTTATTTACTTAATGGAAGTACTTTTAATCAGCCACTTAAATTTACTGAATCGTTTGTTGCCAGGGCAATGGATGGAATAGTTACAGCTACAGGTTGAATCTGCAAGCATTACACTATGAAATTATGGGTCACATAGTGACTGCTTCATCCATATTCACTACTCTTTTATCCCATGAACTTTTGCAAGCAGTGTAGGCACATCTTAGCCATGTTTCCTACAGCATATCACAGTAGTGTGCTTTGTACACAAGATGTACTTTTACAAGTCTGTCCACGAGGCAAAAGCATAGGCAGAAGGTGAATGGGCTGCAGAGCACACCACACTTAATGCACTAGGGCTGTTACTGCATTTCAATGTTGCAATAGCTGTTGGTTTAAGTATAGTGTCCTACCTTATGCTGTGCAACAGGCTTAGAGGTTTCAATAGATCTGGAAACACAAGTCCAGTCTCAAGAGATTTCCTTACAGGAAGTCCGTCCATTTTCCCATGGCTGCCATAGTAAAACAGAAAGATCATCATTTTTTGTTCATGTTTTGTATGCCTTCCCCTTACAGCTGAAATTTCTGCTATATGTCAGAAGAAGGTAAGATTCAGCCATTTGTGTGATGGGGCATGATTTGGTGTTGTGTGTAGTGTCATTCCATTCCTATGTAGTGTGTTCTTCTTCATAGCATTCCAAAATTTCACAATTTATCCATGAATGCATTTGTTGGTGGATGGGAATGATTCAGCAGCAAGGTTTCTTTTTGTTAAAACTACTGATGTTTGGTTTGAGTTGTAGGTTTTAGTTGAAGTGGCAATTAATAAAGCAATTCAATTATGCAATTGAGCTCAGTTTGTATTCTATAACTCTGCTTATGAAGAGGATAGACCAAGAGATGAATTTTAAATCCAAGTGTTTATATATATTTTATTATTTCCTTCAAGTCTTGGATTAATCTTAAATTTGACAAAAATCATACTGTAAAATGTATATTTTTACAAGTCTTCAGTGCTTGGCTCTAAAAAGATTGCTGACAAAAAGAATCTGCTTGCAATACATACCAGCTAACGTGTTTTAATAACACTTCAATAGCAAGGAATGCAGTGCATAATATATTCTAGTTTTCATGTGGTAAAGAAAGCTTTAATGTTAGGCTGGATTACCAGGTGGCAAAAATAAGGTAGTGCCTTTTTCAGAGTCTTGGTCAGTTACTTGTGATAAGGCAGATTCTTACATAGCATGAACTTTGGCATGGTGGCACCATTTTTTGCACTCCTAAGGACTGCTACCTGTAACTTAAAAAGACATTCTGAAGCACAAACAGGTGTTAAGAGGATGACTGTAGGTTTTAGAAATTTCTCCAAGCCAGAAGGTCGAGGTTGATGACTTAAATGTCTGTTTGGTTTGCTCTAAAGAAAGAGCAACTGTGACATTTAAGTTCAGGTTCAGCATTTAATCTTGAGTTCATCTTTCTGGAAAGTCAGTGATACTTGACATCAGGAGTTTGCACACAATTGTGCTTGTATATAATGATTTTGGAAATTACCAATACTTGAGCCAGTTCCCCAGTGCTGACTTTCATCCCTGTTTCTAGTTTCCATTTGATACTTGGATATCCATGGCCTGATAAAATCTTTCTTGTTTTCCAGAACTGTAGTTCACATGTCAGAAGAGCTGTTGTCACGTGCTTCTCAGCGGGCTGCTGTGGCCGCCATGGCAACAGGCCAGTGCGCTATTGCAAGAGATGCCACTCGAATCACCACAGCAGTGAAGTTGGGGCAGCTGCAGAAACCCACCTCTATCAGACCTCACCACCCCCTATCAATACCCGGGAGTGTGGGGCAGAGGAACTTGTGTGTACTGTGGAAGCTGTGATCAGGTAATATGGCAGCTTATGAGGCACCAATATGGAAAGCAGGATCAGGCTTTCATGTAAATATTGCCTGCTAATCTTGTGCAAGTGGATTTTAGTTTCACTGGGCTAGGTTCAGAGCAGACACGTTGAGCTCCTGCTGCTTTATCAGAGAATGGATCAGCTGTGAGTGTTGTCCTGACAAGGAAATCAGCCTTCAGTCCAAGAATTTGATGTTATTTTTTTACTGTTCTCAGGAAAATGATGACATTAAATGCCTTAATTTCTAGTTATTCCTGATTTGATACCTGTATCCAGTGCAGGACAGCTGCATTCACTGACCACAAGCTTGTTTTATAGCTTGCTGAAGGAAGCAGAGTTTCATGCTGAGCAGAGGGAGCACGAACTCAACCGCAGGAGACAGATGGGCCTCTCCTCTTCCCACCACTCCCTGGACAACACAGATTTTGACAATAAAGATGATGACAAGCATGACCAACGCCTCCTGAGCCAGTTTGGAATATGGTTCCTGGTGAGAAATTCTTGCTTTCTGCTCTCACTCTTCTTGGTTCATTGTTCACTCTCCTTTACTTTCTGAAGCCTCAGTTTTATCTTGTTTTATTTTTTCCCCACTTCTTGGATTTAGTTGGAGACTTTTCTGATTTGTAAGTGAATAGTTAATCTGTGATGCTGTCTCACTTGGAGGTTTCATAACTAGTTTGCGTGGAGCTGCTGACTGCCTCTGACTCCTGTGTAGAACAGAATATTTCACTCTGTTTTTTTGATGGACTATATGCCATCAGTTTCTGCTCACAAGTGCCCCCTGCTGAGTGTTGTTATTTCAATGTTAAAAGGCAGTCTTAAAAATCTATTTTTCACCTTTCAGTCTTCAGCATCACTCTCTGGGAGCACAGCTTTCTCTCTTACATCTGAGAGTCTTAATGGGCTGCTATTCCTTCTTGCATTCCACTTGGTCTGTCTGGATCAGTCAGTGTACTCCAGCTGATTCACTTGGTGTGGGTTTACAGAATGAAGCCCTGCTGGTTCTACACCTCACAGCGGCCAGCAGAGATTATTCCAAAATAGCAGGACTGCTGCTGGCCAATTCATGAGCAGGCCGGGCAGTGGCCTGATAGATTCTCAGAAATTGCATTCTGCAATTCCCCTTAAGGAGAAGTCTCTTTCTCAGGCTCTTTCCAATTCACCTTGAGCTCTCAGGCTCTCTCCTCATTCACCCAGTGACAGGTGGGGAATAGCAGGATCCCTCATCCAATGTCTAAACAGAGATAGGAACTCCAGTTGGCCAGGTGGTAGGTGTGGAATTCTGTAGTGCCATCAAAGCTGCTCTGCAGTTTCGAGGGACTATAGGAATAAACTTTATATTCCACTGCTGTGTTCTGTTTTTTGTTGATTAATGTTGTTTTAGAGTGAAAGCCTTTTATTTTAAACTTTTTTTAAAATTGTGCTATATTCATCTATTCCATTTCAAATAATGCTTTATAAATACTGAAGGCCTACATTTCCACAAGTAGAACTAAAGTGAGAACAGAAAAGGTTTTTTTACACTGTAGATGCCTCATCCTTGACATTCAGAGTGTACCTTTCTGTAGTAGGGAAGAAGAGCTCTCTGACATTCTATTCTTATAAAATCTTGAGATCTCTCTTTAGTGATTATTGGCAGAGATGACTGCACAGGTGTGAGAAATCATGAGTTGCTGTTTTCTTTCATAAAATGAATACCTTTCATCCAGCAACTGGACAGGGCTCAAGAGTTCCTATTAAAAAGGCTGCCAGCTGATACTGCCTTTGAGTTAATGCTCAACTGAGACAAGCATGAGGAAGCAAATGCCTTAACTTCAACTTGCAATGAAGTAGAACAATGAAGACTGTACTTTGAATTGGAAAAGGTGTTGGTAGGTGTCTCAGCCCAAGAAAAATCATGGAGGTAAAATGTTTGTAAGATGAATTCTGATCTTCTCTTGCTGTCATCCCTTTCCCTGGACATGACAGGAATGTTTCTCCTTTGTTCACTTGCTGCGAGGCAGCAGTCACCAGCTGCAGGCTGCAAAGAGCTGAGAGTACAACTTTCATTAGGAAGAGGCAACAAGTAGCTTGATAGGTGGCTAAAGGAGCTTCTAAAATCTCCTGTCATCTGTTATTTTCCATTCTCTGCATTCAATACAGCAGCCTGACTTGAAACTTTGTCTCCTGTCCCCAGAAGATACCAACAGCTCAAATAGAAGGCAATTAAGGGCTTAGCAGTGTGCTGGTGAACTGTGAACTGGGATTGAGACTTCATCTCAGATTTGGGACAGTTTTACAGTCCAGATACCATTTTAGAAAAAGTTTAGAGAAGGGAAGAAGAATATTAATTATTATGTGGGAACTTCCGAGAACTTAAAACTCGTATTCAAACCACAAATGAAGACAAAAAATAAAAATTGGAATATTTTTACAAAGTAAAGATCACTTACTATCCTAAGTAGGCACCTTCTTTCAGAATTTTTGATGTTCTTGATTTGATTTGTCTTTTCATCTTCTATGTTTTATATATATATCTTATATTTTACCAGCTATTACATTACCTTCTGAAATGAAAAGTAATTTTAAGGTTCAAAATGTTTCAGTTTGTCAAAACATTATATATAGATTTTTTTTCAGTGTTGAAACTAAATAATAAAATTCAGCACTTGGGGCTTTTTTTGTTTTCTGGTTTGGAAATGTTTTGTCAATTTTCCTGTGCCAATCTTTATTTAAAACTGATCATCTTGTCTCCCAGGTAAGAGACCTAGGATGTCTGCATTCTCGTAACTGAGAATATGCAAATTATAGCAGATGTACAATTTGCCACCTTTAATTCTAGAAATGAAAGTTGATTTGTGTTTCTCTCTTCCAGGTGAGCCTTTGCACTCCCAGTGAGAATACACCTACAGAGAGTTTAGCAAGGCTGGTTAGCATGGTATTCCAGTGGTTTCACTCCACAGCTTACATGATGGATGATGAAGTTGGTAGCCTGGTTGAAAAGCTCAAACCCCAGTTTGTTACTAAGTGGTTGAAGACTGTTTGTGATGTCCGGTTTGATGTCATGGTTATGTGCCTCCTTCCTAAACCAATGGAGTTTGCTAGGGTAAGAATGATTATTCTGAATGTTCCTTTATTTGCCACAGAGTTTAAGGTGTTAAGTAAAAAGACCTTTTCTTTCTCAGCTCTGTCAAGGCAAAGAAATCTCAGTGATAGAGGGAACTGTATTAGAAAGTAGTAATTACTTACACCAGTGTGAAGACAGATAGGAAGAATATTATAGATATTGAAAAATACTCTACATTTTTGATAACTGCACATTTTCATTATGCTGCTGAAGTACCCAAACTTGTCTTTAGTAAAAGGTATCATTTACCTACTCCCAGATACAAGCCTGTCCTTTAATAACGTTGCTCTGTTCTTTGCATACTTCGTTTCTACAGCTGTGAATTAGGGTTTATGAAATCACACAGTTGTAACTGAAGGGAAGTCTGTAATGCCCTGTAGCTTCAGAGACCTAATTTAAGCGATTCAGTTAAAGACCAGTCTGACATGGTTTGCCTTGTTGCTGGTAAAGAAAGACTTATCTGGAAGGTCATCCAAGGTACCTAAATGCAACCATTGGTAGAATCTCTTCTAGAAAAAGTCATTCTTTCTATCTGTTAATTATGAAGCAGAACTCACCACATTGTTATGTAAGACATTAATTTTGTGACCCTCTTGTCTAAAATGTTCAAAGGACATACTGGGTTTGTTTCCTAAAATTAAGTTTTGTTTCCTAAAATTAAGGCTAGACTAGGAAGGGCCACAAAGACTTCATGTGATGTATTAAATCATCAGGCATGAACTATGTATCTGTGGATTTTTCATGACCTAATGAGTGTGATTTGCTGTACATGTGCAGACCAACATGCATATGTGTCTTACTCTGAGGAGACACCTGGCCGTGAGAGGATTGGAAGGCAGCTGAGGGAATTTCAGAGGTGGATGAATGCTTTGACCATTAGAAACTGAAGAAAAGAAATCAGGTCTTTGAGACTAGGGGGGAAAGAAAGAACTGAACCTGATTCTGTAATCTTTTATGGATTTTTTTTTCTTGGATCCAGCTCCTCTTTTGAATTTTGTTACCCCCACTGCAATACTTAAAGACTAGACTGACAACTTGCCAGATTTGCAATGCTTCACTAGAACATGGAGACAAATAGCCATGAAATTAGCTGTGATGAATGAAGAAAAAATAGTTTGTTGGCTGAGATTACCAGCAGTTGCTGCCAAAACAGCAGGAATCTCTAGAGTCATTAGTCAGGAACAGCAGATGTGAGCTGAGGTCAGTTAGAATAATCAATCTCTGTACGTCAGTTATTTACGTACTTAGAAGTACACTTTTTGCCTTCCATCACTTAACACCTTTCCTCAGTACCACCGTGAACAAACACCCATGAAGAACATCTGGTACAGACGACACGTTTCAGAATAAAGACACAGCACTCTAGCAAGCTGCCAAGAGCAAATACTTGGTGGTATAAGTTCAACCAAATAAATTGGTCCCTTTTTGAGAACTATAAACAGTAACACACTGCATCGTGGCCTGGAAGTGAGTGGAATTCTAAGACTTTGATGGTGCTGTTGTGTAGTATGAGTCAAATGAGAGACTTAAAAACAATGTAACCCCCATCGCGGAATTCCAAATTCTGCCTTGAAGGTACTAATGATCACCTCCCTACAATTTCCTGGCTGCAACACACTGAGCAAATTTATGATGCTGGGCAGGTTACAGGGACTAGAAATGTTATTCATCAGTGTAATTCTTGGAAATGCCCACAGGTTGGTGGATACTGGGACAAATCTTGTAGTGCTGTAACCCAATTAAAAGAAGGGCTGAATCGAATCCTTTGCTTGATTCCATACAATGTGATAAATCAGCCTGTCTGGGAATGTATTATGCCAGAATGGTTGGAAGCTATAAGGACAGAAGTGCCTGACAATCAACTGAAAGAGTTCCGGGAAGTGCTGAGGTTTGTAGACATATGTTGGACTCATTCTGTTGTTGTGTATGTTGATTATTGAGGGTTATAGCGTGATAAGATGGTGACAACAAATAAAAATTTTTCTGTATGCAAAATAGTAGTAAATGCTGAGTAAATGCTTCTGATTTGTTTTTATAACTTATATTTAGACTAAAGCACTTAATATTTGGAAAAGTTTTCTTTTACTGCTCCTGATATCCTCAAATCTGTATTGAGTCAACTACATGGCTGCTTCTTTGCCGTGAACAACTTACATTTTTAGTGGCTTCCTGCACTGGAAAGAGCATCTTTCTCCTCTTGTCTAGTTGATTAGAAATGGTGGGGATTAGTAGAGCTGTCACTGGTATTTATTTGTCTAATATCTACCCCTGTTGAGCAAAGAAAACACCAGAATAAGAATGGTGTCTGAGTCATAATTTTGTCTGGTGTATGCCTTTGACATTAAAACTTCATAATGCCTTTTAACTGATGAAAAGTCTCTGAAACTGACTCTTAAGTTTATATGTCT
Organism: Calyptomena viridis; assembly: GCA_013390005.1. Taxonomy (NCBI): domain Eukaryota; kingdom Metazoa; phylum Chordata; class Aves; order Passeriformes; family Eurylaimidae; genus Calyptomena; species Calyptomena viridis. The sequence continues at coordinate 29,528 of WEIV01001313.1, read as the reverse complement.
AGGTATTGCTGTAAACATTTTTAGTGCAGGCATGGGATAGTGGACTGCTGGTGAGATGAGAAATTTTTACATTGGATGTTGGAAAAGGTATTGCTGTCAAATGCAACTGGGCATATGAGATGTGATGTAAATTCTTAAGATGCCTCACTAAATTCAGAGATGACCTTACACAGTCATTGCAGGTGGTATCAGCAACTCACCAGCCCTGTGAAGGGTGTGATTGCACGTAGGATTAGCTTTCTACCAGTTTTCTGTTATATCTCACACAGTGTATGCCATGGTAACTCAGTGTTGCTGTATTTTTGTTCTGTTTTTCAGCAAAATGTTTGACACTGAACTTTGTCCTCTCCCTTTCTCCATGGAGGAAATGTTTGGCTTTATTAGCTGTCGATTCACAGGGTATCCATCCTCTGTGCAAGAGCAAGCATTGCTCTGGCTGCATGTAAGTGTTGATGAGTCATGCTGAAAGAGCTTTTAATTTTGAAAAAGAAAAGAAAAGTAAAAAAAAGAAGCTGCTTTTCCAAAATTCATGCAGTAGTTCTGTTCTTTCCTTACCTCCCATATAAGGATGGTTGGTAGATGGACCCTGAGAAGCTTTGTTACTAACCCATGATGAGCAATAGTCTAGTTGGCAAGTTGGGAGTCAGTCAAAGATTGGACCTGATGATCTTGGAGGTCTTTTCCAGCCTAAATGATTCTGTGATTTTGTAACAAAATGGAAGGCTGGGAATTTCTTTTACCTTTGAATGTCAGTTGTGTTTTTAGGACCCTGTGACCTTTTGGCAGCAAGTAGTTTTTAGTCTCCACAGAATTTGGTCTTAATTAATTAATTCCAAAATTAATTCCAGACTCCAGAGACAGCTGTAGTTGTTTCTGCATATGAAGGGCTGAATTAGACTAGCTCCACACCCATCAAGCTTTCTGCTGCTCTGGACCTTTTGTGCTATATTTGCCCACAAAGCTGGCATTCACCCAGTGTTCATATTCAAAAACTACAGGGATAATCATGTCAGCTGAAGGCACTGAATTCAAAAAGGGTATAAAACTTTCCACAGCACCTTGGAATAATACCTGTACTTTTCATTATCGCTTCTTTTCTGCCAAGAGTTATTAATCCTCTGCAAAGACCAATTTACCTGATGACTAGCAATTTTCAGGCATACAAAGTTTTCAATTAAAGGATGTTTTTTTCAGATTTTTCTTGAATTAATAACAGTGACGAATACAAAGGAGCTCATATTTGTCTGAGTGTTGGTAACAAAATAGATTGTGAATATTCTCTTAGTGATTTGCAAATAACCATCCTGTCAGTATGCTGACACCTGGAAGCTGCCATTCTGACTTAATTCTTAGAATAAACACAAAATTAAATTTTAAGTAATAATAAATAGAATACAAAGTTATACATTCAAGTATTGGCAATACTTCTGCTTTATAGAAATATATTTGTGGAATAACCTCATGTCCCTGTGTATTTGTGCATAAAACTGGTCCCAAGGTGCACCAAGTGGATGTCAACAAATATTTTAAAAATATATGATTTTTGCCAGTTTTCTTTTGCCTTGATTTTAACAGAAATCTAAGCTTGCACCTTTCTTCATTGAATCCCAAAATTAAATGCACAGAACTTGTTGAACTGAGGGTCATGTTATAAAGATTCTTATAAAGTAGCTGGTATTTGTGATTAAACTTGAAACTCACCCTTTTTTATTTATTGTCTTTCCTCAGGTGTTGTCTGAACTTGACATTGTGGTACCTCTTCAGTTACTAATCAGCATGTTTTCTGATGGAGTTAATTCTGTAAAAGAGTTAGCAAATCAAAGAAAATCGAGAGTCAGTGAACTGGCAGGAAATCTTGCTGCTCGGAGGGTAACTGTTATTTATCCTGCTTTTTTTTTTTTAGCTTAAAATAGTCTTCCTAATAGAATGCATGGAAAAAATTAAAAAGCTCTCTTTCAATATGGCAGCATTTGATTTGAAACACTAAAAATTTTGAAAATGGAAGAATATTGACGTGACTTCACTTAATATCACTCTATCACATGGTCGTTGTAAAGATAATACAGGAGGGAACTTGATATCTTTTCCAACCTTTTTTGTTCTTTGCACCTTGTATTAATAACCATGAACTACAAGTTGTTATGGACAACCGGGCATGCAGAATAACCTTTTGTATTCTGGTACAAATTTGATGGGCCCAGGTATGTTTTGGAAGGGTGACAGAGAAGATTTCTGTTTCCCTGCTTTGTTTTTTCACACCCAAGAGGTGCAAAATTTGATCAGAAGTTGTCTGTCAAAGGCTTTTGGTCTGGAATAAAACTTGTACAAATCTCTAGGCACTACAGGTACTTGGTCTGATGTGACTAACTTCCCAGTAGTTTGGATGAAATGCTTCAAGGACATCAGGAGCAAGGTTGCTTGGAAGATCAGATTCTTTAGATTTAAGGAACTACAGCATTTAGGCAATTGATGATTCCTTACATGTGGTCTACCTGTCTTGTGATGTAGCTCTACAGAGAGCACTCCCACACTTAGCCCAAGATCACTTCTAAACTAAGCAGAAAAATGGACAAACTTACTGGTCTTTCAGACTATACCTGGCCTGAAAATAGAGCTCACGTGTCATCTAATCGTGTATCTCCTTGCAACACCTAGAAGTTCTCAGGCTGTTTTAGGTGGCCTATTGTTGTGTGGGTGTAAATCAGTGCAGACACACACATCTTACTACCATTGCATCTAGTTCATTTCCAGCTACCTGTATCTTTGGTACAGCCTTACTTGACAGCATTCTCATGAGATGGCCTCCTTTATTGGCCTCCTACTATTAAAGTTAGTGTCCATAGATTGTGGAGCAGATCGTTGTAACCTTATGGCTGCTTTACTGTCTGCACCAATTTTCTAATTGGTTTATGATGCTGAAATTCCTCTTCAGCAGGAATAACATAATGGCTGTCAGCCACTTAGCTTAAGAGAATATATATGTCTGTCCAGAATGTGGTTCCTATACTTCTATCATATTTTATCATTTAGCAGCATTAAGAGATGTGTATATTTTGCAAAAAAAGCTATGGAAGGAGTAGTAAGGCTGTCAGAGTTCTTGCTATTTTTTGCATTTTCTTATAGAATGGGATTGCTTAAATGTCTAACAGTCATTTGGACATATTGATATTTTTATGTTTTCAGGTAAGTGTTGCTTCTGACCCCGGGCGCAGAGTACAGAACAACATGCTGAGTCCTTACCCAAGCCCCTTCCAGAGCCCATTTCGGAGTCCAATACGTAGTCCTTTTCACAGCCCATTGAAGAATTTTGGACACCCTAGTGGAAAAGCAATTGATTTTGACTGTGAAGATGAAGAAATGAATCTTAATTGCTTCATTTTGATGTTTGATCTCATCTTGAAGCAGGTACTTGAGGAAGAAAAACACTCACATAGAAGGGACACTAAAGTTCTGTAGACACTTGTAGCTCTCCTTTGATCCTATATTGATTGATTCCCTTTCTGCTAAGGGATTGGCATGAATTATAGGGCATTTAAATCCCAATACAGCTGTCATCTGCCTTTACCTCTTTAGAAGTTATAGACTTACGTTCAATGAAAAAAAATTAGGTAGCTCCACATTTAGGTTACATACTACCCTCATAATAGTGAAAGGAACTTCTCCTTGAAGATTTCTACAGATCAGAAGCAGAGGCTTGTTGATAGGCTTGGATTAGATACATAACTTTTGGATAGCTAAATTTCTACATTGTGAATCCAAAGGCAAGTGTTTTGGATAACTGTCTCCAAGTAAAATTAATGGATCCTGTGCTTGAAATTGTCTATTTACTCTAGCTGTTCGAGCTTGGGCCTCAACACCAGTGACAATTTAAAATTGTGAGTTAGAGTTTATCTCAAATTCCTCCCAGTACTGTAATATAAAACTAGTAGAAATGTAGGAAGAGGCAGACAGTTAGCCTCTGGCTTTTACATAAATAATAAATCTGTACTCTTTTCACTTTCTTTCAGATGGAACTCCAGGATGATGGTGTCACTCTGGGCTTAGAGAACAGCATTTCAAAAGATGTAATATCCATCATAAACAATGTGTTCCAGGCACCCTGGGGTGGTTCTCACACCTGTCAGAAAGATGAAAAAGCAGTTGAATGTGGTCTGTGCCAGTCCAGCATTCTGTGTTACCAGCTGGGTTTTGAGCTGCTGGAACAGCTTGCTCCAAAGGAAGAAATCAGGCTTGTGGTAAGTAGAGTGGGAAAGGGTCTGTATTATTGGTGTGCTAAAGCTCCTCCTCTTCATTGTTCTCATTCCATTGTGCTCAAGGGAGCAAAGCTGCATTGACCTTTGACATGAAGGATTCAGTAAAGTG
>WEIV01001313.1:3935-25156 GCA_013390005.1 Calyptomena viridis | reverse complement strand
TACCATTGAACTGTAGAATTTCCTAAGTTTGAATTGGTTCAAAGAACCCAGGGAAGATGACAATATGCATCCACTATGAAATCTTCCACCATGAAAGTTGAAGTGCTGCTTCACTGTAGGAGGTCACTCTTGTGATACTGTGTCTCAAATAAAATGTATAATAATNCAGATTCTCATCTCAAAATTAGCAAGTGATGCAGTCTTGGGTGCTGAGGCTTGGTACCAGTTCTAGGATCCACCCTGCAATTTACAACATAAATATTACAACAGCAACCTTTAAGCTTGAGCTCCTGGCCACAGGCAGAAAACTCCAGCCTAGTCCTCTTTTCAGTGTCAGAGTGGTTGAGAGGGGTCCTGCCCCTAAGCCTCTGACTGCAGTAGTGTAGGGGCACCCTGCTCCTCTCTGTTACCCTTTTAGGACGAGGGTGACAAACTTGGTGAAACATGGGCTCCATGATGGGATCCACCTCAGCTCCAATATGGATATACAGTTTCTGTTAAATTCATGTCTGAAACATTGTCTTTTTGTTAGTATGCATTTGCTGATACGAAATATTAGATATGCAGTAAATTTGAATGCACAAGTGTACATGGAACTAAACAATGCCTCATTTGTGCTCAGCTTATCATACCAAATGTAGATTAAACAGCAGGATGTGGATAACATCAAGAACTGAATTTAACTTATTATATTCTTAAAGGAGCCCACAGATAACCTCGAGGATAGTCTTCTATATACTAGACCTGAGTTTATTATAGGAACTGAAGGAGAAGAGGAAGACAAATCAGCACCAAAACATGGAGAAAACCCAGGAAATCACACAGAAACCACAGAAAATGCTGGTAGGTAGAGAATGAGAAGGTTGAGTATTTCAGTAAGGCTTTAAAAGAAATGCTTTACTCATACAGAATACAAATTTCTGAAGCAGTCTTTCAAGTTCAAAACTGCCCAGTCACTTTTTTATCACGCATTTTATTCTTTTAACATATTAATTAAATAGGAAGGCTGTAATTAAGTTGATAGCAAGTATGACTGTCTCTCAAAAATATGTTAAAAGAAATTCTGGTTTTTTGAACATAAAGTAGCAAAAACATTGCATATCAAATTCCATACTGTTTTAACTTTACTGACTGCAGGTTTTGTGGTTAGAATTAATATATCTCTCATCACCTTAACATTCTTCAGTTTCGTTTTGAATTCATTGAGAAAAGAATTTTAACATTGTTTGTAACTTACATTTTTAGCAGTGATAAAGAATGACACAGAAAGAAAGTTTTGTTATCAGCAACTTCCAGTTACCTTGAAGCTCATATACACTATATTGCAGGTAACATTGATTACTTTTGCTTAGTTTGAATTACTGGTTAAGTGGTGTCATTATGTTTAGTATATCTGCTTACACAGGAAATGTCAAGGTTTGAAGAACCAGACATTCTTTTTAACATGCTGAATTGTCTGAAGATCCTGTGTCTTCATGGGGAATGCCTGTATATAGCAAGAAAGGACCATCCACAGTTTCTTGCCTATATTCAAGATCACATGCTGATTGCAAGGTAGGTTTTTATTGCACATTTTGTCCTCATATTTTGTTGATCCTTCAGCTATACATTTNCATCCTTAAAGTTCTCTGTAGCTGTGCAGAAGAACTGGAGCATTTCCTGTGGTGGTGGTTTGATGAATCTATTTTAACCTGTATGTCTATTATACATAACTGTTCCAACTGCTAATTGAGAAGACAGCATCATTCTGCTTATTCTGAGTGCTCATTTGCTGTGGCATGTTAGTAGTAGATGTTTATTAGTATTTCTTTTTTGACTGGAGGGCATAGTGATGCCTTTTTATGTGTAAAAGTTTCAGAATTTCATTTGGACATGTACTACTGTGCTAGTAGTNGGAGCCCACAGATAACCTCGAGGATAGTCTTCTATATACTAGACCTGAGTTTATTATAGGAACTGAAGGAGAAGAGGAAGACAAATCAGCACCAAAACATGGAGAAAACCCAGGAAATCACACAGAAACCACAGAAAATGCTGGTAGGTAGAGAATGAGAAGGTTGAGTATTTCAGTAAGGCTTTAAAAGAAATGCTTTACTCATACAGAATACAAATTTCTGAAGCAGTCTTTCAAGTTCAAAACTGCCCAGTTACTTTTTTATCATGCATTTTATTCTTTTAACATATTAATTAAATAGGAAGGCTGTAATTAAGTTGATAGCAAGTATGACTGTCTCTCAAAAATATGTTAAAAGAAATTCTGGTTTTTTGAACATAAAGTGGCAAAAACATTGCATATCAAATTCCATACTGTTTTAACTTTACTGACTGCAGGTTTTGTGGTTAGAATTAATATATCTCTCATCACCTTAACATTCTTCAGTTTCGTTTTGAATTCATTGAGAAAAGAATTTTAACATTGTTTGTAACTTACATTTTTAGCAGTGATAAAGAATGACACAGAAAGAAAGTTTTGTTATCAGCAACTTCCAGTTACCTTGAAGCTCATATACACTATATTGCAGGTAACATTGATTACTTTTGCTTAGTTTGAATTACTGGTTAAGTGGTGTCATTATGTTTAGTATATCTGCTTACACAGGAAATGTCAAGGTTTGAAGAACCAGACATTCTTTTTAACATGCTGAATTGTCTGAAGATCCTGTGTCTTCATGGGGAATGCCTGTATATAGCAAGAAAGGACCATCCACAGTTTCTTGCCTATATTCAAGATCACATGCTGATTGCAAGGTAGGTTTTTATTGCACATTTTGTCCTCATATTTTGTTGATCCTTCAGCTATACATTTGTTGTTAACATCAAAGAATTTGCAAGTTTACTATGGAAAATTAACAAGGGTGGTAGGAAGGTGGAAGGTTAAGAAACCCATGTAAGATCTCATTGCACAGGCTAATTAAGATGTTGTAAATGAAACCAAGGTACTCTGTATTGTCTATCGTGGCTACTCTGTCATGCACCGCTTGTTTTGCAGTGAGTCAGTGTTTCTCATATTCAATAATAGCTTTATCTGAGACAGAGATATCTTCCCTGATTCTACAAAATAAAATAAAAGATGATTTAGAGATAGGTTTATAGGACTTTAGCGTTAAAGCTGAAAGAACAACAGTATTGCACCTTAGTTTTATGATGGAAAGGAAGTTTTTTCATTTAGAATTGGAGTGACTTGGATTGAAATCTGTGCATTTTAAGATTCTCTTTGGAGAAAGGGACTTTTGCAGAAAACTAGCTGAATAAACATCAGCATACAATCTTCTGAAATAGTGTGTTCATCAGCCCTTACAGCTGCTCTGTATCAATTTCTTTGAGCATTTTGTGAAACTGTAGGGTTTCAGCAGACTGACGAATCTGTCCTGAATCTAAATACCAGCAAACTGTGAACACCCAACATGTTAGTTGTTCGTGGTGCCAGGACAGTTCTTGTGGCTTATGTGCTGAAGCTGATCATGCTGAAACTCCTGGTTTGTAGCACAGGTTATGTTCCATAGCAGTTGCCTTGAATTGGGCAAACTCTTAAAATCTGAAGTCTTTCAAAGTGAGGAATATTTGAACCTTTTCCAGAAAAACTGATGTAGTTTAAGATTTCCAAGTAGCTCTATTTTCCTACAAACTACTCTGTAGTATTCACATAAATGTTCAGGATGGCTCATAAAGACTTTCATAAAAAGTGCATTACATTTAGAAGAAAGCATATCAAGGTAGTGTTTTTATAAGTATGCTTGCTCTTTTTTGTCTTTTCAGCTTATGGGGAGTTGTGAAGTCTGAGTTCTCTCAGCTTTCTTCCCTGGCAGTCCCACTTCTTCTTCATGCACTTTCACTTCCCCATGGAGCTGACATTTTCTGGACAATCATAAACAGCAATTTCAACAGCAAAGATTGGAAGATGAGATTTGAAGCAGGTAGGCCTGAGAAATGTACTCTATTTTCTCTTCGTTGACTCTCTGAAGAGGTAGAGCTTTCTCTGCTGTAACTGAGGAGACTTATAATAGATGATGATCTTTATGCTGCTTTTGGAGCAGCATATGTTTTGGAGATAGTGTGGTGCAAAACTATGGCACAACAGTGCAGTAAAATAGAGGAGAACATGAGACATTTTGGGTAATAAAAATCAAAATTACAACTCTTTCCAGCTATTTTTGTTGTTACTTTCTCAGCTATGCATGTTTCTAGGAAAGGTATATTAATCAGTACATAAAGAAGCCACGGCCTAAAAGAATATGTTTGTGGTCTTTGTCTGGGTGCATGACTGCTACAGTGGAGAAAGTCGCTGTGTTGTGCAGATTTTTGGATATTCACTCTGTGACAAAGAACCACCTACTGAAGTACTCCTTGGCTCATGCATTCTGCTGTTTCCTGACTGCTGTGGAAGATGTCAACCCAGCAGTAGCTACACGAGCTGGGTTGTTACTTGACACCATAAAGAGACCAGCTTTACAGGTGGGTGCATTACATGGGACAAAATACAGTCAAACAGGAAACTGGATTTTCACCTGAAGTTCAGATGTACAGCATCGCAGTCACTGCTAGTACCTCTTTAGGCAAGCATTATAGGTCTTGGTGATTGACACAGACACACAGTAGCCAAGGGAAATGGTACTACCCTACCTCCAGCTTAGAATCATGGAATCATTTACATGGGAAAAGACCTTTAGAGATCATTGATTCCAAACGTAAATACTTTGATGACTGCAGAGGATTACTATTGCATTTGAACTGCTGTTGTAGAAAGCTGTAAATATTTTTTTTTATTATTTTAAAATAATCTGAGCTTACAGTGAGAAAATATATTTAAGCAAAACCAAACATCGTCTCGATCTTCACAAGATTTACCTAGGCATGTAAGTTTAAGCATGTGAGAAAGCCTGCCAGTGAGAATTGTCATGATAAAAACTAAACAGATATGAAAATGACATCAGCAAGATCAATAAATCTCATAGTACACAATTCAGTTCTAGTTCTCTAGAAAATAGAATGAGTATGTACTTTAAAAAGTTCAATGTCACTGCCTATAAAAAGCTGATAATACATGGTAGCTTTATTCCATTTGGTACCTTTTCAAAGTAGTTTCCAGAGAAGGTAAGTTCAATGAAACTGTTACTGAACTTGAGTTCAATGAGACTGTTACCAGGATGCTGCACTTTCATATTTAATGTGTGAGCTTTCTTCTCAAACTGAAGTCTTGACACTACAGCCAAAATTCTAGTGCAAATAACATACAGATGAATTTTGAGGCAAAGTACCTCTGACACACTTCACCATATAATTTTCTTCCTCTCTTTGGGCTTCGTGATTCATTCATTTTGTAATTAAGGGCTTGATTCAGTTATCTAAATCTAAGGTTTTTCTTGGACAGCATCTGTGAGCAGAGTACTTTGATATTGTGTACCAAATGTGCAGCAGGACAGAACTGCCTGTACCTTTGTATTTCTCAGAATCTTATAAAAATCTACATTCTAAATATTAATTTACCTTCTTACTTACCTTACTTTTCCTTTGATATCAGTAGCATTAGTTCTGACTTAAAGGACTTGATAGAAAAAAGTTGCTAAGCTTTCATCCTGTACTAATTGACAGAGGTTGTGAGCTTTGACCTCCCTTAGCTTTAAAAATCCTGAAAAGATTTCATATCTCAATTCTGTATTTTTTTTTTTTGTTTCACTCTATAGGGTCTCTGCCTCTGCCTTGATTTCCAGTTTGACACAGTCGTCAAGGACAGACCCACAATTCTTAGTAAGCTTTTGCTACTTCATTTTCTAAAAGCGGATATTCCAGCTTTGAGCTGGGAGTTCTTTGTGAATCGCTTTGAGACCCTGTCTCTGGAAGCACAGCTTCACCTGGACTGCAACAAAGAATTCCCTTTCCCAACAAGTAAGCAGAATGCAAATCAATCTGATCTCCTTTTGTCAGCTTCTGGAATTTCATCTGCCTGCAAGGGTCTGAGACAATTGTAGGTATCACATGTGTAAATTCTCTGAAATTAAGTAATCTTTCAGACCAAAAGAGAGTTTTTTTGACTGCCCAAAACCAGATTAAGCTATATTCTGTTGCACCTTTGGGCATCATGTCTTGCTCTTGCCAGGATGTGATTGCCAACCTTGGTTGAAGTGCAGTCTGGTTCTGTGATCGGCTGCAACCTGGATTAACCCCCTTGTTTTACTGTAGCTTGTTATGCTGTTAAGTTTGCTGTTCTCAAAGTCCTCGATTATGCCTGACCCTGTTATGTGTTGGTCTTTCTAAAGTAAGCCCTAGGAGCTGTATGATCCTCAAAAAAACCCCAATGTTTAGGGCACAACACAAGAGGCACATGGACTCTCAGAGCCAGTGCTCAGTTAACTGTTCTTACAGCGACAAATGTATGTGGATGTTTGTCCTGTTCATACTTGGTTTCTTGAGGAGATGCCATGTCTCCTTCCATTCACTAGGAAGGGACTCAAAAATAATTCATGCATGATTGTTCAGCATGCTGAACAACTGAAAACTTCCTAACTGGAGTGGTGCCATGAGGAAGATCTATTTTCATCTGATTTTCTTGGAGGAGGTGGGAACAGCTGTTTGAACAGCATGTGCTCCCTCAGCAGCCTAATGCCTTCTCCTGTGCTTGCATGGAGCCCAGTGTCTAAAAAATCCCAGGTGCTGCTACTGCACAGGAGAGGGATGGAACTGCAAGTATATTTTCTTCTCCATGTGTGAGTAGCTTGACCCAATGATGGGAACTGCTGCTTTGGTCTGAGAAGGGAATCTTCACACTATTTTCTAGCATCTCTGGCTGCACATGTAGAGTCATATCTTGAGAGTGATTTAAAATATGCAAAGGATAATTTTCAGATTTCTTTTTAACCTTTCTCTTTGCCATTTCAAAGACATAAGTGGTGCAAAGAATGGGCTCACCGGCTTCACCCAGATGATTAAACTCAAAGGATTTCAGTGCACTATAGGCATGAGCATGGAAAAGTATTGGTGATCCCATTAAGACGTGCAGTGATACTGCTGGTAACACCACTGTAAGTGCATAATCAACACTCACAGGTTTTGTGAGGCACTGTTCAAACCCAGGATGGCAGGTTTAGGCAGGTCAGGAGATCAGTGAGGCAAAACTAGAGGCGACGTTTGGGTATTAGTGCACTAAATGTGATCCATACTCATGAGATTTTTGCCATTTTAAATAGAAGGGATCTCATATTCCCTTAGCCTGAAATTCAGGCTGTGGCTTCAAGAACCTGTTTGTGTCCAATCTCTAAAGAAAGAAGTAACAGCATAATTTTTTAACATAGTTATGCCTTTTGGGGTTTTATGGATTTCAGAATGAGAGCATGCAAATGAGTACCTTGCAGATGGACCCCCTGAGCCCATATGAAGCTTTCTTGAACTCGAGTGGGACCTGGGGCCCAGTTGCATTTGGCACTTGGCATTATTAGGGCCTCACCATGCTGTGGAATGAATCCTAACTTGATCAATTGCATTTGCAAAGCTATCACTGCTGTCCGGACAAATGTCGCCAACCTCAGTGATGCAGCAATGTGGAAGATCAAGAGGGCTCGTTTCGCACGTAACCGTCAGAAGAGCGTGCGTTCCCTGAGGGACAGTGTGAAGGGACCAGCGGAGTCAAAGAGAGCGCTCTCCCTTCCAGAAACCTTAACCACCAAAATTCGTTGAGTATCCATTTATGTTTTTGTGGCACACCTCTATCTTCTCCCTTAGGATCATATCCTGTTGATGGGTACACATTGGCATTGTCAATATTTATCCAGTGGGATAGCAAATTTAGGTTTCTGACTGTTTTGGACATTTGGTTTGTTACAAGTTTGTTACAAGTTAGTAAGTTTGACAAAGAACACAGACAGACATTGTGTCTATACTGTATTTGTTTAAAATGACAGAACAGAATGTTCCAAGACTAGTTTGTGTATAGATCTTAATTTTTATTTGTGACACAGTAGTTTTGTAGATACAATGTTTAAAGAAAAATTCCTCTGTTACTAATTTATTTATTAATTGTAATTAATAATCAGCGTATGCAGTATATGCTAGACATATTAAAATCAACTTTTAATGTCTCAAATGAGTTTTCAGATATATTCAGAGTTCTTTTGTTGAGAAAACAATGTCAATGCAGCATGTCCTCCCTGATGGCTTCTATAGGAGGACCTAGGTGCTGGAAAACCAGAGACCTGTATGGAGTGTTGTGTAGATGCCTTTCCAAGCAGAAATAAAGCTTAGCCATTCTCATTTAGAGAATTTTACAAACACAGATTAGTCTTTATATTCAAATTGGACCTCTCACATTACTGTAACCCATATAAAAGGATGATAAAACTTTCAAACCTGGGTGCAAGTGAACTATTAAATCACAAGGTCTTTCACCTCCTCCCTCCCCCCCTTCCCCCAGTATTCTGAGATTCTTAGATAATCCTTGTTGACCCACGACTGATCCTGCATATGAAATCCAGTGTGATAACTCTTGTACCAGCAAAATTAAACAATGGAGAAAATTAGAGTTACAGGACATGGTGCACAAAACCTGTAGGGCACAGAAGTGACATATTCAAACCAGTTACACTCACTGCCTGACAACAGTGCCTGAATAAATGAACATAAATATGCTAGCACTGAATATATGCTAAGTATAGGATGTCAGTGCTGCCTTATTAAACAGAGTTGCTCTTGTTTTTTTAAAGCTGTGAGCTTGACCAGACATGAGCAGTCTGCACCAGCACTTGGAGGAACACCAGAGCAAACACCAGGTGGGTTTGACAAGGGAGGTGTGTTTTGATGGAACAGGAAAAGGAAGGCTCTAACGCTGACTTCCTCGTTGACTCACGAGATAAGCTTACACAAGATGGAAGTTGTCTAAGTGGCACAGTGAATCACATCTCAGCATGGTTCCAAAAAGTGTAAATTGAAGCTTTGCTCTCAGTCTGTACTGAAAACTGCCTCCTGGTGTAAATAGTACTTTGGATTTGGGAGGAGGTTATTCAGAGGCAGTCAGCTATGCCATCAGTGCCTCACCCTCTGGTATTTCATCCCCCACAAGTAAATTGGGTAGATTGGTCCCATGGGTCACCTGTGTTGAGCCTGATTTTTGACCTTCAGGTTTTATGGACAGCAGACAGAAAGCTTTTACTTGTCAGTACTGTAAATTACGCTTGTCTCCTCTGCATGCTTATAGATGTCTTAGGCCCTTTATTTTGTATTTACTGACATTTTGTGAAGATGTCACCCTTCTGTCAGGCATCTGTAGAATAGGTAACTCAGCAGGGTCCAAGTAATCTCTTAAGTAATTCTGATTACTAACAGCTCTTGCTCTGAGTGCTGTGTAGACTGATGATTTGAAAGTCAAGAAGTCTCCGACTCAGATCTTTTCATGTTCCTTCTTCAAGACTTGGATAATTCCAACAGATGTAAATTCAGAATCGGAACATATTAGCTTATTGGGTGACCAGCTGAAAGGAAGATATCTTGTCAGTGTGGGCACTGTGAAATGAAATAGCAGAGCTTCTGAATTAGTGGTATATAGCCCTGTTGTGCTAGCCCTGTTAGACCTGGAAATCAACCAGTTCCTTACAGAACATATGTGTGGTTGTCACAGGCCCATAGAAAGAAGTGAAATAATAGTGCATTGAACAAATGTGTCAGTGAATGATTGTTCTTCATTTAATGGCACCACTCACCTGCTACACACTGTGCTTAAAGGAACTTGTTGCATAACAATTGTCAGTCTCACAGGCATTGTTAGTCATTGTGATTTTATTAGATGTATTTTGGTGTTTTGAAGCTTCATTTTAAAAGGCTCAGGCTCTCTCAACCTCTTAATCACGTAAGATTCAAATTAAGTTTCCACTAAAAGTGTATATATAAAAAGTTTCATGTAGCTAGTAACTACTGATCTGAAGAAAAGTCTGATCATATGATTCAGAATATCACAGATAATTTGCGAACTAGGAGACAAATGACTGTCCTGCTCCTCTTACCTAGTATTTATTACTTCTTTCTAAAAACTTAAATTTTTGTGGAAAAAAAAATATTCTAAGGTTTGACTCATAGTTTTTAACACTGCATTGGCAGTACTAAGGATATCTGATTTGGCTAAGGAACTAAGTAACTCATAAACAGAGACTCTACATCTATTGTAGAAAAGCATTTGTTTTACACATAACACTTGAATGAACCAGTCCTTTCCTCATCTGTTTCTCCTGGATTGAAAACTGTCATCCTTGCACAGTTCAAATGCAAGCTGAACTCAGTGTGCATTATGTATGGATTAAACACCAGGATCACATATTTGTTCCTATATCCTCTACCATATCCTGGACAATTGCTGAGAGAGTTTCATTGACAAGGATCACAGTTGGGATGATGGAGCATGATATAATTTTGATGTGATGTTTTTTATTATATTGTGATATACCTTAAAGTAATTTGAAGGTAAAGGGGTCTGATAAAAAGGACATGTGAATAAAGAGATGAATCTGTGGGCAAAGGCTAGACTGAATTCAGGAGTAGCGGCTGTGTATTAACAAGCAGGCTGTGTGCTTGGTGATGTGAGGAGGCTTTGATGAGGTGTGGGGAGGAGATGTGTGTAATTTTTGTCCTTGTATGTAGGCACACACAAATGCACACAAATTGTGAGGGATAAAAGTTATCTTAGTCACTGTAAAGACAGAACCGTCTTGGCTTTGCATTCTTAGCTTGGATTGAAACAGCCTCATGTGGTACACAATAATCTGTATCATGTGTTAATGAAACGAATGTTTAGTTCAGGCTTGATATATCTGAAGACCCAGATATATCCCAGATATATTCCAGACAGCAGAAGAGGTCTTCTGAACACTGAAAATCTATTGACTAAACTGGATTGTAGGGTTTTTGTAGTTTTAAACAAGTAGTTCTCCATTGCTGGTTCACTGCAGGTTTCTGGTTCGTTTGGGTTCATTCAGGGCGTGGCTGACTTTCCTCTGAGTTGGTCCTTAGCAGAGCTATGACATACTACTCACACACAAATTCTGTTCACTGTGTCCTGCTCTGTAGTTTTCAGTGATGGTAAAGTATGACAAATGAGATTTTAAATGCTTCAGAAAGTGTAGTAATATTTCTGCCGGATTAGATGCTGGGAAGCAGAGCTGCTGAAAGGGACCTGGGGGTCCTGGTCAATGGCAAGTTGAATATGAGTGAGCAGTGCCCTGGCAGCCAGGAGGGCCAACCCTGTCCTGGGGGGCATCAGGCAAAGCATCACCAGCTGGTCGAGGAGGGCATTTGTCCTGCTCTGCTCTGCACTGGTGTGGCCTCACCTTGAATATTGTGACAGTTTTGGGCACTGCAATATAAGAAAGATATTAAGCTATTAGAGAGTGTGCAGAGGAGGGCAACAAAGATAGTGAAGGGCCTCAAGGGAAGGCCACAGAGGAGCAACTGAGGTCATTTGTTCTGTTCAGCCTGGGGAAGGGGAGACTTCATTGCAGTCTACAAATTCCTGGTGAGGGGAAGACGAGGGGCAGGTGCTGATCGGTTCTCTGTGGTGACCAGTGACAGAACCTGAGGGAATGGCCTGAAATTGTGTCAGAGGAGGTTTAGGTTGGATATTAGAAAGAGGTTCTTCACCCAAAGGGTGGTTGGATGCTGGAAGAGGTTCCCCAGGAAGTGGTCACAGCACCAAACCTGACTCTGAGGCACATGGTGTGACTTGTGGGGATGGTCCTGTGCAGGGCCAGGAGTTGGGCTCGATGATCCTTGTGAGTCCCTTCCAGCTCAGAATATTCTGTGATTCTGTAAGGTAAAATGTTAGGAAAAGTCCTGGGAAGTGCCTGTCAGCTAATGTTAGTATTACAAAATACTGGCAAAATTGAGCATTTTATCATTGAATTTCTAAATTATATTGTTCAACAAGTGAAAGTAAAATTCAGATTAATTACTGAGTACCCTGTTTACAGTGTTATCCAGTCTCTGATACCAATGTCTCTTGTGGCAATAGGACAACCATCCCCAGAGAATGATAATACAATAAAAGACCTGCTGCCAGAGGATGCTGGGATTGATCACCAGACTGTGCACCAGCTCATTACAGTGCTGATGAAGTTCATGGCAAAGGATGAGAGCAGTGCTGAGTCAGACATCAGCAGCGCTAAAGCTTTCAACACAGTCAAGCGCCATCTGTACGTCCTGCTTGGCTATGATCAGCAGGAAGGATGCTTCATGATTGCACCCCAAAAAATGCGTGTTTCGACCTGCTTTAATGCCTTTATTGCTGGAATAGCACAAGTAGGTGAAGGCACTTACTACTTTTTGCCTTTGTTTCTTATTGGCTGTTGTTGAAATGGTGGTAGCACAACCTTCTTTGTAGTAAAATAATGGCTAAATTTCATAATCTGACTTAAAACTGCAAAACCTCTTCAACTGGCGGAAGAATTTCTACTTTCTACTAGTAGTCTAGACTTACTGCCTCCTTGGCATAATGGTTTTGTGTGCATGGAGGTATACAGTACTGCTGTATGAAAAATTAGAGACTGCTTCACACCTCTTTGCCTTCCTTCACTAGCCTTTGTTTGCCTTACTTTCCTCATGTGTATTTCTTCCTTTCCTCTTCAGGAAAACCTGGGACACATGTGTTCTTGCTTCTTTCTCTGTGTGAATGGTCTGTAAACTGTTTAACATTCTTTACTTTGCAGGAGGCTCATTTTACTTCCTAGACTTTCTGTTCTCCCTTTATGTAGGGAGTGGTGTCACCATGATGAACTTTTTGCCTATATTGCTATGATAAATGACCTTGCCTTGTACATTCTTTCCCCATCTTGTAAGGAGGACCATAATTTTCTACCTCACAAGGCCCTTGTAAGGCTCAGTTAATTCTTACTGATAGACCAGTGGGTGATACTGGACTGAAAAACATACCACACTTACAGTTCTTATTTGCAATGAAGCATCATGATTTCCTTATCACAGTCTTTCATAAGGGATTACCTTAGAGAAACAAGAGGACTCTTGATTTCAGATGTCCACTGTAACCTTTAAACATTGCTTAAAGCTATCCTTGTATCTTCTGTGTCTGCAATTCTTACAGGATTTTCTGGTTCGTACATTGGAATCAGTGATTTTTCAAAGTCAGTTGTAATGTAGATAGTTGGATAAACTTTCACAGCCATGGAGATGTCAGATATCCATATTTCAACAGGCAAAATAGGGGGTATGAATGCAAACTGGGTAGCTGCAAATGCATGGTGATCCATTGTCCTGGAGCACCATGGTTCTTTCATTTCTCAAATGAAAGATTAATCATCTTTTGTTTGTAGAGTTTTAAGCTGAAGCATGTGAAAGGAGATTCAGGCCTGTTACTGTTGTATTGAGTCTGTGAGTGGCAGTTTAGATCACAAGGCAGCATCTTCCACAATTTTCTACATGCTTTCCAAGTTTGGATTCCAAAATTTCAGTGACCTGATTTTCAGAGGTAGTGCTTACTGCAACCATAAACACCACCCCCTGCCCTTCTCTTCCACCTTTAAAATGTCTCATGATAGCCGAATTCACCATTTCTGTTTAAAAGCTTCATAACTGAATCCTGGTTCCTCTGACATCAAATGCAATTTGAGAATTTCAGTAGGCTTGGATTTTTTTCTGTGCAGCAAACATCAATACTTTAGCTTATATTTGGAGGGAATTTGTTTGTTAGCTGTAGGGCTGCTTAGTGTTGGGCATCACCTTTACTGCAAGAGCAATGCTCTTTGCAATCTGAAGATGTATTTATAGAGACGAGATCTCTTTCAGTTTCTCTTCCTCCCCAAGTCATAAATACTTGCTTTCACCATCAGCTCCACAAAGGTTGGGATTGGGTTGGCTTGCCGGTTCATTGATTTTGATTCCCAGCTTGATTCGAATGGTCCGCTGAAGTTAAAAAAGAAAAAGGTCTCTTAGTATTTTTCATCGTAAAATCAGAGTGTTCCGATCTGTTGAGGCCGCGTTTGCCTGTGCCCTCCCCGGCAGCCCCGGCCGGTTTGCTGTGGCCGCCGGTGCGGGGCCGCCCCGCGTGGTGGCGCTGCTGCGCAGGCCTGGTGCTGCTGCCGCCACCGCATCCATCCCGCAAATCCCTGTGGGAGCTCCCGCAATGGGGCTGCTCGGTTCAAGAAATGTTCGCATTGCGGTATGTGCCGTGTTAAGGCACCGCTCTATCTTCTTTGTAGGTTTTTTCCCAACCCCGCTACGTAACTATCACACCCTGAGGGAACAAAACATTGTAGGGTAGGACCAAATTTGGTCATTATGTATCGTGTATTCAACAGGCTCACCCTACATGGGTAGACATGGGATTCATCTATTCAGCCGTCTGCATGCAACACAAATACTTAAGACAGCTGCACATCGAAACAGAGAATTTTACAGGGAAGAACTTCTAGTCAGCTTGTTCAGGAGAGAACTTGAGACATGAGTTCAGTGTTTGTAAATTAAGCTCATCCCCTTGTGGGGAAAAAACACACCAAAACAAATACAGACAGTCTGTTTAGATGTTCATTGCTCCTGATAAAATGCGCTTAGTCCACTGAAACTGCTGGGACATGTTAGATCCTGAGGGCTGTGCAGGAGCTGTTTTGGCCTGATGTTACACCTTCCCAGGTGTCAACCAGTGTAGGGCAATATCAGAGACAAGGGCTTTGTGGATCCTTGTTGTGAGCTAGTTTAACTGCTGATTTCGGGATGCGTGATTTTAAAAATAGCTAATGTTGCGAGACTGATGGGAAGATTATGTAAAACAGTACTGCAGTTTTAATCGAAAACACAGTTGTTCCAGGGTAGTGGGAATGTATGGCCTCACTGCACTAACGACCAGGGTTCAAACCTCTAGGACAGGCCCCAAATAGCATGATGCTCTTCAAAGGTCATGATAGGGGAAAGGCATATGACTAGCAGTAATCACAGCAACCTGCAACAGCATTGCCACTTAAAATTGATGGGCATTTTATTTAGAACAAAATATTTTTCATCCACTTTATTCTTGGATCCTTTAGGATTTGTATGCTTAAACTTCCTGCATAACATAGTAGACACACTCTTACCTTTGCTATAGTGGAGAGTGAGATTCTAGTGTCATTACCTGATTCCAGAACCTGGGACTTAAACACCTAATGTTGCAAGCCTGTTGAGAAAAAAAAAATGGAAGCTGGCAATATAGTGTTAATACAAAGTCCCCAAATAATCAGTCCCCAAACACAAAGCCTACTCCCAAAACTCCCAAATCCATCCTATCTGTTAAATATAGGATATCCATGATATGGATTTGTGTGTTGAAGCATGATCAACTTTTGCTACAATACAAGGCTATCCCAGCGTAATATATTTTATGAACTTGCCAGTATATGTTAAAATTAAAATTTAGACTGTGCTGGATGAAAGGCTTTCAGAACACATTTTCGTTTGTTTAATTTTGCCTGTCTAGCTAAAATGAGAAGATGGCAAGCTGACAGAAAGCTTCCAACTGGTAGTAAGACTTCCTTAAAACTGTCCATTTCTTTTCACTTAACTAATACCTCAACTGTATTAATTACTTTTTAGCATCAGGGGATTTGCTTTTGGTGAGGTAACTCCTGTGTTCTTTTCAGGTGATGGACTATAACATTAACCTGGGAAAACACCTTCTTCCCTTGGTGCTTCAGGTGTTGAAATATTGCACTTGTCCTCAGCTAAGGCATTACTTTCAACAGCCTCCTCGCTGCTCCCTCTGGTCCCTCAAACCTCACATTCGGCAGATGTGGTTAAAGGCTTTGCTTGTTGTTCTGTATAAGGTGAGTGGTCTTCAAAAGACACTGTCCACAGAAAAATTTGCACTTGAATTTGAAATGTACAGCAAGTGAAAGGAACTGTGAAGAACACTCTTTTTTTTCTATATACTTACTGTGTTTAATTTCAATGTCTGAAATAGCGTTTCACCTGTGCTACTGACTTCATCTGTACTTTTGCAGTCTATATAGTCTTTGAAGTGTTTACCTGAGAAAGGAAAATATGAATTTTAAAATAGGAAAAATATCTATGTAATTCCAGTAACGAGTATTTTAAGTAACAGAATTAGTTTAAAAAAATATTATTAACTTTACGTGGGGGAGTATGGCAGTTTAACAGCTTGTATTCTTTAGGTGAGTGATGCTTTTAGGAAGTTTTGTTAAAATATAATGTGTTTATGCACTGAAATGGAGCTGTGAATACTTTTGATATGGTTAACAAATTTCTGGGAAGTCTATAGGGCATACAAGGAAGTGGAGACACTAAAGGTTACTAAATGGATGTTTAATATTTCATTAAAATAATTTTGCTGACAACAGTCCTCCTCATGATGTAATGGAAATTTATGATCAAAGGAAGGCAAAGGGCATCCAGCTGACAATATTCTTGTAATTTTTCTATTTTACTGCCTAAATGTTTATCCAAGGAGAAAAGTTAGTTTTTAAGCTGAAGTTTTTCTCTTTTGCTGAACAGTATCCCTACAGAGACTGTGAAATCAGCAAGATTGTACTTCACCTAATCCACATCACAGTCAATACCCTCAATGCTCAGTATCACAGCTGCAAGCCCCATGCAACTGCTGGTCCTTTGTATAGTGACAACAGTAACATAAGCCGGTACAGTGAAAAGGAGAAAGGTACTTCTAACACTCTGCTTTGTATGATGGTCATTGTTTTAATTCATTAAATCTTGCAGATGTTGTAGAAATGAGTAAATATGGTCTGAACTTTAGAACATAATGCTCAGAATTAAGTTTGAGGTGTGACTTATCTGACCAGCTATAGCCATCTATAGCAAAAGACATTCAGTAAAAGACGGTTGCTCCATGGGCTGAGCACAGCACAGTGGTTTCATATCTCTGAGGGTGAGTGTGTCTTAGACTTAGTGGTTGAGTCACCATGGCTGGATAGTCCTTGAACTTTTCTATGGCAGTGCTAATTGAGCGTGCTCACACACAAGGTGTGCAACCAGCCTGATGCCACATTCTTATTTAATTTTATAGTTACACGGAATTGTAGCAAGTATTTGATGTTGAAAAGAGAAAATTATGAATTCAGTCTGTAGTTGGCTTTTCTCTGTTAAAGGAGCTGACATTGACTAGCTTAATGCAAACGTATATGTGGATGTCTAAGGGCAAAAAAGATTGGTTCAACCCTTAGAATCTGTGTCCAGTTGTTAACTCTCTATGTGCTTGCTAGGTGTAGCAGAGGTACTATGATCATGTGGTCTGATGTAAGCTTGCAGCTTGAGGTAACATGGTGTCACTGGGTGTAATTCCTTACAATTGTGAGGTTTATTACATGATAAACTTTAATGATCAAAGTTAATTAGGCTCTTTTGGTGTTAATCTGTAGCTGCCTTTCAACTATTTTGCCTTTTAGCTGCTGCTTGTTTGCTATTTACATCCTCCTTCTCAAACAGTCTTCCTAGTGTGCAGCAAATTCTTTCTGATGAAAAATCTAAGAAGCACTCTTGTTACGTGTTGGTACCTTTTCCTCTTTTGCTGCTTTTTGCTCGTAAAAAGATATCTAGCAACACAAGAACATAACATTTTTTTTACCTGAATACCCTATTACTCAGCTTTAGCAAATTAAAGCAACCTTAACATGGATTTAAACTATGTATGGCATATTCTCACTCACTTGGACATTTTTTATTGGTAGTGGAGAGTTAAGGGCATTCAGATAACTGGCCTCACTATGAATTCATCTTCATTTGGAGCCTAGTTAATGATTTAATTCATAAAGACTTAATAATGCTGAGAGTAGTAATACTATATTTATAAAGTGCATTCACTTTCTGGATTGATTCTGAGATGTTTCTAAGATGAAATGAGGTGCCTGAATACAACTTGTCCAACACTGGTTCCCTGGTTGACCTTGTGTCTCAGTTCATCATTGTTTCCCTGTGTTTACAGTAAGGAGAATAATATTTACTTGCTTTTCAAAGCTGCTGTGAAGGGCTTTGGGCTACACAGAGGTAAAGGACTATAAATGGGCAAGTTTTAATCTATAAATAATGACTTAACCATAAGGGTCATTCTCCTCCTTTGTCGAAGGGCTGCAGAAAAAGGAGGATGTAGAGAAGTTTTCTTCCATCTGCAAGAAGCAGCCAATATAATTCCATAGGGACTTGGAAAGTTGAAGACTTTCCCACCTTTTCTAGGAGACTTGTTTAATCTCTGGTCAGGTAGTGTGTGTGTGTTGCTGTCACCATCAAAGGGGTGTTTAGATAATAAACAGATGAGGATTTTGTTGTCAGGCAGCAAGAATCCCTGTGCTAAAGATGGATTTCCCCACTATTGAACCTTTTTCCTAATTTTTCTGCCAAACTTTGTTGTGGAGATTATGAGTATTGTGGGGATCAGTTGTACAGAATGCTGTAGTACTGATGATAAATATTGTAAGAAGAAGCATTTGTTGCCAAAGGGAAGAAGTTACACATAGGACATGACATTAAAAGTGATCTCCAAACTTATTAAACCCAGTTCCTGTAGAAATTTTTACTATCAACTTTGATTGATCTTTCTGAATTTATCATTTCAATTAGGTAGCTTATCCCTGATGATTTTAGGTGGCAGTTCCATAGCTTCACGTGTACTAGCCACTCTCCAGAAATTTCAAAGCTGAAGATATTGATGTCGAGTTTGTCTTCAGTTTTCGTTCATTCTAAGTCTTTGACTTACTTGTCTTTCCACTCCTAGACACCAAATGCATTTCCTCTCCATATTTGCTTGCTAGAATAAACAAGGCAAACTTTGTTTTTCTTTTGAGTGCTCTGTTTTCTTTATCGTTCCAGTGGTGTTTCTTATTTCATCGGGGATGAATCACTAGATGCAGAATCAAAGAAGCATTCCATGTGATAAATATGGATTTTTCCTTTTTTTATTTCTGTTTTTGTTTTTTGTTTTTTTTTTGAATAGCCATTTCATACAAATGATGTGGCATTTTTTAGTGGATAAATAAATTTTGATCTTTCTTTCTCTTTGCTGTTTTCAACTGGCAGGTCTCAAATCAGAGCATAATGTTTTACTACTCAGATCAAGAATTTCATAATTCATACTCCTAGGTCTTATTCTATTACCAGCTTCCCAAGACTATCCATTTCTTTCTTTTCACTTTCTTATTTTGCTGGTTTGTTACTGACCCTGCAGTTCTTGTACTAATTTCCGTCTTCTTCGTTTTACCAGTTCTCACTGAATACTGTAGAAGTTGTTTACTCAAGTCTGTGTCCTGATCTAGTGTATTTCTTCTATCTAAAGAATCTGTATTACTATCAGTAGAAAAGATCAGCTTAGAATAGTAAAAGCTTTAGTAAACTTTTGTTGCATTGTAACCCATTTTTCATTTATCTCTGACCTTAACTGAAGATGTAAAAAGAATGACAAAGTTATATTTGGGATATACATTTTCTTGCAAACTTCAGATGATTCATCATTTTTCAATTCAAGTTTAATTGAAACTAGCTGAGGTGTTGTTATATAGACAACTTTTTCATTCAAGAAATTGCACTCTCTTAAGAGTAATAAATTTTTTTCTTTCTCCAGCAGAGGAAGACAGTGTTTTTGATGAATCTGATATTCATGATACACCAACTGGACCTTGCAATAAAGAGTCTCAAACTTTCTTTGCAAGACTGAAAAGAATTGGTGGCAGCAAAATGGTGAAATATCAACCAGTTGAGATGAATGCTCAGAGAAGTATGAATTGTTTTGTTGGTATAAACTCATACAGAAATACAATTTCCTACTCTTAGTTTTAAGCTACCACCTTTGTAGAGTTTGTTGTTCTACTCTGTCTGAGTTAAAAGAGCAGATACTCCTCATTTCCCTGGATGAACTATTTTCAGGAATCTCAGAGTAGGCACTCTAAAATAAAAATATCTAAAATCAGCAGTTGTTTTCTGAAACTTTAAGTTATTTTGAATTAAAAAATGTTTAAGAGGATTTGTTGGAATTTTCTTCGATCGTTGGTCTGAAAATATTTATTCAAATTGATTTTTTTCCCAGAAATTGATTTTGTTGATGAGGTGGGATTCTGTGGTAAGCCAATTCATTGTTGTTGCTGCAAATATTACAGTTTTCCATTGGCAAAAAGGGTCATTTGAGGGTTTCAAAAAGTAGCAACTATTCTGGTTTCTGAAATGACTAGCCAAAAAAAAAGTTGGAGACATTTCCATCACCACCCACTTCCCCTTTTTTTTTCTTCCAGGTGTTGGCAGGGGTGGGGTAATGATTCTGACTACAGCAAACATCTGCTTTAACTTTCCTCACTGTTTTTTTTGCATGGTGATTCATATGTGGAGTATTTTGAAATATGGGGATATTAATGATTAGGAATATCCTGGTTTANTTTATGTGAAAATGTGTAATTCATAATAACAACAATGATAACCTCTTAAAATGTTCTCAATGGGTATGTTCACATAGCAAAATACCAATGCAATGGTAGTACCAGCAAGTGTAGCTGTGCTCACTTCACTCCTGCCGAGGATGAGGAGGTATAAGTGGTGTGATAGGTGCTAGACACTGCTGGGTTCTAGGATCACTGGGGCAAAAATTCTCTGAACATCAGCCTCATCTCAGACTTGTGCTGCAATATCCTCACTGCTAATACTACCCTTGCTTCTTGACTTAGAAGTATTCATTTTAAGCCCACTTTGCTGCAGTAGATGTACATGTACTACATGCAGCTATCTCAATTATCTGTAGAAATTACATGCCTGTGCTGTCATCTTTCAATGCACGAGGCTAAAAAAATCTATCTTCAGGATGCATCTGTCCAGAATGAATAGTTTGGAAAGTATGTACATAAACCCTGTTATCCAAATAGTAGGGTTTTGCCGTTTTCTGTTGTAAAAATCTGTGTAAGTGGTTCTGAGATTAAAACAAAATGTAGACAATTTTGACTAATACTGGGTTTGTATTTGAACTGCTAGTCATGTTGAATTGTGAGATAAAGACGAAGATATCTGCCCAAAGTCTCCAGCTGAGGTAGTATTAGCTCTTTCTGTTTTGATCAGGTGAAATAGAGCTGGCTGAATATAGAGAGACGGGGGCCTTACAAGACAGTATTCTACGCTGTGTGAGAGAAGAAAGCATTCAGAAAAAAAAACTGCGCTCTCTCAAACAAAAATCTCTTGATATAGGAAATGCAGACTCCCTGTTGTTTTCATTAGATGAGCATCGCAGGAAGTCCTGCATAGACCGGTGTGACTTAGACAAACCACCT
>WEIV01001312.1:31738-50045 GCA_013390005.1 Calyptomena viridis | reverse complement strand
TGGAGAGTCACAGGTCAACAAGCTCCAAGGGAAGAACGAGGAGAGTTATAGGAAAAATTAAGAAGAAAAAGGATCTAGAAAACTGAAAATTGAGTAGAGAATGCATAGAATGTTAAGCTCCCTCATTTGTTTCCAAAACTGTAGTTTGTTCCTTTAGAAATTTATAGATAATAAAGATTGTGGAGAGCTTGGGATAGCAAGTGTTTCAAATTACTTCTTATTTTTCTTCTGCACTCTCACTAATCTTTTCAAAATCCTTCACTTTCACTATTGTCTATTGTATGCCTTCATTATTATGTATCCTTATATATAATAATGGAAAATTATTAAATATATAGGTACATATATATATATATATATGTTTTTATATGTTCCATTATATACATATTCATATATATACTCCATATGATGCAATACCTGGCAGACAATGGAAAGTAGTGTTAAAGAAACATCAAGTGGGGAAGTTATTTTTGACATTGAGTGTATGAAAGTGCCTTTGCCTTAGTCTAAGCAGGTTTTCTACCATATGGTTTTTATGCTGTCTGCAATTTCTCCATTTCATTCCAGGCCACAACAAGTAATATTATACTCAGATTCAAGGGAAGAACTATTTGTGGGATGAAGGTTTTAATTTTGTTGAAGATTTCCTCAATGGTAAAGAGGTGGGGGTTTATTAGACTATTTTAATGTAATTATTTTTATATCTAGCTAAGCAATGCAGATTAAAGAAGTTTTCTGTGCTAGTAATCTAACAGAAGGTGTTTCACAGAAATAGTGACAGCCTTTTCTGATAGCAGCTCACGTATCTAGGAAATGTGAATATCATACAGTGAACACCCTCACTTCAGCCTGGCTTCAGGATCCTGAAGAAAGCTTTATGCAATCTGTGTTGGATCTCATCTTTAAATCCGGTTTAATGCATGTTGATAATGTAAGGACAGTTGATCAGCCTAAACTAAAGGCAAAGGCCTTTTTTTTAATGCATTGAGGATCTTCAGAGTAAAGATTAGTGATCACCGGTTTACTGCTGAGAAATCATTCTGTAGCAGAAAGCAACTCACATTCAGCACTGAGTTAAGGCAGGGTAAGTGAGGAAAAGCACATTTAAACAATTTGGGAAAAAGGAAATAGGCAGCTATACGGATTGTTGGAGGTAAATCTCTTGAACCTGGTAACAAAGGGATGCCTATCTTTATAAGTGCTTTTCTGTGTGTGTATGTGATAGATGAATCAGTTGTATTCTAGACCTGCTGAGATTGTTTTACATTATGACTAGATGCTGGGTGATACTAATAAATGTGATACTAATAAATTAATAAAGGAAATACTAATAAATGTAATTTATAATGGGCCATGGCTTGACCAAAGCAAGTGAACAGTTAAATGACACTGGGTGTGACATGGGGCTAAAGGAGATATGTTGATTATAAGGTATAATCTATGTGTCTATGATTTGGACTTCTGTTGAGACAATCTGCCTACATACTTCTTCAAGTAGAGAGGACTTACTGGGATTTACTTTCCCATGTCAGGAGACACAATTAATTTTGCTACCTTAGTTACTTACAGTTACAGATTAAAATGGATCTGAGAACTGGATCTAGTGTGAATGAGAGCAGGATCTGGAGGTACGTGTGCTCTTTGCTTGCCTGAATTTTCCCTGGCACTGTGGATTGCTTTAGGGTGTCTCTGTGCTCTCAGGCAGAGCAGCATTGTCATGTTTGGCACTGCTGACACTGTGGAGGAGGGTGAGGATGGATGTGCACTCATCTCTTGGCAGCAGGGCTCCATCCATCAGTGCCACTAAAGAGCTGTTTTCATTCCACCAGCCAGATCGTGCTGGTTTTAGAACAATGATCTTGGTACAAATAGTTTTTAGCCTTTTCTACATTCTCAAAAACTCAGAAATTGAAAGTTTTATGACATGTAGCAATTGTCTAGAGCAGTATTTCCTGTGTGGGTCTAAAGTTACCTCCTATGGAAATGCTGGAGTATACACTCCTCATATCATTAGGTCATTATTGGTCATTATACATTATTGGTCAGAGAACAGGAGACTGGGATGAAGAACTTTGATTTTCAGATTTAAAATGAGACAGTCAAAAAAAGCAGAACACCATAAAATAGCAATTCATCCATTATTTCTTCTTAGATTCATTACAGAGGTAAAGCTAAGAATGAGATGTCAAACTCAGGTGATTATCTACTGTAAATGTAACTTTTGTACCAGTGTACTGAAATCTGAGCTTTCTCCCTCATTTTATTTGTGAATTGATTTGAATGGTCTTTGAAGAAAGTTCAGCTGTAAAGAACAATTTCCATTAATACCTGATTTATTGTTGCTGTAATGACTCTCTAATTGGCTGTTGTCAGTTTACTACGAGAATGGGTTACAAAATGTGGCAGATCACTTGGTCTTAGATATTGTCTCAGGCTTTCTCTCCTTTGACTGTTCAAGGAGGCAGAGTCTGTATTAATGACAGACTGAGAAGTTTGAATTTTAGATATTGGAAGTTCAAAGAGAATCCAATACATAACTTCTTCCAGGAGCATCCAAAGAGGAATTTTGGAACCCGATACTTTGCCAAGACTTCAAAGTTCATTAACTTTGAAGGGTGATTTCTCAGAAGAGCTAATGTCTTCAAAACTATTCATCTATTGAATAAAATTTCATTCTGCTTCAGTACACAAAGTATGGAAAAAGAGATGCCAGCAGATTTGATAGTATTTTGATTTTAAGGTACCAAAACCTGAAGAAACTACAGCCGAGCACATAATTACTGAACACATAGCAAAATATCCATCAGAGGGTTTTGGAGGCACTTGGAGGAACACCATAGAGTTATTCTCACTATAGTATTACTGTTCACTCTCAGATGACTTATTAATGTAAGATAAATGGGTCACTAGTGAACTGGCCGCCTGTCTGAGGGAATGTCTGGCATGAGAGACTCTGTCCATGTTGCTAAATCAACAGAGAAATGCAAAGGCCAGTAGCCTTCCCATGAATGGACAGAGCTGAAGGTAGGAGCAAAGACTCTTCTTCAAGCTCCTGTGGCATCCAGTTGGCTCCTGGCATCATCAGCAATCTAGAGTTTTGGGAAAAGAGTACATTTCTGAATGGCTCAGCCCCTCACTTCTCCAAACCAAGGCTAAACTGAAAGCAGCCAGGTCCAACCTAGGAGAAGTGGCAGCTAAAATGACAACTAAATACTGAATTAGCTGTTAGAAAACATTCCTGCAAGCTGCCCTCTATTCATACTTGTTCTTTGAGAGCTCTCACCCTCATTGCCCAGTGGCCGGTCCTTTGGCTTTTTTCCACACACAGATTCCTTCCTGCTCTTTCACAGGAGACTTTTACAGGCCCACATGGTTTGTTTCTCTGCTGAGCTCTACATTCAGAGTCTTCATGCTTATCCTCAGTCCTCTAGTTTCATTTGTATGCCCTTCCTAAATCAGTAGCTATGCTGAGTAAGAATTTGGTGATGGCAGAGAATAATCTTTCCTCAACAAATGTGTCATCTTGTGCCCACAGTCTTTGTGTTCCCAGTGGTGTCTTGACTGGATGTGTCCCTCTGTGGCACAAGAACACATTACATAGGTTTATGCATTATTTTCGTGTTCAAGACTGAAATGAAGAAGAACTGCCAGATGGTGATGGCTTTGGTACTTTTCTAGATGCTTTGTTCCATTGGTTATGTTCATAATCCAACTCTCAAATTATCAACATAAGTAACTGTGCCGCTATAGAGATGAAATTTGTTAAAAGAAACTTGTTAAAGGAGAACTAAGCTATTGGATAATCTGAAAATGCTTAGCTTTGTTTTGCTTATTGTGAAATGAAATTAAACACTCCTGAAGGTTTGCCTAAGTCTAAAGATATCAGTGTATACAGCTGTTCCTGTCAAATACAGTGTTGAATTTCTTCTGTGATTTACTAACATGTCATGACTAATGGACTGCTGCTGATCCAGCATGAACTCTTGCTATGGAACATGAACTATGCTACTAAGAGCCAGTGTTTGGAGGAAGTCCTTCCCCTGTNGCCTTGTTTCCTGGTTGGTCCATCTTCTCCCCGCCTCCCTCCAGTCCCAAACCCGCAGGAAGCTCCTGTGCCTCCTTTCCATGTGCTATGGAAATGGCGGCTGCTGCCTCTCAGCCTGGACACCCCACGCCAGCCCCCCACCAACACAGCAGCCCAGGCAAATGCAGCCGCAGGCACGGCACTCCTGAGTGCTGAGGGGGGTGGCGAGAGAGCCATTGGGTGTGAGGGACAGCAAACACAGGTGGCACCCGGCACCGGTGGCTGCGAATGGCGGCTGCACCGCGAATGGTGCCCGGCTGCCATAGGCGGCAGCGGTGCCGGCAGCAGCAGTGTCGGCGGCGTGAGCGGTGCTAAGCTGCACACCATGGGGGCACAGGGCATTGCCCGGCACCGGGCAGCCACAGGGACAGGAGCTCGACCCCATGCAGACACACCTCCACTGCCCTGCTGTGCATCACCCTGCTTGTAAACTAAAAGGGAAAAAGTTTTCCATAAAATAAAACCATAACAGGACTCCTGTGCATACACTTTAAATATATCAATTGTAGGACTCCTTTTTCCCAGGGTCTTTTTCTGTCCTTTCATTTCCAAACTATTTGATCCAGATGGATCATTTTAACTCTTTTAATAGCTTATGATTATGCAAACAACAGAGAAAATGCTTAGGAGTCCTCCTATGTTTGTACAAGGGAAATGACTGGGACACTCAGCTGTGGCAGAGAATCTCATGGCCAAAGTAAGAACCGTGTCCAGGAAAACATAGCAGGGACTTGAATTTTCCTATGGATTGTTGCTGAGAGTTACAACAATTTTCATTGTCACAGATCAGACTAAGGTTTGTCCCACTGTGTACATCAATGTGGGACCCTGCAAAAGAGTGAGGACTTTTTTGGTGTATTGAACATTACAGAATAATTTTCACCATATTAACATCAACGACAACAACAACAAAAAATCCTAAAAAGATATTCTTGTTACAACGTTGAAATGATCTGACTCCATGGAACTTTGAAGAACACTTACGTACTTACTTAAGTAGATGGAGAGTGAAAGGCTGTGATTTGTATACTGCTTCCAGGGCAGGGTTCACCTATCCTGAACTGCAGTGCTCTTCTTGAGTATCTTGGCAGTCATGATAGCCAGCAATTTATACTTGCAGCTAAAAGATAAGAGATCCAGCTTGTGTGAGCCTGGGAGTTGGCCATCAAGCATCCTCTCCCGAGGACAATATTCTTTGAGGATATCGGTGCTTGTCACATAAGGCATGAGGAGGCTGTCCTTCCAGCAACCTAGAACACTCTCCCAAACTGTCAGACTGATCTGAGACTTACACCCTTCAGATAAAAATCCAGTTTTAAATGTTCATATCAGTCTTTCTGCAGGAAAACTATTAATTTTGCAAGGGTGTGCAATCCTCAATGTAATAGCAAAGGAGACATGCGTTTTGCTTTCCTGAACATAGCACCTGATAGTTGAAAATTTCAGGAACAACAGTTTGTCACACTTTTGTGGTCCCTCACAGGTAATATGTATTAATGTTCTTTATGTGTTGACTTCCTTGTGGAGGGAAAAAAGTTTAACAGAAAAACAGTGTTGTGCTGCAGTGGTCAAAAAAAGCCCCTATTTTTTTAACACCTTCTTTAGCATTCTAGATGCTGGAACAGAGTGAGCCTCAGCAAATTTGTAGATGATGCACAACTGGGAGGTGTGGTTGATACACCACAGGATTGTGCTGCTATTCAGAGGGATCTTGACAAGCTGCAGAAACAATTGGATATAAGTTCAGCAGATTCAAATGAAATGTCCTACACCTAAGCAACAATAACCCCATGTACCAGCACAGGTTTGGGGAGGACTGACCAGAAAGCATAAAAATACCTGGTATACACATGGCCAGCAGCATCTTGGGCTTCACTGTGAGAAGTGTTCCAAGGAGATTGAGCTCGTCCTCCTCCTCTGTACAGCCTTGGTGAGGCAATGTCTGGAGTGCTGTGTCCAGTTCTAGGCTCTTCAGTGCAAGAAAGGAATGGACATCCTTGAGCAAGTCCAGTGAAGGATCACAAGGGTTGTTTAAGGAATTGGGGCATTTAACTATGGAGAGAGGCTGGCATTGTTTAGCCCAAAAAAAAAAAAAGAGGCCTCAAGGGGATGATGTCAATCAATATGTGTAAATATTTGATAAGTGTCAGGGGTTAAGGCAAAGCTAAACTCTTCTCAGTGTTATGCAGTCACAGGACAAGAGGCAATGGACATGAATTTAAATGTAAGAAATCCCAATTAAAAAAAACAAAATTACATTGTGAGAGTGTACTGCTGGAAAAGATTACTCAGAGTGACTGAGAAGTGTCTACCCTTGGAGATACTCCAAATCCAACTGAACATCTCATTCTAGCTGACCCTACTTTGGGCAAGATGGTTGAATGAGCTAACAGTCCCCTTATGACCTCATAATTCTATGCTTCCATGACTTTATATAATTTGGTTTCACATAAGGTTATTGAAGACAACAAGTTCAGCTCTGCAAAGGGTTATTGGGTACAAATATTTGGTACCTGGATACCAGCCTTGTGTATACCAGGGAGACTGAAAGTGATTGGAACCATCCCACAGTGTTCCATAACACAGAGTAAAAGAAAGGACAAAGTGTGAAGCCTTTAGTTTACATTCTGCTTTTGTGAATCCATTAAAAAATTGTATTAGAAGTATAGAAAATAATGAAGTCTGTGTCTATTGCTGAAGGGCAAATAGACTTTATAACTAGCCATAATCCATTCTTTTTGCTTTGGGTGATGTCACAAATAATACGGAATGGATGATGCATATTTATTTTAAAGCAGTTACAACATATTTTAAATCAAAGTTTTTTATTTATTTATTCATTTTTAAAACTGCTGTGTTACGATCTGATTATTGGTAGGACTCCCAATAATCTTACAAGAACCCGCAGATACATAGTTGGTTCATTTCCAGAAGCAAAATGAAGATCAAATGAGACCATATGTTGGATTTCAAAAAATGATAAGTGAATTTTTATTTATATATAAAAGTAAAGCATAGAGAAAGAGGAAAAAACAGAGAAAGTTGGAAAGAAGAAGCTAAGATTTACTTAGAAAAAGCATAGGAAAGTGTTACCAACCACAACTCGCTTGTTTGGTGATGGTACAGGGTGTGCTTGAGTGTGTGGGGGGGAGAAGTTTTGTTAATGTCCTCTTTGATGGGGCAGAGCTGGCCCGTTCAGTTGTCACTGGGATCTGGCTGTGAAAAATGAGTAAATAAATTCTTTTTGTTTGCTTTTGCATATAGGTTATAGAAATACTTCTGTTAGCTTATATATAAATGCTCCTTGTTAAGTTTTTTTATATGAATATTGTTTAAGCTGACGTTTTCATAGGAATACTCCTGTAAGCTTTCCTGGTTAAGTGTTGTTTTTTTTTTTTTTACACATCAATGTGTTCTTTTAGACCTCTTTTTGGTGTTAAGACACATGAATGTTTTACACATATACACCTCTTTTTGTTAAGACACATGAATGTTTTGTTTTAGACATGTACCTCTTTTTGTCATAAGAATATAGTTTGAAATAAAAAGGGCCCCCCAAAAATTAGGAGTGTGAGTTTAGATAACCAAGAACGAGAACAGTTAAGAAGAAAGGGAGTTGAAAAAAAAAGATAACAGACTCCAGGAGTATGAGTCCAGCTAGGAAGAAAAGAAGTTGGAACAGATAACAGGTGGCTCCCAAGGGTGTGAGCCCAGCTGAGTTGGGAAAATGAACAAATTCAAGGACTACCCTAAAATGGTTTTACCTGATAAAAGAAATTAAAAGGCCCGCCTAAAGAAACTGAGCATGCTCTAAAAAGGCATGGAAAATGGAAATATGTTAATGAATATGTTAAAATTGTATGAATATGTAAACCTAGACTATATAAAAGCTAAAAACTCCCCGAGCAAGGTGTTCTCTAACTCTGTTAGACAGCTGGCGCTGCTTTGCTTTGCTGACTTTGTCCCCGAATAAATTCCTTCTTAAAAGAAACAGAGGAGTGGGCTCTATTTCACATGGCAGAGCAGGTTGGCAGGATGATCGGGTCACTGGACTGGCACATGTGCCTGTTGTCCGAAGATGGGGGTCCAGGCAGGCAGATGTCGGGGTTCACCTCACGGCTCAGCAGGAACAGGCTCCTCTGCAGCTGATTCAAACCTCTCACCTCTGCCGTACCCGTGTTCCTCAGCCACGCGGAGAGCAGAGAATTGTGCGGGGCTGAAGTTCCCTCTGCAGCTCATGTCCCCAGGGGTCCGGGCCTCAGGGGTGCAGGGTCGGGGTGGTTCGTGATTTACAGACCGCTCTCCAGCTCTCAGGCAGGCACGAGGTGAGTGGCCCTGTTCAGGGCAGCAGGGGCTCAGCTTTTCCAGGCACCCAGGTCTCCTACCCCGGCAGGCGTTCGGGTGAGCGTGGCTCCGGGGGTTGCGAAATTGTGGCCGGCGGGAGGAAGGGGGATGGTCGAGGGGGCTTCCCAGCAGGAAGGCTTCCTGCCTGGCTCTCCCTTCTTTCTCTCCTAAAGACAGGCTTTTTGGCAAGGTCCTTTATAGGGCTTTCTTCATTACTAACACCCGAGAAATAGCACATAGGCTCTCAGGTGTTTTAAGAGATCAAGGGGGTGAGGATGGAATGTTGAAGCACAGTTTTTGAGGCCTATACAGAGATAAAAGGGGCGGAGGTGCAATGTTGAAGCACAGTTTGGTGCCCATAGAGAATTATTGGTCCTTCACGTGCTGATACTGTGGAATTTTTTTGATAGAAAAGTTCTTCAAATTTTTAAAGTTAAAACTATCAGTTAGGTTTTCTGTTATAAATAGTACGTTTGGGAGACGCAAAATTCCCACACATTGCCCTGTGCAGAACTTGAGCACACCCCCTATAAATTACAGAGGATTATCAGGATCAAAATGGAATATTAATAGAGGTGTAATGGAAAATCAATTTCTCCTCACTTTGTGATTTGTTGCCATACATGGAGGACTGGCGTCATTTTGCAGTGACACTATTCCTGGAGTCAGGCTGCCTATCAGCTGGGAAGTGCTGATGCAAAGGTAACTGATCTTGGGAAAAACATGTGTCCATAATAGGCACAAATGTCCACCTCTGAGAGAAAGTTTAAAATAGATGCATCTGATACCTTGTTTTTATTGCATAGACTTCTAAGTCCGTAACAATCTTGATGTGGAAGAGTGATAGGTACTTCAGAGAGCTTCATTCTCTTTCCTGTCATCAGAGTTGGATCAACACACCCCAGTTCCACAGAAAGTATTCTTCCTGAGGGACTTTAGTTCTGTAATATTTTACTAGTGAAACTGCTTTACTCGGAGTAATCCAACGCCCAGGAAAAAACAGTATCTGACTCTTGAGATGTAATTTAAGGCTTGATACTGGCAGTTTTTTTCGCCATGGGGAATGTTCACCACTTGAATAAACATGAATAAATGTTTTTAAAGCAGTGATGAGTGAAGGTTTGCAATCTTTAAAGGCAAATGTATAATTTCACAAGAAATATCAGAGATGAATCTCTGATAAATGTCTGAAGAAAAGATCTACCAGCTTTGGGTATATTCTGTGTTTTCCCTCCCAATTTCATGCCCATTGCCCAAGTACCTTGATGCTTATCTCTCTGAGTACTGAATGAGTGCCCTGGGAAACAGATCCATCTGCCAAATCTCTGCTTTGTCCTGGCACTGCAGGAGTGGCAGGCAGGTTGTGTCTGGTGCCTCCTCACACTCCAGCTTCTTTTGAGTGGTGGTGTTCGAAGTGGATGAAAACAACAAAGAAAGGGAAAGGAGAGGTACTGATGAGGACTGGGAGGACAGAAAGTGCTTAGGACACTCCTGGGAGACCTAAGCAAGAATGTGCATGTTGGGCGCTGCATGATGTTATTTTACAAGCAGGTAACTCTGAGGTACAGATTGAGTGAGACTTTCATGCAAACAACTGTGAAGCAATGAGATCATGGTCCTTCTACAATGCCAGCCCAACCCCTGAAGGGACATATCCTGTACAGAACCAGTTTGGGGAGTCTTGGGTGGGCTGGAAAACACTGTCAGTCAGTTCCTGTCAGGTCACTAAGAGGATTGATTTGGGAAGAAAGAAATTATTCTCCCTGAACAAGGTGATCATTCGAGTTGCTGCTAAGCTGTAAATGCTTTCTCTCACTGCTCCAAACCAGCTTTCCTTTTACTCATCTCTCTATTTCTTTTTGGTTTGTCCTGCCTCCTGGTCCTACTGCCTGTCTCTTTCTTCCCTGTGTCTCCTATTCCATTCCATCAGAATTATTAAAATGGTCATGAGAATGGATGTACTCCTTTATGATGAGAGACTTGCAAAAATTAGCTTAAATTATATTGGCTCACACTTCATAAGTGATTGAAAAGACAATCTAGGGAGAAGAAGCTGATACAAGATGGATTTATTTATATAACTCAACTGAGTAGGAAAAAAAACAAGGAGGAAAAAAATCTCTTTAGGCTGAAGGAAAATATTATGAGTAAAATGAATGGATGTAAAGAGTCCTTTTGCTAATCCATTTTGAATTTTAGAGGTACATTTCTGCACCTCGAACAACTATATAAGTCAGATCAATCTTTTGAGAATTTTAGAGGTGAAGAAATGAATTTTATAGAAATTGAGACCTGGAAAGATGTCACCAAATTCTGGTCACTGCAGTGATGAGTCCCAGCTGGACTGTCAGGAGAATGCTGGAGGCATTTTGGCTGTGTCATGGACAACAAGTGAATGACAGGGATATTTATCCAGTTTCTCTATCTGGACAGATATGTAGAGCACAAACTATATTCTTAGATGGACAAGTGACAGGCCAAAATTCCCACTCATGGATAGCAATCTGTAAATCACAAAAATCATTTAACAAAAACCATTTAACAAAAACCTTAATGACATGCCAAACATTTCTCACCTTTAAGGTGAGAATTGTTAGGGGGATGAACCTGTGTTTTTTGAATACTAAATTTATAACAAGGAGTGAGAATATTCCACTGACTTGTGACTTTACATCTGTTCTAGAATGACTGATGTGATAGCCTCTTTCCAGAATGACTATGGCGCATCGTTACTTTTTTTTTTTTCACTTTTCTTCTCTTTGTTTATGTTATTAGCAGGAGATTAGTGCTCCCTGTTCTCTCTGTCACCCACGTGCCTTCTCTTATGGCTGAGCTGCTCAGTAGAGATTATACAATACCGTGCTAGGAAGGGGTTCATTCATGCCACATTGTACTACTGACATCAGAAGGGGAATCACATTCTTCCTGCACATGCCAAACACTTTATTGGCCTGCATCAGAAGAGCTCTGAATGCTCTGCATAAAGCAAAATCCAAACTTCCTTGTTATGCAGATAATCCACTGTTTAGTAGATGCCATGCCATAGGCTCTTCCCAAACAATCCAAGAAGCCATTGCATGTGTGGATTGTTTCCTGGGCATGTTAACAAGCTTTTTGCCAGGACTGCCTCTGTCGGGTCTGTCACATGGACATCTCAGCTGAGGACGTGGGGGAACTCTTGCTCTGGCAGGAGTGAACTGCTGGAAGCCCAGCACCTTCCCCTGAGCTAAATGCAGTCAGCATCCACAGCCCTGTTTCCCTAAGCTTTGAGGACACCCAAAACAGGATTGTTCTGTTGTAGCAGGGGACAGAAATTTTCTGTGGGGGGGAAAAACTGTCAGACAGACACAGGGCCAGTGATGCTTTCGTAGTCTGGAGAGGGTGTGTTGCCTCAGCTGCACTGCACCAGAGCACCTCTAAGACTCTTTTCTGGCCCAGTTTTCCCTTCCTGCTATCCCTGTCCCTCAGGAGATGACAATGCTCTTCTGACTCAGGGGTGTCTGAGCCATCCTGACTGTAGTGGGGAGGTTCCAGGCTTTCCCATTCCTCCCTGTTCCGTGGGTCTGGGATTACAGCAGAAGACTTGGTTGTGCTGCAGTCAGGGGAGGGCAGCACATGTGTAAGCACAGAGCATGTTGCTGAGTGAAATCTTCCATGGTGAAAGTCAGGAAATTCCCTGACACTTTTGCTGCATTAGTGCCTGTTGCAACCTGTGATACTGAGATGGAGGTGAGGGCAGAGAAGGTAGCACTGACAAGCTGCTGCAGCCATTTCTCGGGGGTACTTGTGATGTGCCCAATGCATGATGATCTCTGTTTCCTAAGGAATTCTGATGCTGCATGGGAGACCACTCTCCAGCTGAATTCTATGGAAACCTGACAAGGGGGACTTTTCTACCACCTTCAAAGAAGAAAAGGCATCCTCTCACCTGCATGGAAAACGAGAAATGGGGAAATTTCTTTTGGGGGAAGTTTTTCAACACAACAGCCTAGGAAGGTTTACACAGCTTGGCACAAAATAACCTATTTTCTTAAAAAAAGCAATAAACAATGTGAGTATTTGGATTAATTTATTTGCTGATGATTAAAGTGAGGACCGGGAAGATGAAACAGGGTGGAATAATGAAATTTTTGTTCAGAACCATGTTTCATGACTCTCAGGAAAAAGGCACCATTCTGTGCATTCAAGCAGATGTATCTTCCCAAGAAGAGTCCAAGCTCTGCACAGCTACTGCAGGATTGACACAAAAAGAAAATATTAGAGTAACATAGATAGTGTGTGGGTAATATAGGTATACTTTCATTTTTCCATGAATTTCCATTTCAGTTTCCTGACTGCAAAAAAAAAATATTTTAACATAATTCATGATATCTTGAATTATATAAATCCTCGTGTTCTTATTATAGGAACAGATCATATACTCTGTGCAGCTGGCAGAGTCAAATGCCACACTCCCTTCCTGGAGAGTTCTAATCTCTCCCTCGAATTTTAAGATGTCAGTGAAAAACAATCTTTGTGTTTCTGCAACCCAACCCCAAGGAGCAATGATACCAACATCCATAAAAATAGCTGGTCTAGGATCCTTAGTGATGTATCACTGACAGAATTATTCAGATCAAGACAGTGCAGGTGTCCACATCATAAATTTGAAGAGGTTACTTGCATGGTTCATGTGTGGCAGAATAGGAACAGCTCTGTATCATGTCAGCCTGCTACAAAGACAAAAAGACATGTGCTTTAGAAAAAACATTCACAGCCCCAGAAAGTCACTCCATTTTGAGAAGAGCCATTCTTTGGAGACCATTTAGGGTCACATATTCCTCAAGACACTCATAATGAATCTGCACAGCTCCTTACCACCATCAGTGGCTACTGATTGTTTCCATTCATTCAAAAAGCTGCTACACAAATCCATGGGAGGAGAACCTAGTACAAACTCCTGATCCCACACACAACAAAGACTGGGATGTGCCTGAACCAGCAGCACCTGGAGAATGGGGCAGTGTTCAGGGAAAGCCTCAGCACATCTCCCTGTCTCATCCCTCCCATACTTCGTCAGCCTCAGACACCATCAAGGCCCTCAGCCACTGCCAGGAGACACTGCTCTGGGCTGGCCTTTGGGTCAGCAAAGAGCAACTGCCATGTCCTGACAAGCCTGTCACAACAAGCCAAAGGGCAGCAGCAAGGCAGGGAGGTCCCCCTTGCAAAGAGGCCCTGCAGAGCCCAGGGGCTGCTTCTCTGGAGCCAGGACACCCCTCTGCTCACACAGGCAGCAGCTGAGCACAGACTGTGCAAGACCCAGCCACTGCCTGTGGCTCTGGGCAGAGCACACACCTGGGAGGCAAAGCTTTCCATGCTTTCATGGAGTGGAAGGAAAGCTGCTGGAGCCAGAACTGGTTGGGGCCACTCCTTATCCAGGCAAAGCAGCTCATTCTGGCCCCAGTGATCCTGGCTCCAGGTGATCCTGGCTCCAGGCTGGCGTTGGTTTTGAATTTGGCAAGTCATCCATGTGAAGTGCATGGACAGAGCCTGGAGAGTCAACACTTGATAGGATGGATTTGTAGGGATCTGTCTCACGTAAAAAGCAAGTGGGAGGCTCAGGAGTCCCCCTTTGGGTTCTCACCGAGGCTCAAGAACTGTAAGTTGCACTCTTCCAGGCTCCTCCTTCAAGGAATCTTCTTTGTTTCCCTGTGGTCTCACAAGTGTCTTCACCCCGTACCCCTGGAGTCAGAAATTTCTGAATATGTAATGCCAGGACAGCACAGAACATTTCAGCAGAGTGTCACCAGAGCTTTATACAGAGCCATCAGTGCTTCCCTAACAGTGTCCAAAGTGTCACCACTGGTGCACTCCCCGTCACTGTGCCCGTTTGGGAAACCCACTGAACACATGATTTTTGCTAATGTTCTCACCTCTTATTTTCGGTCACTCTTTGCTGTTGAGCTGTCATCTCACCTCTGAAGTAGCCGAGGGAGTGTTGTATTTACTGTGGTGTTACACAGCCCATGTGGATCAAATGTTATGTTACCATCACAGCTGAGACACAGTGTTCAAGGCAGCAACGAACTCAAGCCAGATTTTCCTGTTATAGTGCAGATTGTCCAGCAGTCACAGCTATCTTGGTGCATCTGTGACTGGCTTTAGATGCAAGAGATTTAATGAGTAGTAGAGTCTTCTCCCACAAGGCTCATAAGTATTCCCCATTTCCCAGAAGAGTTATTGCAAGAACTCTGCTAATTTAAAAGGTGACATCATACCTTTTGTTGCTCTTTCATCCTGGGATTTCCTATTAGTTTCTTTAATTAGTGCTTTTTGCTGACTTTCAGTGACACTGATCGAATACTGATGCCCATGATGTGTTTTAAAGCTGAAGGACTGACAAGTTGCCCTGACAGTCCAGTAAAAGCACATATATTATCCTCTACTCTCCCTCTCCATTACCTTTTTCATCCTCCTATATTGCAGACCAGGAAAGATATCTTGACTGAAATTTTCTCAGCAGGGCAGGACTACACGTACAACAAGCCTTCAGCATGCATAGATAAGCACAGGCTGAGCCAGCACTGGGCAGCAACAGAGCTGCTCACAGCAGCATCCCTGGCAGGGAATCACACTCACATACTGGGAGGCTCCTCAGGGACGCCTTTATCCACCAGCAGCCAGTTTGCAAACTCTGCCTGCTCTTTTTCAGTGCATCTTCTCTCACTTGGGAGAGCACTGGCTGGTTAAAGCCAGGCACTGATAACTCCAGCAATTATGGAAGCACTGTGCTCGTGGGTGTGCAGAGAGGGCCAGCTCATCACATGGGGAAAAAGATATTTCTTCTTGGATCTTTTTCCCTGACGTCCCCATGGGATAAGTTTGTGGGCTGTAACTCTGGCCTGCAGTTCACATGCCCTACTGATGACATCATCAAGAACTTAATCTCTTTATGTGTGATATTCTTTTGTTTAAGTTAACAAGCAACCAACAGCTGACAGGAAAGGCTCTAACAGGTAGCCCTGTGCCCTCATTTTCGCACAAAAATGCATCTATTACTTAGCTTTTCAATATCCTTTGGATGATGGAGGTTCATGATTCACCTATGCTGAGACAATTTTTCCTAAACATTCACATTGTCTCCTATCCCAATACCTTGGAGGTATACAGGAGCCCAGCTGAGATATTTTTTGGCCTTGATACATCTTTGATTCTGTCTCTCTTTATTTTATTGCTACAGATAGGAAATAAGATGTAAAGGCAGGTGGTTGTTCTCTACTTGTTAGAGCTTGAATTCCCAGCTGAGAAAGGCTTTGGGCTTTTTTGCCACCATGAATAACACCTGCCTTGTCCAGTTGGGACTACAGTAGCTCAAGAATAGTACTGGGCAAGACTGTAATTGGAATCTGTTTGCTCATCCCCTGGTTCCAGCTTGCATTAGATAGATGGGAATGTCACTGGAATGTTTAATACCAGGACTGTTCACTGAGGTACAGGATTGTTTGCACAGCTATGAGCAGAAGAAAACTGAATGCAAGGGCAACAAAAACCAAATCTGATGGACCTGGGAATTATACGCCTCTGAACGTGTGCAAAAGACCCTGTTATGGTTTTATTTTATGGCAAACTTTTTCCCCTTTGTTTACAAGCAGGGCGGTGCACGGTGGGGCAAGGGGGGGTGCGCCTGCCTGCATGGTGCTGGGCCCCTGTCCCGTAGCTACCCGGTGCCAGGCAGTGCCCAGTGGCCCTGTGCTGTGAGGTTCAGCACCACTTGCAGCGTCGCTGCCGGCCACTGCTGCTGGGTGCTGCTCGCAGCGCCGCCACCACCGGCCACCGCCACCTGTGCTTGGTGTCCCTCCCCATGGCAGCTTGCTCGCCACCCCCTTGGCACTCGGGAGTGCCGTGCCTGTGGCTGTGTTTCCCGAGGCTGCTGTGTTGGAGGGGGGTGGAGTGGGGTGCCCAGGTTGAGAGGGGGCAGTTGCCATTTTTTGGACCATGGCACATGGCAAAGAGACGAAAGGAACTTCCTGCGGTCCAGCACCAGAAGTAGGTGGGGAGAAGATAGACCAACGAGGACGCAAGGCTATGCCCTCCAGAGGTGGGAAAAGCGTGGAAAAAATGCGTACACGCAGGCATGAGACACAAAGAATTCTGGGCCAGGACAAAAAGTATAAAGGCAGCAAAGCCCAGATGCCATTTGTTCTTTTCGACCACGTTGCGCTGCTGGATAGACTTGCTGCTCCTCGGGATCTTCATGACACCATCTTTGACCACATGCTGGCTGGACCGGGACCTAAGAGACTGTTCTTGAACACGGTGGAGCTCTGGCGTTGGCTTGGATCCCTTCCTCATTGCAAATTCATGGTTTGGGCTAGAAAAACTTACCCTGCCCTTTCTCTCTCTCTCCTCTCTCTCTCTCTTCAAGGCATGGGTTTTGGGCCCCTCTTCCCCGTCCCCGTCAGAGTCACGGGAGTTCCAAAACCCAGTCCTATCTCCTGCGAGTCCCCAGGAATCCCAGGGCTGGGAGCTAGCCCCTCTTCCCATCTCCACCAAGCTTCTCGGGGTCCCCAAGCCTAGTCCTGCCTCCACAAGTCCCCAAATCCTAAAGGAGGTGGAATCAATTCTAGTTTGCTCTCCTTCGTTCTCTATCTCCAATTTTTCTCCCTTTGTTCCCTGGGAAGTCCCTGTGGAAGTCCCCACTTTTACCAACCCTCTCTCCCCTCCAACACCCCCTCTAGCCACCAGGGATCAGCTCTGAAACCCCTCTCATACCCTATACACCTGCTTGCAAGCAGGTATTTGCTTCAAGCCAAACAGACTTGTGTTATCTCATTGAGAAAGACTATTTTATTGTGTGCTGGCTACTCGTGTGGTTCTTACATCAGATACTTGATTTAATTTTGTTCCTTTTTTTTCTCTTTGGTTCTTATATTGTTTTGATAAGGGTGTTCTTAATACATAATATATATTTTTATTTTCCTGTTTTAATAAAATCCTTTCTATCTTTATACTCAAACAAGTCTTGAACAATTTAACATTGAATTTATTTTAATTCGCTTCTGCTGTCCCTATTAAATGGTGACAGACCCCTATGCATTTGCAAGGGCTGAATGCATTTTGAATCACCAAAACTGGCCTTAAAAAGGAGAATAATTCAGTTAACTGCCATAAGCTTCACCTGACAAGTCCTGTTCTTTGGAAGTTGCAATTTACAGTTTTATTAATGAGTTCGTATCTGACTGTTTTATTAATGAGTTCGTATCTCTGTAAGTAGGTAACCCCTAAGAGTTTAGTCTCGTTGCTATGTGATCATAAGAGAATGTAGATATAGTCCCATAGGCAAGATACATGTGATCTATTTGCTCTTTAGAAAGCTTTTGTGGCCCAACATCTTAGAAATAGAAGCCCATTTAAGTCAGAAAACATGCAGAAAGTCCATGGACAAAAGACATTTTAACAGAAAGAAAGTCTGAGTTTTGCGGCCAAACCATCATTTCCCTGGATTACTTTTTTGTTTCTGTGCCAGCACAAGCCCTTACCAGCTGGGATTGCACAGACTGCACAGCCCTCCCAGAGATCGTTTGTGTGCCCCTGCAGCATTCTAGTAATTCTCACGAGAGGGGATGGCAATTTATCATTGGTCCCAACTTTTAACTCTGAAGGACACATCCAAAAGTATAACTTGCTGCTTGTTACGGTTCTATTTTAAAGAAAACTTTTTCCCTTTTGTTTGCAAGCAGGAGGTGCCGGCAGGAGCGGCGGTGGGGAGCCGGGGAGGGCTGCTGGGGCGGCCGTGGAGCCGGGGCCAGGAGAGGTGCAGTGGAGGTGTGCTGGGCCTCTGCCCCTGCAAAGGCTCGGTGCCCCACGGGGTGCAGCTTGCACCGGCGGCGCTGCCCCCCG
>WEIV01001312.1:10085-31263 GCA_013390005.1 Calyptomena viridis | reverse complement strand
TGTGTGAGGTTGCTGAGAGCGTGGCTGCTGCAGCTCGGATCCTTTCCCCTGCACCACACGCTTCTGGCTTGGCCAAGAGGATTATCCCATCTTTTATTTGTTGGTTTTTTTTTGTTTGTTTCTTCCCTCCCTTTTCTGCTTACCCCTAGATAATTAGTTCAATTTCCAGATTTTTTATATTGTTTGATAAGGGTGTTTTCTTTGAACAAAAGGGTGCGACCAGTACCTGGTGTTTTCTTTTAACATAAGGGTGTTCTTAACATATATTTTTTGTTCTCTGTTTTAATAAAAGTTTTTCTCTATACTTAAACGAGTCTTGAAAATTT
Organism: Calyptomena viridis; assembly: GCA_013390005.1. Lineage (NCBI taxonomy): Eukaryota > Metazoa > Chordata > Aves > Passeriformes > Eurylaimidae > Calyptomena > Calyptomena viridis. The sequence continues at coordinate 30,937 of WEIV01001312.1, read as the reverse complement.
GATCTGGAATTCATCTGAATTCACTTCAACTGTCCCTTTTAAACGAGGACACTGCTGCATCCTCGCACACAGGCAGAACAAGTCAATGAGCTCAGCCTCGTTTCCTTGTACAACCTGAGCAGATCATCACCAAGCTGACTCTCTTAATTAAGCACCCAACTGCCATTCTGTGTTCCTGTAAACCGTGAACTTGTAAAGCTGTGTCTTGTTCTGAATTCAGATGTGTCTGCCTGCTATGTTTAGTAGGTTTGGGATTTTGAGGGGTTTTTTTCTTTTTTTTTTCAGAGTGGGAAGAAATCTGGTACCAGTATATTCCTGTAAGCATGAAGTCAATGGTGTTAAGTTGTTCTGCTGACTAGAAATGGGATCAAGTTAATGTCCAGAGACATCACCTCTGGAGCTCATCTATAGACAAAAGGCAAGAGTCTGGGCTCACACAGACCAAAAAGACATTTATTTTAATTAATTGTGATTTGACAAAAGAAACATTGTCAGAAAGAGGTGCAATAGGAAACTTGGGTGAAAGAAAGAGACAGATCATAGAGTCCCCAAAGAGGTGAGAAAGCTTCAGCTTACCTGCTACATTGAGTAAAGTTAATTCTTGTAATTAGTTTAAACAAGGAACAGCCACTAAATTTCACAGCAGTTAGGAACTACTGACAGCATGATACTCAGCCAGCAGGTTTGACTTTAATCAGTTGAGCTGGTGGGACTGACAGTAGTATCTGCTGAACCTGAAATAGCTATGGATGTTTCCACAGGAGGCTTGGATATTCCACTGCAGCAGCACTTTAAAGAAGGAAATTAGCCATCATTAGTCCCTTCTTTTCTGCATCAAAGATTATGGACTATTTTTGACTTGGATAGAGTTAATTTTTTTCACAGTAGCTTGTATGGGGATGTGTTTTGGATTTATAGTGTTGATGACAACAGGCATGATCACATAATTACTGAACTGTGCTTGCACTATGCCAAGGCTTTACTGTCTCTCACATCAACCCATTAGTAATTCACCTGGAAGGGGCAAAAGAAGCTGAGAGAAGACACAGCTGTGACAAATAACCCAAGCTTCCAAAGGTATATTTCATACCAGATAATATTGTTTTCACCAATTAATTCCGAGGGAAGAAGATTGGGGCACATTTGGAATTATGGTGTTTGTCTTCCTAAATCACTGTTATTTGGGATGGAGCTGCATTCCTGGAAATACGTAAACTTCTGCTTGCCAACAGGAAGTTGTGAATGAACTCAGTTGCTTTCCCAAAGAAGAAACCATGGAATTACAGATTCCCCTCTGACTCCATGCTGCTTTTCCACTGCTTTATGGGAGGCCACATTCTGACCTAATGAGCAGAGGGCTCAAGGGAATTGCAGATAGGAAACGGTGGAATGTGCAAAGGTAGGTTGTTGTCCTCTACTTATTGGGAGTTTGTAGCCCAGTTAATGTGCTCTAGGTCTTGGGCCATTTTGGTGGCCCTTCACTGGACCCTCTCTAACATTCCACTTGAACTGCAGTGCCCAAAATGCAATACTGTATTCCAGGTGTGACTGCAACAGCCCAAGTGCAGTGGGGTAGGTGACTTCTTTCAGTTTGTTAGATGGTCTGGGATTTGCTTTCCTCATGATGAGGAAGCACTGCTGGCTTACAGTCAAACAGGCACCCCACAAAACCTCCACATCCTTCCTTAGCAGGGCTGCAGGTGAGAGGTTTCTGTTGGCCTCACCCTCAGGTCTATCAAAGTCCCACTGGACTGAATCTCTGCCATCTATGATGTTCAGCCACTCCCATGGTTTAGTGTTACCTGCCAATTTGCCAAAGCTGCAATCTGTGACTCACTCACAGGGCATTGATGAAGATTTTAGAAGATAAGGGCCTTGCTGTGAATCTTAGGGTGCTGTGCTGATTAACAACTGCCAGCCAACTACCAATTAGCTCCTGATTGCTATCCCTTGAACAGTTGAGACATTTTCAAAAGTCACAATCACCCATTTGTCCAGCCCATCCTCAGCTTCCAAATGAGACACATGCAAGATACACTGCAAAAACCCTTACACCTTTACAGAGCCTGAAGATGTAAAGGGTATTTCAAATCATGTATTATTTCCACCACTATCTCCTCATCCACACACTGAAGTTTCCAGTTCATGAGATGAATAGCACCAAGAAAAAAACATGGATGAGGACTGCAGAAGTGGTGTACTAATGGGTTACAGAGGTAGTTTTGAGATGCACCACTTTCCCACTTGACCTGTGCTACCTTGCTGGGATGTGATTCTTGCTCCTGATTTCACAGTCACAGAACACAGAGGAGGGGAAGCCATGGCTAAGGGGTGACAGAGAGTGAGGCAGCTGCCTGTTCTCCATCTCAAGATGAATCTATTTTCAGCACAACAAAATCCTCCCTCTTCAATGGGAATGTCAGCACTGCAGAGCCTTCCCCACACCTTGTTGCTGTGCCTGTAGCCAGAGTCTCCCCTCGTTCTGCCTCTTCTCTTCTGACTCTGCTGGGCTTTGCATTCATCTGTAGTAGAGTCCAGCCCTGAAGCAATGGAAACATTGGCAGAAAGTAAATAGAAGTACAATCAATTTTAATTCCATTTTTCCATCCAACTATTGTTGCTTCTCCCAGCAGGTCCTTCCTTTCCCCAAGACAGATACCACAGATGCTCTTCCAAACATTTCCAAAGTAACACTATGGCTACACTAGTAAATTAAACATGTCCAGGAACTTAGGCCAACTGGCATGGGACTGTTTAGGCTTACAGAAGTAAACTATTTTTGTGTCAAGAATGATGTGGCTGGATGCAGGCTTTCTTGGGAATGATCCCAGGAAATGCCAGGTGTCCAGTTATACCTTCAGATTTGCTTAGGAGATGTGTAGCTGGCATAGTTCAAAAGCTGCTAAAGGTTCATTACAAGTAATTGGCTTTCCCTGTGTGCAGATGTTCCCTGGTACAGTGCAGTACTGCAAAGACATTATAAAATGGACTTTTTTTCCAGTGTAATTCCCCAATGCTTGTGAACTCAGAGTAGAAAACTAATAGAATTGATGACTTTGGATTCTTTGCAAGAAGTTTATGCCAGTTAATACAATTAATCATCTGTGGGAGAAAGAAGATAAAGGTGCCACAAAGGATAAATAGTTCAGATTCGTCAGGGTATGTTCTTGTGAGTGGACAAGTGACTGAACATGAGTCGGCGATTTTTGCTTCTTACAGAAGAACACTCCAGAATAGGCTGGTTACAAACTTTCTTTGATTTCACCCTGCCAAGTGGTAGAACAAGGGGTAACAGTTTTAAATTGACAGAGAATAGATTTAGATTAGATATTAGAAAGAGATTCTTCCCTATGAGGGTGGGGAGGCCCTGGCACAAGTTGCCCAGGAAGCTGTGGCTGCCCCCTCCCTGAAAGTGTTCAAGGCCATGTTGGATGGGGCTTGGAGCAACCTGGGATAGTGGAGGGTGTACCTGCCTGTGACTCTTTCAGGCCCTTTCCAGCCCAAGCCATTCTATGATTGATTCTCTGATTCGGCTGCAGGAAATTAAACAAGTGCTATAGGTATTGATAGTTTCACTGACACAAAAGCCCTGGATAGCCAGTAATTTTCCATGATGTTCTTCTGATGCTTATCTTTGACCTCTATAAACATAATTCAAATAACTTTTCCCTGCTCACTTTGGCTTGAAACTTGAATGTAATGTTTAGTCTATTTACTCTATTTTCCTTGCTGTTATTCATTAAGATAATATCCTGAATATTCCTGAAATCCTCTGGATGTGAACAAGGAGCAGAGATGGAAAAAATCCCCACTGTTACTTTGTCAAAGATTACCTAAGAATTTTTCAGGTTATTGTTTCCATATGCTCTAGTTCAACTTTGTCAGCTAAACTACTCTTCAGTATTTCTTAATTGTGTTTCTATTGCCTTTGTGTGTTCTTTGAGTTCAAAGCATTAATGATAATAATGATTAAATCCATGCAAAGCTTTTTCCTAATATATAAATCTCTTGGAAGACTTGTGCAATACTGTGCTAATGTCATGAGTGGTATTATCTGCCAAACTCCTGACATACATCTGAGTCATTCATGTCACCCTGCTGGTTTGGAATGATTTTACCAATACACTTTCAAGCAAGATATGTAAATCACCTACATTTTTCATCTAAATTCTCTTCCTTTATATTTTTTTTTGTTTGTTTAGTCAAAATGTCAAAAGCTGGCAGCATTTTTCAATGGTCTACAGCTTTTTCTTTCAAAGAACAAGGTGTTCTACAGCAGAGTGCTAAAATATCAGCTGAAGAATTATCCCGTTTGGTATGTTCTTATTTAAGTAAAGGTAGAAGACAACTGACAGATTGAAAAATAAAAATGTTCACGTTTCTTTTTATTTTTGACAGTGATCAAATTTAATGTCAGCAAGGGAATTCCTGTAGAACACGGAATATACTGTGAGATGTCACCAGGAGCTGTCAGCTCTCATTTGTGAGACCAAGATGACTAAATTTTCAAGGACTAGTGACAGTCCATTGAAAGAAACAAGGCATTCAAATATCTTTTGTATTGAAAGTTTTCTTAACAGCTTGGGATGAGATTATGTGGTACTAAAAATACTTACAGTAATGCCTTTTTCCTTTATCATGCTCATAGTGAAAGGATATATATGCTTGTGCCCACAGCTTTTGTGTTCCTGGTCTGTTGGAGTTTATGGGGAACTGATGGTGACTTTATTACCTGTCAACCACACAATGTTAAATAAGATAAATCTGGCCCAGTGAATTCATGTTTGCATTCTTGCTATTAATTATGCTGTTTCTTTGTTCTGACATTGAAACCGTCATTATCAATATCTCTTTCCATAAGGAAGTACTTGTAGTTAAAGAGAGTTGGAGTTTAATCAGTCCTCGAGTTTATCAGATAGTTGAATGCTTCCTACAAGACACGAGGATGATGTCCTCCCAAGGTCTTAGTTAAGTTGTCTCTAAACCACCTGGTTTTGGAAGAAATAGAGCTTCCCATTCCTGCCACGTTGCCAGAGGCATTGCAGCAGCACATTTACAGCATTGCCCACTGACACGGCACAGTTTCTGTCATGTGAGACATCTTCGGGAACTGTCAATTTCCTGCTACTCTGGTAGACAGAGCGTGGTGTTACCAGAACACCGGGAAGATACTTTTAATTCTTCACTGAATTCTGAATTTACTGAATTAACTCAAATGTAAGACCGCTTTCAACACACATAGTACTGCTCCAACTACACCTGTGGGAGTGAATAAAAGTTAGCTGCTGTGGAGTAGGAGCAGAGCTAGGCCAGGAATAAACATACTGTAGAATATCAGTTTTATTAACGTGTCCTGATGTGGCCACCTCCATCACCTTGGATCTTGGAGCTTGTGAAGCAAAGATTGCTGCACTACAAACTTTAGCTGAGCTACTTAAGGAGGGTGGTATTTCTCTCTATGCTTGTAAATGGAAATAGACTTGAGAGGGACAAGGAAAAGGGTTCAGGTCACCCTGAGAATGGCAGCAAAGAGCAGAGGACGTTAATATAAAATAGAACACATAAGAAGGAATTAATTTCTCCATCCATCCCCTGCTGAGTTTCCACTAAGTCCTGGCAGCAGTGGGAATCAGTGACTTATCTTCTCAGCTGTTGCTGTAACCTGAAAAAAGCCTGAAAGGCTCCCTTGAAGGTCACATTGAGAACACAGGTCAGTGCTGCACTAGACCATGTGACTTCTGGAAAAGGCAGCAAGACAGTTTTTTTAATTACAAACCTTCATATTTTAGATAACCTCGGTACACAGGCATTTTCCTCACCCTCCTTGTCAGAGCACAGAAAGTTATGTTCTCCCTGTACACTGAAAATTACCTGAATTTGACATTGTGCCTGATTTTAAATTGTTATTATTCCCTCAAAATCTGTTGTACTCTGTGTATTAATTGTGTGAGGCTCCATAAGGTAATCAAAACTTCATAATTATGTACTTTGATTTTTTTTGCATTGTCTTTGGACAATATAAGAAAATCGCAGTGGGGAAAACTGCCTATAGTTGGAATGTGAAAACACAAAGCAGTGAAAATATAATAAAAATATTCAAGAAAACAATTGTAACTCTATTTGTAATGACAGAGGGTGTCACCTGAGTTTAGGACTGTGAAATATATTGGCAAGCAGCATGTTCCTCATGTACAAAAAAGTAGTAAAGCAATGTAAAGATTAACACCTGAATATCCATATATACTTACATATGGATATTGCAGGGCTGTTGTGTACTATACTTAAGGATATAATATTTTCATTATTTTTTCAGCATTTTTATGACTATTGTTTCAATTATCTTTCCTGGTATTCATAATACACTACACAGAAATGTACACAATACTGTAATTTTTCCTTAAGTAAAATTGGGAATTGGACATATCTTTCATGTACCTTTACTGCAGTAACTTCACAAAATCCATATGGATATATTCTGCTATATATCTGTGGAAAGCACACAGGATACACTTATATCCTTCTGGGAACAGTGGCCAAACTCACTTGAACTTCAGCTAAATAAACTTTGAATGATCTGCAACTGGAGGAAATGTCATCTGAGCACTGAGAGGACATTAGGGAGCAAGGGAGGAATTAATTCCCACAGCCTGGCTCACATGTGGGAAGCTACCTTGAGTTTGGGACCAATTCTACAGAAGGTTTTCTGTTTCTGATCTCTTTTGTGTAAAGACCTGATGTCTCATTGAAGATTACCATCCTGAAAGAACTGCTGAGAGACTGTCAACCCATGGAGACACCTCAGCTCACTGGTGGCTTCCCTTTCAAAGCAGACCTTCCCTTGGCCTGCCCAGTGCTGCCTGGCCATGTGCTGCACTCCTGCCTGTGACAAGGCTGGGTCCACATCCTGCACAGCACCACAGCAAAAACCCAGAAGAGCACTCTGAGTATATTAGGTTTGTCACTGGCCACTGGGAAGGCAAAGATTTTCACCCCCAAAGTCACACTCAGAGGCTCTCCATATAGTCCCTGGTGTTCCAGGCACATCCTGGTGGCACTTTGTTCCAGCCTGACAGTGCTACATAAGACAGACTTTCTACATGCCACTGACAGCAGGACCTAACAGAAAGGCAACAGCAGCTACTCAGAGAAGAGCTCGGGGATACTGGTGGATGAAAAATTGGACATGAGAGCAAAGTGCTCTTGCAGCCCAGAAAGCCAACCATATCCTGGGCTGCATCAAAAGAAGTGTGACCTGCAGGTGTCTGGAGGTGATTCTGCCAATCTGTGGGATGCCACTTCCAGTGTTGCATCTAGCTCTGGTGTCCTCAGCACAAGAAGGACGTGGCCAAGTCAGAGTGGTTCCAGAGGAGAGCCAAGAGTTGGAACACCCCTCCTATGAAGAAAGGCTGAGATAGTTGATAGAATCATACAATCAGTAAGGTTGGAAAAGGCTTCCAAGATCATAGAGTCCAACCTTTGACCAAACACCACCACTCTCCCTAAACCACAGCAATAAGTGCCACATCCAGCTGTTGGGGTTGTTCAACCTGGAGATGAGAAAAGTTCAAAGACACCTTCTTTGAGGCCTTTCAATACTAGAAGGGGGCTTGTTAGAAAGACAGAGAAAGACATTTTATCAGTGCCTGTAGTGAAAGGGTGAGAGCAATGGTTTTAACCTGAAGAATTGTAGATTTCAAATAGATATAAGGAAGAAATATCTTACGATAAGTGTGGTGAGACACTGGACTAGGTTTCCCAGAGATGTTACAGATCACTGCTGGAAGTGCTCAAGGTCAGGTTGGATGAAATTTTGAGCAACCTAATTTAATGAAAGACATCCTTGCCCAGAGCAGGGATGTTGGACCAGATGATTTTTGAAGATGCCTTCCAATGTAAGCCATTCTGTCATTCCACGTAATACTTAAGCTGTTGCTGCCAAAGGATGATGCCTTTCTAGTAACAGTAAGAGATATCCAGAGCATGGAGAAGGATCATAAGCCAGCAGGAGAGCACCTGAAGAGCAGCACAAGGGAATTCCACCCACACTACTTGGCTTCATCAGGGGCCCATCTTAAATACCTCTGTGCAAATGAATCCACAATGAGCAATAAACAAGAAGAGTTAGAGATGTGCACAAAACTGCAGGTCTGTGATCTTATTGGACACCTGGTGGGATGGCCCCTATTACTGGAGTGTTGGAATGGAATGATACAGGCTTTTTTTTTTTGCCCTTCATGTCGATGACCAGCCAGGTGCATGGAGCTCTGTCTGGGGATAGATAGGGACTGACTGAGGGACTGAAGGGAGAGCAGGGACAGGTGACATTATAGTGGGGGTCTGCTACAGACCACCTAGCCAGGAACACTGAGTGAATGGGACCCTCTATACACAGACAGGAGTGGCCTCATATTCACACATGACTTGGTTCTCATAAGGGACTTCAACCATCCTGATATTAGAGGGACAACACAGCAGCACGTAAGCAACCCAGGAGGTTCCTGTAATGCATTGGTGAGAGGTGTTGTGCTGGACCTTGTTCTCGCAAATGACGAGGGGTTGGTGGGGAATGAGAAACTCTGGGTCAGTGATATAAAGATAATGATTTTTGAATATGATTTTAAGTTTTTAGCAACTATGCCTTATATAATCAAAGAATCTTAAAGTCAGGATTGTGAGATTTTTGTTTAAGCTCAGTTAAGTTAAGCTTATGCTTGACTTAGAGATAAACAAAGATTTAGAAGAGCTGAGTCAGGCACCTGTAGAAAGGAATTTTAAAAGATCAGTGTACCCTAAAATACTCAAATCAATAGAATTCAATAGATAATTGTTTTAGCTGGGGGTCGAGTAAGTGAATATTAACCTAAGATGGATGTTATGTCTTAAGAGGTAGTTAAAACAATAAGATATGGAGTCAAAGGTTAGTGAAGCTGGGATGAGCTTATGTTGAGAGTCTGCCAACATGGAAAAGTCAGTCAAAAGTTTGAATAATGAAGAGTATGGAGATGAAGTAAGCAAGAACCCAGCCTCAATTCATGGTTGAAAGAAGATACGAGATGGCAACATTGCTTCATGAATGGGACACTAGGAGAAATTTGAGAGTACCTGGATGATGTAAAGAGGGGGGCACTGAGATAGTTAGGAGAAGCTGTTGAGTTCTTTGTTTAAAATTGTATAAATAGCCTATTTAGAGATTGTTATCTTGAGCTACTTATGGTGAGTAATTCCCAGTGGCTCCCAGCGTCGTTAATAAACGTAATGTTCTATCTAACAACTCTCTGTTGTTGGGTGTGATTTCTGGATTTTTGATTCAGTCAGCTTTGTCAGCAGAGACCATGAAACAGTGGCTTTACAGATCCCTGGGGCAGTGAGGAGGGTACACAGCAAGCTCACTTCCCTGGACTTCAGGGAAGCAGGCTATGGACTCTTCAGGGATCACTCAGGAGTGATGTGTCCCAACAAAGAGGAAGTCAGTCAGAAATACCAGGAGGTGTGCGTGGATGAGCAAGGAGCTCCTTGCCAAACTCAAACACGAAAAGGAAGCCTGCAGAGGGTTAAAGCAGGAACAGCCTAGGAGGAATATAGAGAAATTGTCTGAGCAGCCAGAGATTAGTTGAAGAAAGGTAAATCTGTGATAGGATTAAATTTGGCCGGAGACATCAAGGGAATCAAAAGCTTCTATAGGAATTTTGGTGGTAAAAGGAAGATAGAAAAATGTAGGCCCTCTCTGGAAGGAATCAAATTACCTCGTTACCTGGGAGATGGAGAAAGCTAAGGTAGTCATGGACTTTTTTGCCTCTGTGTTAATCAGCAAGTGCTTCAGCAACACTATCCGGGTTGTGGAAGGCAAAGTCAGGAACTGGGAAAATGAAAAACCACCCACTGGATGAGAAAATCAGGTTTGAGGCCATTTAAGGAAATTAAAGGTACACAAGCCCATGGGACCAATGAGATCCATCCACAGGTCCTGAGAGAACTAGCAGAGGAAATGGCTAAGCCACTATCCATTATACTTAAAAAGTCATGGCTGTCCACTGACTGTAAAAGATGAAACATAACCCTCATTTTTAAAAGGGAAATAAGGAAGACCTGGGAAACTACAATCCAGTCAGTCTCACCTCTGTGCCTGGCAAGATCCTGGAGCATTTCATTCTGGAAACTAAGCTAAGGCACATGGAAAATAAGGACATGATTGCTGACAGCCAGCGTGGCTTCAGTAGGGGCAAATCATGCCTGACAAATTTGGTGGCCTTCTATGACAGGGTTACAGTTTGATTGATGAGGGAAGAGTGACTGATGTCATCTACTTGGACTTGTGCAAAGCCTTTGACACTTCCCCAAATGACATCTTTGTCTCTAAACTGGAGAGACATGGGTTTGAAGGATGGACTACTTGATGAATAAGGGATGGTCACTCCCAAACATTTGCTGCCAAGACCTCCATGTCCAAGTGGAAAACAGAGATGGGAGCATTCCTTAGGAGTTAGTTTTGGGACCAGAGCTGTTTAACATCTCTGTAGGCAACAGGAATAGTGGGATCAAGGTCATCCTCAGCAAGTGTGTGGATAACACCAAACTATATGGTGTGGTCACCATGCTGGAGGGATATCACCCAGAGGGACTTGGATAGGCTGAAGAGGTAGGCCTGTGTGAACCCTATGAAGACCAATATGGCCAAGTCCTGGACATGGGTTGGGGTGATCCCAAGCACAAGTACAGACTGGGTGGAGAATGTATTGAGAGCAGCCCTGAGGAGAAGGATTTGGGGGTGTACTGGATGAGAAGCTTAATATGCCCATGCTCCAGCCATGGACACTGGGACTGTGTGCTGGGCTCATCCCACAGCATGGGCAGCAGGTGTGTGTGTGGGGGAAATCTGCCCTCTGACTCACTCAGGTGAGACCTCATCTGGAACACTGCATTTAGCTCTGAGGCTCCCAAGATAAGAAAAACTTGAACCTGTTGAAGCAAGTCCAGAGGAGGATATGAAGATGCCCTGAGAGCTGGAGCCCCTCTGCTCTGGAGACAGGCTGGGAGAGCTGGGGGTGCTCAGCCTGGAGAAGAGAATGGTTTGGGGAGACCTCAGAGCCCCTTTCAGTGTGTAAAGGGGCTCCAAGAGAGCTGGAGAGGGACTTTTGACAAGACAAGGGGGAATAGCTTCAAACTGAAAGAGGATAGGTTTAGATTAGACTTTAAGAAGAAATTCTTCCCTATGAGGGTGGTGAGGCCCCAGCACAGGTTGACCAGAGAAGCTGTGGCTGCCCCATCCCTGGAAGCTGCCAATATGGGTACTTTCTGATAAATCAAAACATCATCAAGAAAGGAACATGTGTTATCCAGCTTCACTGATCTACACAGAAGAAATAACAGCACCTCTTATGACACTCCCCTTAGTACACATTCTTGCACAGGCTTATAACAACCCTTCTTGGAGAATCTCTCACTTCTTTTGCAGTTTTGAGTGCACTGATAGACATACCTGCACAAGTGTGTACAATCTTCGTCATGTGTCACAAGTGTCACATCTCTCTCTGAGACCCAACTCAGCAGTTCAGCTACACCTCAGCCTCCAAATCTTTGTCTCTTTTCATTTATTGCCACGTCTGTGAGTCTCAAGCACCACGACTATCACACTTGCAGGACCCAAATTACTCCTTTACTTAGAGAATCTTACCAGCACATCCGCTAAATGCTTTTAGTGACACTTACTTCCCTCTTAATGGCCTGCCTAATGTATTGCTCTTAGGCATTTCTTACAAGCTTCAAAACACTACAAGGGGAAGATAAAAGCTGACATTCCTATTGTACAGCTGGGATAGCTGGGACAGACATACCAAGCAATCCACCCAGGGTCATACAGTGAGTCGGTAGGAAAGCCAGCAATAGAATCCATAAGTCCTGAATCCAAGTTCTTTAAGTGCTTTGACTAGTCCAGATTCCCTCCTTAACACCCTTGTCACATTATTTATAGGAGATGTATTCATATAGCCAGTAAGACATCAAAATTTTCTAATTATATCTAGTCATGTCAAATGACAATTATGCCCTTAGTTCAGTTTGCCAGACAATGCTTAGCCAAAGAAGGTTTGCCAAAAATGCTTTGACCGAAGAAAGAGGAGGCATCTGCAGCATCTGCAGCCGAGATCGTATAAAACGTCCCCGCGACACGTCTGCCCTGGCTCCAGGGAAAGCTCCAAGGTAAGTGTGGGGGGTCTGCAGGCTGGCAGGAAGGGATGTTGCCCTTGTGTGCCACAACATTCCAGTGCTCATGGCCAGGAGGGGACTCCATTATAAACCTGCTCTCAAGGCACCTGAATGTTTTCACTCTGGATTTCTGTGCAGCAGCAATTAGGGAACTGCCATTTCTGTTTTACAGCACTGACCAGCTGCCAGCCTGCAAGCCACCCATTTGGTGTCACAGGAGGTAAGAACCTGATTTACTGATTCTTAGAGGGCAGAGACAAATCCTTTTGGGTGTGGTTTCTCTTTGACTGAGTAAACGGTTGCTGTTTCAGTCTATTTTCAAACCCACTGTAGTTACAGCAAAGGGTGGTGGAGTGCTGAAGGATGGTAAGGTTTTCAAGTGAATCATTGAATCATGGAATAGTCCGGGTTGAAAGGGATCTCAAAAGGTCATCTAGTTTCTTCTTTAAGTGGCTGTGTTTGAAGTCTCTGACTACTCATGGCAAACCAGAAAATCCTCCTAGGGACATTCTTCAGTTCTGTTTAACTCCCCTAACAGGGAGTGAGGTGTTCTGCCTCCCCATCATTGCTGGACCAAAAAGAATATAGTAGGAAAAGTGCAAAATTTCAACATTTTGTCTCAGAACATATGAATTACTGTGATCTTTTGTCCAAAATTTGTCACAGAATCACTAAAACAGTAAGAGTAGAAAGACCTGTAATACAAGCAACTAAGCTCTGATTGTCACCTCTGTAAAGCACAGTGTTGCTGTTTTTCTCCTGTGCTGCTCTGCCTGGTTGGTCTCTGCCTCACAAAAAATGCAGCTCCTCCTCCTCTGGAAGCAACTATCTGTTTCTCCTGAGATAAATACAGAATTATCATGTTATTCTCTCATTTTAGTACAAATGTAGCACAATATTAAATGTTCTGTAAATACCAGGTACCTAACTCTATACAGAAAGAGATATGCAAATATTTTCCTAAGCTACCCATTGTTTTTATTCTTGGGTGGGGAGTGGGGGAGGGACAGAAGGAAGAAAAGAAGTATTTCAGAAAAATTAATATTGGCTTTAAAAATCTTTATTTTTCAATTCCTAAACTGAACTTTGAATCTTTGTGTTGAACCTTTTTTCCCTCTAAAGTTTTACTAATTTTAAAAAGCAAAAGGAAGTACTAGAAAAGGAGCTATCTCAGTGTGGTTTGGAACAGTATTGTTCTTATTTTGGCATGTGTTATTGTAATTTATGCCTGGATTCAAGAACCGAATACATTTAGTAAAGAATTGTATTGTCAATACAGTTATACAATGTTTTAAATACTGAAATTGAGCCATTAAGAAGTTGAATTTTCAATATGCTACCCCAGACAGTGAGTCAGCATTCTGAGCTCTGTGAATTAGTAGTACCTGGGAGGAAACAGCATTATAATAATTTCAAATTCATTTTAAGAGTGCCTAAGCAGTTGACAGGAATTTTGAGATTCTTAATTCCATAGTACAGTCCCTGAATACTGAATGCTAAGTATTTATGGATTATTTTAAATGTGATTTCAGTATAAGCTATACAGTTTCTCAAAATACCGTTTTAATATTTTCCATGAATATGGAATGACACCAATGCAAAAATATGCAATTCTTTCAAAAAGGCTGTGAAGACTATCAATATAGTTTCTTTTTCCTCCACATATTTTCTTCTATTAAAAACTGCTTATTTCTGACAAAATTGAGCAACATATCTGCTCTTCCACAGTGTTGTCTGCTGACAAGCCTCTCCATAAAGTGTAGCCATGTCTTCAGATTCCGAGATGGCCATTTTTGGGGAGGCGGCTCCATACCTCCGAAAGTCAGAGAAGGAGAGAATCGAGGCCCAAAACAAGCCTTTTGATGCCAAGACATCTGTCTTCGTGGTACATGCAAAGGAATCCTTTGTGAAAGGGACAATCCAGAGCAGAGAATCAGGGAAAGTCACTGTCAAGACTGAAAAAGGAGAGGTGAGTGAAAACGAAGACTGAAAGACACCATTTTCTTCCTAATCTGGATTCTCAGCTGGCATCTACACATATCCTCTGACAGACCCTGACCGTGAAGGATGATCAGATCTACTCCATGAACCCCCCCAAGTACGACAAAATCGAGGACATGGCCATGATGACCCACCTCCACGAACCCGCTGTGCTGTACAACCTCAAAGAGCGTTACGCAGCCTGGATGATCTACGTAAGTGGCAGCAGCAGCAGCAGCTTCCTTTGGGCAGCTGGAGGAACTGCTCTGCCAGGCTCAGGGGAAGCCAGCGTGCTGTCTCCCTTCCTCACAGACCTACTCGGGGCTCTTCTGCGTCACTGTCAACCCCTACAAGTGGCTGCCCGTGTACAACCCGGAGGTGGTGTTGGCCTACCGAGGCAAGAAGCGCCAGGAGGCCCCTCCACACATCTTCTCCATCTCTGACAACGCCTATCAGTTCATGCTGACTGGTGAGTGGCTCTGTCTGTATCAGAGGAATTGGACCATTAAATTCTCTGAAGGGAAGCTCTGTCTTGGCAATATAAAGAGACTTTCACAGCTTTCATCATTTTGAGACATAATTTCTATTGTGGGGTTTACTATCTTCACATTATTGTTTCTACTCTGCACACAGTGATATGTTTTGGAGGTTTGTTTCTTTAAGTGAAGATGACATGAGGCAGAACATCAAACTTACTTGACTATGTTTCATTCTTTCTCTGTTGTTCAATGAGTTTTAAGTACTGTATTTCTGCCTCTTCCCCAGATCGGGAGAACCAGTCGATCCTGATCACGTACGTACACCCCCTGCTCGGGTCCCTGCGGGGCTGCCCAGGGCCAGGGCACCTTCTGCCTGACCACACACTCTCTGCTTCTCTCCTTGCTTTGACAGCGGAGAATCCGGGGCCGGGAAGACTGTGAACACAAAGCGTGTCATCCAGTACTTTGCAACAATTGCAGCCAGTGGGGACAAGAAGAAGGAGGAACAGACATCAGGCAAAATGCAGGTGAGTGAGGAAGAACACATGCAACACTTGGCCTGTCATTGCCCTGTCAACTAACCACGGTCCCTGAATAATTTTCCCTTTGCAGGGAACGCTTGAGGATCAAATCATCAGCGCCAACCCACTGCTGGAGGCCTTTGGAAATGCCAAGACCGTGAGGAACGACAACTCCTCACGCTTTGTGAGTTTCTTAACAAAATGATTCCTGAAAAATAAGGAACAGAAGTTTATGTCAGTCATTCTTTTCTCTTGTTCAGCCAGAATGTTTTCGAGAGTAAATATGAATTTTCTTACCATGACCTTGCCACTTATCCTAAAGGTATTTCTCCAGATTTGAAAACAGAAGAAATTAGTTCTGCTTTACATTGAAATGCAAATTAAAATAACAAATTACATGCTCTTTCTCCTATAGGGTATTGCAGGGTTAAGCAATAACTGTTTATTTTTACTTATCTTTCTATTCATTTGGTAAAAGACAGAGTGCCAGGAAGAAAGGGAAGGAGGTTAGGAATGATGGGAAAGAGAAAAAGAGAAAGGTAGAGAAAAGAACAATGAAGAAAGAAATATGAATAAAAGGAGGGAGGCAGGCAGGCAGGCAGGCAGGCAGGAGGGAGGAGAGTTTCTAATTTAATAGTATATTTGCTTTATTTCAAATTTGATTAATCACAAGAGAAATTGTTTATTAGATAGCAATGTAGATTTAAGCAATTGAACTACTCAGGTTGCTATTTTCATATCGTTATGGCAACTGCTCTCTCTGTGCTGGATATAGTTAGAATAGTTTGTCTAATTAAACCCTTAATGAAATTCCTTCACATTTGTACAATCAGCATAAATAAAATACAGTTGTGCCACTGTTGATTATTTTCATGGTCAAAAATTAAAAAGACAACTTTATGTCAATGGTGAAAATGCAGCTGATTTCAAGAAGATGTCTCTAAGTAGAAATCTTGTGGCAAGTGGAATAAATGGCAAAGCTCTTAATTTCAGATATCTTTTTTATGTTGTGAATCCTAAGACACATTTGTTCCTTTAAAGGGCAAATTCATCAGAATTCATTTTGGTGCCACAGGAAAACTGGCTTCTGCAGATATTGAAACATGTAAGACACCTTTCTGAACTGTTCACAGTCCATCCATTCACTTGTCTATCCTATCTTTTCACCCAGCTATCTATCCTGCCTTCCCCATTTTTCTTCCCATCTTCTCTTTACTTTCTTTTTCTTTTTTTTTCTGTTTCTTCTTGTTTCTAACTAATTTTTTCCTTCAGATCTGCTGGAAAAGTCCAGAGTCACTTTCCAGCTCAAGGCGGAAAGAAGCTACCACATCTTTTATCAGATCATGTCCAACAAGAAGCCAGAGCTAATTGGTAGGAAGTATTATGAAGTGTTTGATGGAATCTCAATGTGTTTAACATTTATCTTCATTCTCACACCCAGATACGTCTATTCCTCCTTTCAGACATGCTCCTCATCACCACTAACCCATATGACTATCAATTTGTGAGTCAAGGTGAGATCACTGTTCCCAGCATTAACGACCAGGAGGAGCTGATGGCAACAGATGTGAGTGTCAAAGAGCACACTGGTGTGGTGAAAGTTCCTTTTCATGGCCCAGGGGTTTATTTGTCTGATTCTGTTGCCAGAGTGCCATTGACATCCTGGGCTTCACTGCTGATGAGAAAACAGCCATCTACAAGCTGACAGGGGCTGTCATGCACTACGGGAACCTGAAGTTCAAGCAGAAACAACGAGAGGAACAGGCAGAGCCTGATGGCACTGAAGGTATCAGCAAAATCTTTGGCTGACATGTTAAAAATAGAGGTAACAATATTAATTCAGTATTTGGAAGATGGAGAAAGAAAACAATAGAAATGTGTTTAGATGAGATATTATATAGATATGAAAGTGCCATCCAAAATACACTCTTCTTGAATACTGCCTAATCATCATCTGCAATAGCAATTGCATATATGTCTCCTGAGCTACCACTCTGAATTAGAAAAGCCTGTACAGTGTACTTAGACCCACTGAGAAGGGAAATATTTTTTTAAAGACTGTTTCTTGTTGATTTTTACAGCAAATGGAGGAATTATAATCAGTATTAGGACTTCTACTTCATAAATCACTTATTATTTAGGGCAAAATTACTAAGGAATTTCAGGAAGAATTTTTAATAAATACATCATTTCTAGATGCTTCTGTGAAGACTTTTAAAGACAAAGAGCCTTTAGATGTACTGCTCTGTAAAGTATTCAAAACAAAGATGTTTTTTGTTTGGATAACTATGTCATGGCTCCTCTCAGATCCAGTAAGCAGAATTTGATCCCAAGGATATTCAACATTGCAGTTGTTTCGGAAAGGGTTCATCACTCAAAGTGTCTTATTAGTCTCAATTTTTCTATCTCCTTGTCCTTCTACTTAGTTGCTGACAAGGCTGCCTACCTGATGGGTCTGAACTCAGCAGACCTGCTCAAAGCCCTCTGCTACCCTCGAGTCAAAGTGGGGAATGAATATGTGACCAAGGGCCAAACTGTCCAGCAGGTAACAGCCAGCTTGTGACTGGGAACCTATGACTTGAATCACTTACTATTTGCTTTGAATATTATATTTCTTTTGCTCTATTCGTCTTTGTTTTAGGTGAACAATTCAGTGGGTGCCCTGGCAAAGGCTGTCTATGAGAAGATGTTCCTGTGGATGGTTGTTCGCATCAACCAACAGCTGGATACGAAGCAGCCCAGGCAGTACTTCATTGGTGTCCTGGACATTGCTGGCTTTGAGATCTTTGATGTAAGGATTCCGTGTTTGAGGACTACTCTTACAGGGAGAGATTGTTATATCAGAGGACTTGAAAGTAATATTCCTCTGAAGACTTAACATGTTAGTCATTTGCAATTTCATGGGAAAAAAACCCGTTGTTTTCTTTTATAGCAGAGAGCAAAATCCTCAAAAGCTCTATCAGTACAAGCACAGAGTGATGTTGTTTGTCTAGAAGTAGCAAAAAGAATTTTATGTTTTGTAATATAAGAGTTTGAATTAAATAAACCAACATAATTACAATAATTTTAGAGAAGAGCTTCTAGAGTAGAATTAGGAGACCCATTGACAAATACATAACAGGTTATAGATGTGTTAATTGTTTAAAGGACCAAGGAATGGATAGATATGTGCTTAATCAGAGAGATCGAGTGTCTTAAATTTGGAGACAAGAGCATGCACTCATATTTTTGGGTGAATAAAAAAATGCCAAAGTATTTAATGAATTTTAGGAGATTCACTATGAATATTTACTCTGAAAAAAGCGTTTATTTTCATTATGAAGGTATTACTTTGCAGAACTGCATATAGGTCCAGTTATGGTGTCCTCTTGATAATACAGTTTTGTTTTAAATAGGGAGATTGATAAAGGGTGAAGGAAAATGATCAGGAATTGTGCATGTTAACAAGGGCTGTTTCTTGTGGTTTTTTCCACTGTACAGTTCAACAGCCTGGAGCAGCTGTGCATCAACTTCACCAATGAGAAGCTGCAACAGTTCTTCAACCACCACATGTTCGTGCTGGAGCAGGAGGAGTACAAGAAGGAGGGAATTGAGTGGGAGTTCATTGACTTTGGGATGGACCTGGCTGCCTGCATTGAGCTCATTGAGAAGGTACATTTTTAATTCTTGCATTTTCAGTAAGCCATTATTTTAAATTTCTCCTGGTCAGTTTCTTCACTTCAGTTTTAGTTGTTGAAATATATCTTGATCTGTACTATTGCTAATTATGCACTATAGATATTGCCAAGTCCAGAGAAAACTGTAGAAGTGGTTATCACATATTCTCTGCATGGAATGTATCTCCACTTGCTCGATTAAGGGATATTATCTTCAAAATCACAGCTTTTTGAAGCTTTTAAAGTAAAGTGAAAATATACTCTTAAGGTTCTGGAATAAAGTTATCTGGAGAATACAATTTTTTTCTGTATGGTTCATAGCAAAGTAAGTACAGGCCAATACAGATAGTGCCTGATCTCTGAGAGCAAGAAACTGAGATTTCTTGTAATTCCATATAATTTAGGGAATTGATTGAAAGTTCAAAACCAGAACTACTTGTGCAATAGTGAAAGATATTTCACACATAAGTGAAAGTTATTTTTAAATACATTCTTTCTTCTCCTGAACTTTAACATGGTGTTTAGCACAAAAACCATTCCTGAATCTCTGTGTGAAAGTGTGAGTCCAGCAGATGAAATTTTTAAACTCACTTTTTAGAAAGCAATTAGTTCATAGCAAGAATAATTTTTTTCTCAGCTTTCTGTCTTTTACTACATTCACTTTGAGACCAAGTCATGATCATACTATTCTACAGGCATTCTCTCTTGTTTATTGAACTATCTTCCCTCAGCCCATGGGCATCTTCTCCATCCTGGAAGAGGAGTGCATGTTCCCCAAGGCAACTGACACCTCTTTCAAGAACAAGCTCTATGACCAGCACCTGGGCAAGTCCAGTAACTTCCAGAAGCCCAAACCTGCCAAAGGCAAGGCTGAGGCCCACTTCTCCCTGGTGCACTACGCTGGGACAGTGGACTACAACATCTCTGGGTGGCTGGAGAAGAACAAGGACCCTCTGAATGAAACTGTCATTGGGCTGTACCAGAAATCATCTGTGAAGACCCTGGCCTTACTCTTTGCTTCCTATGGTGGAGCAGATGCAGGTTATTTTTCTCAGTTTTCTTTTTCAGCATTTGTGATACGTAAAGATGCAACAAAAACAGATTATACTGGAAAACTCTTTTTTTTCTTTTTTTTAAGAGGCCAGTGGTGGTGGTGCTGGTGGTGGAAAGAAGGGTGGCAAGAAGAAGGGTTCTTCTTTCCAGACTGTCTCAGCTCTTTTCCGGGTAAAGTATGGATTCAGTCTGTAGAGTGACATGAATATAGTGTCAAATCTCTGCTAACTTAGGTTCTTCTTTTGATATTGATAGTACGATGAAGCAATAAAAAGTATTAAGTGCCTTTCCCTAGTAATTTTCTGTTCAAGTTAGGATCCGGTCTTCATTTGACTCTGAATTTCTATTAAAGGTTCACTCACGTTCTGTGTGAAAAACAGTTTTCAGAATCTGACATGTAATATATGTATATAAATCCCAAAAAGACTTGTGGTAAGATATTTATAGAATATTCTTTTACTTGCTTCAAAATAAGGTGAAGAATTTTAAACTTTTTCTACTGAGAATACTTTTTAATCAAAAGCCTATGGAAAGTTTAGTTAAATATAAATTTTGAATTTGAAAGCTTCTGTATCCAAAGGTTCATTGTATTAATTCCTTGGCACCTAGATACAAAGTCTTCAGAAGTATATTTCTTTATTCTAAGCTGCTACATATGGTCTAACAGGAGAACCTCAACAAGCTGATGACCAATCTGCGGAGCACTCACCCCCATTTTGTGCGCTGCATCATCCCCAATGAGACTAAAACACCTGGTAAGATGCTCAAGTAGGAAGAGAGCTTGCTCTGATAGATTCATTCCCTTGTGCACTGGAATCTGTGCCACCCATTTCTGCTCTGCATTGCTCAGGTGCCATGGAGCACGAGCTGGTGCTGCACCAGCTGCGCTGTAACGGCGTGTTGGAAGGGATCAGGATTTGCAGGAAAGGGTTCCCCAGCAGAGTCCTCTATGCTGACTTCAA
>WEIV01001310.1:13052-60840 GCA_013390005.1 Calyptomena viridis | reverse complement strand
CCTCGTTCCCAGCCCTGCCCGTTCCCTTGTTCCCAGCCCTGCCCGTTCCCTTGTTCCCAGCCCTGCCCGTTCCCTGTGCCCAGCCCTGCCCGCTCCCGCAGCTCCCACAGACCCGCAGTGCCCCGCACCGCGGGCACCGGCAGCTCGGCGGGGCCAGCGCAGGGCTCGCCACACGCACACCTTGGGTCGTCTTGCAGTTCAGGCAGTTCGGGCACACAAGGCGCAGCTTTCTAACCAAAACTCTTGTTGCATCTTGCCGGATTTGGTGCCGCGGTGCCGCCTTCGTGCCAAGACACATGGGTTTTCAGGATGTGTTTTTTAGACGGAAAGATCCTTGTTAATCTTCCCTTTGTGCCACTGGAAGCCTTTTACTCTAAATGGAGCTACTTTGATCTATAACCTGGCCCTGGATGGAGAGGAACTCCTAGAAACATGACATTGACTCTTATCTTACAGGAAAGTTGTCTTCTTGGATGTAAATTGTGACAGACCAACCTAATATGCACCTCTGATAAAGAAAACCACATTACGGTTTTGCTCTCTTTTCATTGCTCTCCACAGTTTGTTGTTCTGGACGTTGAAGATCCGTGCTAAGAGCTCCTGTAGGACTCACCAAACTGAAGGCACTTCAGTGATTCTTTTCCCAAAAACTTTCTGTCAATAGATGTGCTATTTCCAGTCAGAGGGCAGGTCCTCTCATCTTTGCACACATTCCCAAACTGATAAAGTAAAAAATGTCTGCTACTGAACTTGCATTTTCATGTGCAATTCTTTAGGTTTTAGCTGGTGCCTTTTCCACTTCCTCTCCTTCTTCCTTGCTTTCAGCACATCTGCAGCCCAAACTCTGCTGTTACTTTGAATATAGTAATGGCATTACCATTCCTAGTTTCTTTCCTGGTTAGGTACCCTATTATTACCCCGATAATCTTCATTTCTACTGAGAACTAAAGTATTCATTTAGTATACAGGACATCCCCTTATTCATGTTTAATCATCCTTCTCTTCTCAGTCTGTCTTTTTTAATTTGTTCTTCTCCTGTATAGCTGATGAATAAATCATTAGCATTTGTTTTTATTTTCCTTCCAATGTCAAGCTTAGCCGGACTAACAAAATTTATTTGTTTTTTTTCCTAATATACAAGATAGAGCCCTCTTAATTTGCTCCAGTTGTGTTTGTCCTTTTAACATTTTGTCTGATGGTTTTATTCATTTTAGTAGGTCTGTAGCCCATTCCTAGCAATCTTTTTCTCCTTGCTTGTAAGTGTCTCTCTGGGCAGCAATGACACTTGTCATTCTGATTACACTCAAAAGCATAAGCTGTTCTTCCTAGTAAATCTCACCACTTTGTACCTACAATTTTTTGTTGCTCAAAATTTCTTCCTGCAAACTGTAAATCTGATTTTGTATGCCATATATAACCCAAAGTGATTTGATTCAGTCGCTTCAGTCGAGTGTTCTCTTCTACAAACAGGTCTTTTATAAGGTACTTGTAGCTTTTCAAAATCAAGTTCAGTATGAAATTCCATTAACACCTTGTGGGGGGTTGACTCCACCCACACCCACATTTCCTGTGGAATATCCCCTTGGGCATTTGGTGTCCCTCTCAGCCTCTTGGCCATCTCTTGCCCTCCTCACTTGTGTGAGCAGGAAAACCAAAACCTTGATGCTGTGCAAGCCCTGCTTGGCAATACACGAAACATGAGACTTTTGCCAACATTGGTTTAGACACAAAGCCAAAACAGCACAAGCCAAACAGCTATTATGAAGAAAATTAACTATACCTCAACTAGAACCATTATATTCATTAACATGTCATATTTAAAATTTGTGATCTTCGCATGTTCATGGTTTTTTTTTAAATTTCCATATCCCAGATCTGTCTGTTATGTGGTACTCATGGCCTCTGGTTTTGTAAGTTATATGTTCTGTATGGATAATGAAGAAGTAAACAAGCAATTAAACCCTAAATGTCCCAAATCTTAAGACAAATGTTAAAAATTAATATCTATAGAGTTTTTAATATGTCAGTTTTCAAACTTATGTTGTGGCTCCTTGAACTTTAGACATATGACATTGCATTGGGCATTAATTTAACTCCCCAACATCCCACATTTTATTTTCATTTATGGAAATTTCCAGGATCACACTGCAATCTGTACAAGACTATTCCATTGGACAGCAGCTTCTCCTTTTGATTCTTCAAGTATAGCCAGTACTGTGAGGTTGGACATAACATGCCATGGAGAATGTGCTTTGCAACCTTATGCTAAGAGCAGAAAGGATCTTTACCATCTTCTATTCCCTCGGTGAATATTTGAGTATTAGACCAACAAGTCAGTATTATTTTGGTAGTAAAAAGAGTAAGGAGGATACTTATTTGTAATGACAACCTTGGCAGAAACAACTATGTTGAGAAATGTAACTCTTCACAGCTTAGAAGGACAGGACATGCCACGTTTTGAACCATAATTTAAAAGTAGTTTCTTCTTTTGCTTTATATTATTGTAACTCAGCATTGTATGATGATATGTATGTATTGCTGATTCATAAATGTTTCTCTTGTCTCTCTTTGTGATATATTATGTTGTCCTTCTTTTTTCAAGGACATTACTTCCATCTTGAAGGGCAAGGTTATCTGTGTCATCTGGATGATGAGAATTATCAGTGTATTTCTGTGTTTCCTTGCTGTTCAGGGCCCTGCACATGCTCCTGAGTGGTATAGGATGAACAAAATTTACTGTACCTTTTCAGACTGAGCCATTACTGTAAGAGTTAAAGAGATACCTTGGTAATACTAATATTAATGAATCATAGAATCAGTAAGGTTGGAAAAGACCTCCAAGATCATCAAGTGAAACCTTTGACCAAACACAAAAAGTCCATGTCCACTAAACCATCACTAAGTACCACGCTCAGTTATTCCCTGAACACTTGCAGGGGGGGTGACTCCACCACCTCCACAGACAGCCTGTTCCAACCCTTCACAACCCTTTCACTGGAGAAATTCTTTGCAATGCCCAACGTGAAGCTCCCCTGGTGCAGCTTGAGGCCATTTCCTCTTGTGCTGTTGCTGATTGCCTGGCACAAGGGGCCAATTCCCAACCTTGGTGTACATAGTCATTGAATTCTGCCAGTATTTGTACAGTTGAAATTCTTAGACATTTTTTAAGATCTCACCGAAAACAATGTGGAAATTTTCCAGAACTTTATAGCATCCTGCACACAGATTTATTCATGTTTCAAATATCCTCAGTAGCACTAAACCTGAATAGCAGTGATGCATATAGTGTTTTGTTTAGGTGTTCCTAGAGAAGAAATAATACTGAAGAACAGACATTAAATCCTTAACAGGAAATGCAGGTGGTGTAAAGGCAAACTGTGCAACGTTGTCCCAAGCTTGTGAGAAACAAAAGAGGATCAAACAAGATATCTGA
Organism: Calyptomena viridis; assembly: GCA_013390005.1. Taxonomy (NCBI): domain Eukaryota; kingdom Metazoa; phylum Chordata; class Aves; order Passeriformes; family Eurylaimidae; genus Calyptomena; species Calyptomena viridis. Next base: position 57,407 of record WEIV01001310.1, on the reverse strand, counting down.
TAGTGGCAATTCTGTGTTCTGTTGTCCTTAGTTGCATGGAATCTTAATGACAGTTGTGTCCTTACTCACATTTCTCTTACTCCAACTCACCCCCACACATTTCCACAAGACTGCTTTGAGATTCATTCCTATTAATTGTAAGAAGTATTACAATTTTTCTCTAATTCAATAACCATTTAGTTATAAGCCTGTATTTTGAAAGATAGCTATGGGTCTCCTTTTCTAAACACGCACCATGGATATTTCTTCTCACAGTGATAATATTAATTTAATTTCTGTTATAATATTGTTTGGCCATATCAATGTGATAACATCCACTAGCAAAGCCATTCATGCTGTGAAAGGAGTGGAAAAATAAAGACAATTTGATTCAATAAGCTATACATTCTTAATCTGGAGCACTGCTTATTTGAATTAGTATTTCATTTACTTGCTTTGGCGACATCTTGTTTACTAGTCAGAATCAGAATCTGAGTCTAAATATAAAGAGACTCATGTTCTTTCCTACTGCCACAGAGATGGCAAGTCCTGTGCTGCCACTGATTTTGAAGTAGACCTCTGCAATAAATATATGTGAAAATCAGTATTGTATATATTAGAAGACATATTCTGTGTGACTCCCCTACTGTGACAAATTATTATTATCCTATCCCCAGGCATTTGTCTAAATTAAGAAAAATATTTGCCAGGTACTCTCAGTTAATTTCATTGTAGTTCTCTTGATCTTCTAAGTCATCTTGTGTTTTGTGTTTTAAGGTGGTTTTTTTTCTTCTAATTTTTAGGAAATGGACTCCAGTCTTGTAACTGTAACTTGCCACATGAACTTTATCTTTGAACTTCATGCCAGCACCGTTTGACTTACAGGAACAGTGAAAAGAAGGTATAATCCATCATAGATGACAGCCATTTGTTTTAAATCAAAGTTCTCTAATTTTAAAAGGAAGCCTAAATGTTGAAATAAACAAAAACAGTGATATTTTTGCTTAAAAGTGGTTAAGATTCAGCAAAACTACCAATTTCACCATGTTTTTCAGTCTCTGGAATACCGATTTCAAAGAGACATGGGGCCAGATGACTTTATGTAATTCCCAGTGAGAGAATTTATTAAGGTCAAGACAGATTGAAATATCACACTTGTTCCACAGCCTGTTCAGATGTAGAATTTTGAAGATTTAATGTTCTCTGTGCCACTATTTATCTCCTCACTTCAAAGCACACGACAATGCAATAAAATCCCAATCTGTGTGAATAGATAACTAAGCATGTTGCCATTCATTTTGAAAAGAAATTATAACTCCTTTAGAGTTTCCTGGCTATGATTTTGTGCTGACATTTATTAATACTTTGCTTCTAGGTTAACCCTATGAAAATTAAGCAATAAACAAAGAACTTTCTATGCCATAGGAACATATTTAAGTAAGTCTTCAGAGAGTCATGTTCTACTGCTGGAGAAAACAGCACTGAGTCAGCACTGCCTCCTGTCCTTCCCCCCCTCCCATCCCTTCTTCATGCTGGCAGGAAATGAAAACTCTTTCAATATGTTATACAAACTGTGTAGAACCTCTGTAGTCATTCCTGCTGTATAGCAGCCATGAAAGCCTTATTGGTATCATCACCAGACATTTCCTAAGGTATTCAGAAATTGTCACCTGTCTTCCCCACTTCCAATCTGAGCAGTTGTTAGAAGAAGCTAGTCCAAATAAATAAATGAATAAAGAAATAAATAAACACGGACTGCACTATCCAGAAAGACAAGTTTGTCTGGTTTAGCTCTCTGAGGGTTCTTCACTAGGCTGACTTATGTGCTCCCTTATGCTGCTTTTCTGTTAGAGCCTTTTCTGTATCCCACAAGGCAGGAGGGCAAAGCAGATAACATCTACTTTTGACTCAATGGCCAAATTGAGAGGCAACGTATAAGTGGATGCAAGATCTGTATCAGTGAGTGGATGCAAGGCTTAGGGATTCTTCCCTGGCCCAAGCAAGTTTAAGCTAGTTTGATTTAAATGCTGAGTGTGGCAGAAGAAGGTGCTATATCAAGTAAGATTCCCTGGGACTGAGTGAGGCCTGATCCAAAATTCAAAGGCTTAAGGACCTTTGAAGCAGATCTTGGATTCCCACCTGTATCTAGTGATGTGGTTAACTGCCAAAACTGGAATTGCTGGCTGATATTTTCAGATGTGGTCAAGTAAATAGCTTGATTTCTAAAAGTGTGCAGTACTCATTGCCCCTAAAGGTTTAGTGAATATATACATGTTGTTCCAGTTTAGCACTCAAGCTTTAAGATGTCACTTGCACTGCATGCTGTTTTCTGCTAAAAACAAGCCATGCTCAAGAGTATGAATGAATTTTACACATAAGATTTATATGCACAGTAACTCATCCAAACCTTTTGCCCTTTTCTTTTTACATTCTCCTCTCACTGACCCACTCTTTGTTTTGGAGGTGGAAGGTTTTTAAGCACAGGTGAAGACTAGCATGGATGACAGAACTGACAGCTTTCCACATGTCTCTACCAAGATATCACATTCTTGTGAGGACAGTCAGGCTCCACTGCCCATGTTATCTGGAGCTGTTCCTGAGATTTTCAGCGAGGTTGCCAATTAGAAGCAATTGTGACATTTTGTTCATGTGTGTGATACAAGACCTGCTGACTGGGAGTTGTTGAAACCACCAGCTCATTTCACAAAATTTGAGCAGTAAATTCCCATACCTAACATTTTTGTCAGCAAGCTGAAGGATTGATTGATTGCTTGATTGTCCAGAGAAAAGCGACAAGGACGGTAAAGGGACTTGAGCACAAGTGCTGTGAGGAGCAGCTGAGGGAGCTGGGGGTGTTCAGCCTGGAGAGGAGGAGGCTCAGGGGAGACCTTGTCACTCCTACAACTCCCTGAAAAGGGGTCACAGTCTGGTGGGAGTCGGTCTCTTCTCTCAGGCAGTCGGTGACAGAACAAGACACAGTCCTCCCAGGCTCCCTCAGGGGAGGTTTAGACTTGATATTAGGAAAAACTTGTTCACTGAAAGGGTGATTTGCCATTGGAATGGGCTGCCTGGGGAGGTGGGGGAGTCACTGTCCCTGGAGGTGTTTAAAACAAAACTGGATGAGGCACTTAGTGCCATGGTTTAGGTGAAGGGTTGGTGTTGGGTTATAGGTTGAACTAGATGATCTCAGAGGTCTTTTCCAACCTTGATAATTCTATGATTCTATGATTGATTGATCCTGCAGAGTTGTTATTGTCAGCCATAACTGTTATGGGGTGAAAGCTGCTTCTGATTTACAAGGATGCCAAGATACCTGTAGACAAAGTGTTCAGGTAGGAATGGCTGTGCTCACCTGTACTCTCTCAGTCCTCCTGTGTACAATGACTAATTCACAGCCTGTGTGAAAAAGGCATGACAGGAGAGGAGTGAAGAAAAGGAATTAATGAGAGTGCTGGCAGGAAAAAGAGTGAGAATGAAAAACTCTGAAAGCTGACTTATACTCTGCACCAAAACCATCTGTACCTCTTATTGTGCCTATGAAAATGCAAAAGGATGTCAACAATGCTAGTGCCCATGGAATAGAAGGTGTTCTCAGGGGAGCCTTCTCTACCATTTGGAGAGTTCTTTCTCAATCATTTGCATTGTGGCACTCTGCCAGAGGCCTGATTGCTGACCCAAAACTATCTTCCCTAAGGACATTTTCAGTATTGACAGCTTCTCCTCAGTACACCCTTGGGTGAAAGTGGCAAGCATGTACATTCTTTTCTACTGTTTTGTTGTTTGGTTTTTCTCCTTCTCTCCTCCCAGGCCACTAATCTTAGTTTTTTCTCTCTTTTTCTTAGCCATGCTCAATGAGAAGAACCTTTAGGACCTATTTTTAACACATTTATCCTCAAAATGTGCTCATCTTTTGCCACATATTAGTAAGAATGGCTTGATTTACAACTCTTCACATCTGAAAACATGCAACCTCTAGTTCTTTCCATGCTTTGCTTATTTCAATATAAATTACACACTTTCCTCTACAATGCATGGGTGTCTTCCCCACAATTTTCCTATTCCATTCTCACTTTTCTGCCTTTTTTGGCAGCTCATATGATTGCCTACAGGGATTCACCAGAGCCACAACATCCTTCTGGAGCAAACTGAGATCCCAGCACTTGGAACACTAGAGGTTGCTAAAGCCTGTGTTTGTTCATTGAGTTTTCTCAAGTGAAAAAACAGTAAGATGATAGATCTTACTGAATTTTGAGTCAAGGAAGGAAGATTCCTCCTACTCTCAACATATGTAAAGTAGCACTAGATCACTCATTCTCTGAATTCTCCTACTCCTCAACTGTTAACAAAAGGCATAAGAAAAGATCCTGTTCCAGTGCATTAAAGGCACCTATGATAAATACAGGATACAGAAAGCTGAAGATAAATGCAGGATCAAGGATTTCATCTTTAGGGTCTATTTACACTTTGTCAGACATGCAAGTTTCTGACTTTAGAAGCCTTGTTTTAAAAATTTTATTGTAAGAATACTGCCAGGAAAAAAAAAAAGAAGAAGCATATCCACATTTTTGAAAGTAAAGTTATGTAAATTAAGTTTTTCATAAGACCAGATGCACATACTGTATACCTGAGATTGTGCCTTGTGTCAGGCACATCTCCAGTTGGCTTTTGGAACCTTATGTTGTCAGCTTCTCATTAGGTTGAAGAGTAGCTCCTGTAAAAAAATTAATGTTGTCTCCTACTTTCATGCTTGCAAGACTTCAGCTAACAAAGGGCAGTCAATCATTTTCTATTACTGTTCTGATTAGCAAAATTAGTACAAGTGATTGCCTGGCAAAGGGAGACTGCAGTGAAGCACCAGCCATGGCTGTGGGAATCCATTTTCACAGCCCTGTGAGAAACCTAACTGGAATAGTGTTGTACTTTAGTATCCCAGCTTCTGGAGTCAAGTTATTATGCAAGGAACTCATATTATTTTCTCTTGAAAAAACGACTGCTTAGATAAAAAGCTGTAATGGGACACGTACCTGCCGTGCCCCTCCAAATGAAAAACAAACAGAGAGACGCCCAGATGGGTTATTTTTAGTAACTGCACGGTTTCATAGGCTTAATTTATAAGTAATGAACTCTGGGGACGGCCAATCTGTGAATAGTCTTTGGAGGAACTGCTTGGGCCCCTTTCCAACCTCTCTTCCTGACAGGAATTTCTGTGAGGGGGTAGGGAGTTTATAATGAACTCCCCCTGACATCTGGGCTGGGAGCAGTTAACAAACTGCCTTTGTTCTCATCAATTCCAGTGGTTTCCAGTACAGTCCAATGTCTCTCAGAATATTCTTGTTTCAGGAAGGGAAAGCAAAACCCTGAGAAGAGCTCCTGAACGTGACAGCAAAAGCTGCCCCCTGTTTCCAGGAGGACACAGCCCGGGGATGGCAGGGCCAGCTGGGGGACAAGGCCCCAGTGTGGCAGGCAGGATGTCCCGTGTGATGACATCAGGTTGGAAGGTTGCCCAGCCTGTGGGAGCACATGGTGGAGCTTCTGAGCAATGGGAGGTCTCATATTTAGAGAGGGAGAATAATAGACAAGACACTGGGGCTGATTCTCCTTCAAACTCAAGTCTACTTGCCTACAACAGACCCCCTTTGATTCCCATGGTTGGGACTCCTCCATTTCAGCCCCAGTAGCATGGCTGACTTTACAATGCTAATGAGGGGAAGTTTAGCCTAAGAAAAAGCATGAAGTTTTGTTCTATGTGCAACTGATGCTTTTAAAATAACAGAGAAAAGAGCAACTGTCTCAGCTCTCCTCTTCCTGCAGGGGCCTGTTAACAGATTGTAACCCTTTTCTGCTTGACTTGCTAAGACATCGCAGAACTTTTTCAACAAAATTTATTTTATAAATAAACTTTGTTACTATGGTTGGTTGGAGTTGAGCCTCTGGTCAGAGACTAAAGCAAAGTCCTTTTGATGGGTTATTCATTCTTTGCACTTAAAACCTACGTAGTTGGAGAAAGAAAAGTTGAAAGTATCTTTGGGCTGAACCCAACTCCTTGTGTTACAAGAGCTGTGGAGAGTAGTGCGAGATTATTTACAGTGCAAATGAAAATCAGTTTGTGCCTGTTCCTTGGCCAGTATGTGAAACAGACCCTGCTTTGTAATATTGCTGATCTCTGTGTAGTCATAAAACAGAGATTCACTTGCTTCTCATCTCCAGCAATTAACTGCTACAGATGTCAGGCAATTATGCTGAAAGAGTGTGCTGAGCCTTCATTAGTCACCTTTTGTCTGAGTTGTCAGTTTTGAAAGCTGCCCAGCTATCGAAACTCCACTTAAAGCACCTAAGATCAGAAACAAGCCCAGGGCAGAAACGTAGTATGATACCAGAATAAATAAAGCATTTGTTGACTCATGATCCGTCTAGATTAGAAGCCCTCAAGAATGTTTTATGCTAAAATAAATAAATAGATCTCTGAAGTTCCCTGATGGCTCCGTGCAGAGCCGACTCCACACTTAGTGTAACATTTGCCTCACCAGCAGAAAGGCAGGCAGAGAGGTGCCCTGGAGCTCTGCTCTTCCAGACAGAGGAGAATTCAAGCAGGGCTTTGCCTGCTCCCCACCACCTGTTCTCTCCACCTTCTCTTCAGAAGACATGTCAGCACAGGGCAGAAAGCACAGCCTGAGGCTTCTTTCAATTATACACACAGCTAAACAGTCCCCAGCTGGCCCAGGATTAGAGGGATGGACTGAAGTTGCTTAAAGCCACCTTTCTCACTGCTTAACAAATGTTTCTGGCTTGTGCAGAGGGCAGAATAGATAGAGTAGAGAAGCTATCCTTAAAGCAGCTTGGGATTCTCTCTCTGAGCCCTTCTGTCATAATGTGCCTTCCGTGACCTGGCTGACAAGGAACTCTGTGGTGCTCACACTTCTCAATGTCTTCCCTTGTAAGGCTTCAGCTGCTTTTCACTGCCTGCTAAACTGCAACTAGAGAGACTGACCCCCCCACTCACAGCAGTGATTCCAGTTTAACAGGCCAGGGGATGATGGTCACTGCAGGGCACAGTTCATTCTTTATTTGGAAGACATGTAGCATGTGCTCCATTCATCTGGAACAAAGACAAACCATTATCATCAAGTGTAGCTACAACAAAGTGGCCTTGTTTCTGCTGGAGTTCCCCACACTCCTACATTTTACATGTTGAAGACTTGATGTGAACACTGCATGTCAGTGATGGAGGACCAGAATAAGACAAGAAATCATATTTCTAGACACTGATTTCTGAACTGGGGTATAAAATGTCTTGCTTGCAATCCTCCAGGAGTGTGCTAGCTGCAAAACTTCTCTTATGGTGGGTGTAAGGAAAATGCAATGATTTTAGCAATTCATAATAATTTCACCCACTTTGATACTGGTAAGTATGTGAAAACTTTCTAGACTCGTGAATTACTGATGAAATAATTTTGAGAGATTCTTATCTTGGATTCTGTTGCATGAAATGTAAACAGAAAATGCAATACAGAGCCACAATCGTGGTTTACAATTAAAAATTCCAAATCTGCTACTTGGAGTCCACGAGAATTTATTTCTGAGTGGGCATGGCACTTCTTCATTGCTCTGTGAGTGAGCATTTGTGTCATGATTTTCAAGATGGTATAGTCTTTTTGATCCTATTGTTGTAAGATCACTGTCCTTAGATGTCACTGCCTTCCCTGCTGTACAAGCTTGGGACAATGTACTTTCTGTTTGATCTGATCACTCCTTCACTTTGGATCTTTCTTTCCCTGTATGCAGATCTCCACAAAATCTGAAAAATGATCTCATTTATGTTAGCACGACATCACTGCTCAGTCAGACCTGGCCCCAAAGTAATTTTTTTACCATATTCTTCAGACAGTGTTTGCTGTGGTCTCAGCTTGTCTGCACAGAGCCACTGGACCTGCTCAGATTCTGGAAAAATCATCCATGCAGGGGAAAAGGGGCAATTCCATTTATCCCAGAGTCAGAATATGAGATCAGCCCTCTGCCTCCCAGGGAGTCTGGCTGCAGCCTCATCTGGGACATTTCAGAGAGCAGGTATTTGGGGTAATATTGTGTAATGACAATACACTCCTCCTAAAAATGTGGAAAGCATGAAGACAATTTTCAGGTCACTGCATGTGAGCGGGCTAAAGTCAGAAAGTAAGTGTGTGACAGGCAATTTTAGGGGAACACACAATTATTGAATTGCTGGAAACTGCTCCAAGTTGTGGATTTGTGTTTCTGAAACTCACCCTAAAAGGCTGACACACATGGCCAACCTCATCATGCCTGTGTGCACATATCTGCAAGGTGGTGCATCTTCCAAACTCCTCCTGGATGGCAGCAAATTTCAGAGTGCAGGTGCTGCCACTGACAAGGGATCTAATGTTTTCTACTCCAAAGATATTTTAGTGAAAAGGGAAATGGCTTTTTTCCATCTCCCTGGCAACTTGCAGAAAACAGATAAGCATGAATCATGCTTCTAATCTCAACTGTTGCATTAGGGATTAAAGAACTAAACATGGGCAAGGAAAATAGCACAGGGTTTGTGTTGTAACTGCACAAGTCCATGACTCCACTGCCCCCACAAATACCATGTGCAATCAGAGCATGGGGCTGTGCTGGTTTGGGGGTCCCTTGTCTTGAAGGAGGAATTTCTCTGACTGCAAAAGGGATGGATTGGTTTCTCACTACACAGCAAAATAGTCCTCAAATGACCAACTCACCATCCCGAGGAGCATGTCCACACATCCTGTCATCTCCAGTCACCTGCCTTCTCCACACTCTAAATTTTTATTTGCCAGGCACAAAGGCAGCTCCCAGTAACCTTTTAAAAACAGAAAACCATCTGCCTTGGGAATCATCCCCACAAAGCTGCAGGATTAGCGTTCCTGTGAATAAACATAAATAGCAAACAAAATAAATGAGCTAAAGTGGACACAATACACTCTGAAATATGAGATGTTAGACCCTTGACAATGCTGGTTTGCACACAAATTGTCACTCTAATTTGGGAAGACTGTAACTAAGGGTTCACATGAAATCTAGGTCAAACTTGTACTGCCACAGATGGCAGAAGTACTTAGATCCAGTACTAAAAATCATGGATCCACAGTCTCATTGTCAGTTCTTCTTTGGAAATATGGAAATCTTTGAAAAGGAAACTAAACAGAACACAGATCTCTTCAAGTTGCAAGCAAAAAAAAAATAAAATTTGAATAGTGTGATGTTTTTAAAAAGAACGCCTGTGAGTTCACATTTAGAGCAGAAATACAAATACATGTCTTCACATGCTCGTTGTTGCCAGCAGAGATATCTCAAAGATACTGTCTTGATGTTGTGCAGCATTTATAGCATATCTGACACCTGGGCTTGTGCCAATGGTGTTCACCTGGTGTGTGAATAATAGTTTCCAAGACTAAACAAAATGTAAAAAGTATTCCTCTCTTCTTGACAAATAGGCACTTCAACCTTCTAAGTTTGTGGCAATACTGTTCTTTGGTGTTCCTGATATGTAATTAATTTCAGCAAATTCTTTAATGTGTCAGATGCAGGGCAGGATACCTGTATGGAGTATTTTAGTAAGTTAATTAGATATAGAATAGGAAAGTGTTACATGCATTTGTTTTGCAGGAATACTTTATTCAAAACTATGTGAGAGCTACATGGGTAGTATTGACTTAGCATTTCAAATTCACTCTGAGGGCGAAATTATGATATTCTCTTATAGCTGAAAAAGGAATTTATGTGAAAGAGAGCATTAAAGGTTGGGAACAGAAGTTAGTCAGTGATATTCAAGTAGCTATGGATAAAGCCTTCAAGGCCTGTCAGGTATCACATGAAATAAAATCTCCAGACCCTACAACTCCACTTCTCTTCTTTCCAGAGGAGTCTCTCCCACTCCTGCCTATACCATCCTGCCTTTCCCATTCTCCTTGTACCTGAGTAGAGCAAACAGCAGCAAAGCCCTTGAGCAAGAGGGAAGTGCCAAATGTGGCACAGACACAGTCAAAGGGAGCTCTGTAAGGTCCCTAAGCAGAGCATGAGAGAACTGTGCTGGCAAAACCCTCCTGAGATTTCCATGGGTCCTCTCGACACAGTTTAGGCACTCATAAATGCTTTTAAATAATTTTAACTTGTATGGGTAAAAATAGCACCTCTCTGGGCCAAACAGTGAATCTGTTGAGAACTGGTATTTGAGAACAGGTCTGCCTTCATGGGAGGGTTCCTCAAGTTGTAGGAATTCTTTATCTGGACAAGTAGAAAGTATTAAGGAGTAAAAAACTCCTTATTTTGAGTAAGTTTTTGTCAGAAGCTGAGGAGCAGAAAAATAAGTTTGTGTGTCCTGATTAGTGATGTTTTCTGTGTAATTCAAAGCAATGCAGGCCTCCAAAAATATCCTTTGAAAGAATTTTTATAAAGCCTCTGTGGTCTTTACAGAACACATCAGAAAACACTCTAATAACACTGGATTACCATGAATACCCAGTCTCAAGTTCAGCAACCTGTTTCCATGTGTCCTCTCCAATACCTGTACCCAAGAGCCTATGAAGCAGCATGTCCAAATTCAGGCCTGTGCACCAGAAAAATAATCTTTACCTTGCAAAAAAGTATATAAACAACTTCCACTCTGCACTTTCATGTATGGCGAGGCAAGTTGGGGAGGTTGTAATTTTCTTTTTAAATTTTATCTAATTTTTACCATTTTTTAAAATTTTATTTTTATTATTATTTTTTGTTTGGCTGGTTTTTTGTTGTTTGTTAGTTTCATTTGGTTTTGGGGAGGTTCTGTAGGGATCGGTTGGTTGGTTGGTTGTTGCTGTTTGCTCTACTCTGAGACAACTGGGCAACACAGAGAAAGATTCCAGCTCGGGAGTGTGTGTGAAGGTTGGGAAAGGAGCACAAAAAGTGGGTTTATGCCTCAGGTAGGAAAGGTGTTGGCACCCTGGGGAATATGAGACAAGAAACAGAAGTTGTGCAAAGCCTTGGAACTGAAACAAGCATGTAGCTCATCTTTGGTGCCCCAGGTAAATGAAAATAATTCCAGTCCTTAGTGCAATAATTCCTTGCTCATTGTCTGACAGTTGGACCCAGAAGACACTGTGCCCTTTGGCTTTTAGGATGCACATTAATATATATAAAGGAACCTACATATGCCAAGGAATCTATTTCTGCTCACTCACAAATGCAGTGTTAGAGAAACGTGGTCATTATTAACTCATCAACTAGAAGGAGGACAACGTTTTTCACATTGTGTTGTATCACTAAAGGAAGCATATTTCTCTGGAAATATTCTCTATACTTCTTAGCAACAGAATGCTTTTGAAAAATATACCAGCAAAGCTACAAGCTTGTTAAATATTACCTTTAAGCAATTTACTGTCTTGCACAAAATCTGTTTTTTTGTCCTTAGGTTCTTCGAACAGCCAATGCAGTGATTATTCAGTGTCCTCTACATAACTGTAGTGAAACTTTAAAAAACAGTAATTCCTTTCATTCTCATGTTTTTATTTGAAATTTTATCTTTCAGGGAAAGCTGAAAATAACCTTCAGAAAATGTCACAAAGGATTACCCTTTTCCTAAACTCATCATTGGATGCCACACCTCTTTTGGCACTAACACTACCCACTTCAGTTCAAAAGCCACATTTACTCTAAGTCTGGCTTATTCCAAGCTCAGTCAAGTGCCATAACTGCAATTCTGAAAAAAAAATAATTTAACTTTATTTCAGTAGAACAAATGACAGATAAAACNCTAGACTGCTAGAGATTGCTGTGACATTTTTCCCAGTGACTTCTGTTTTAATTGAAAAAAGTCTGTGGTGCTGATTTGTGCAACATATTTTGTAACTCTATTTCTGCTCAGTAAGAATTAGTAATATAACCATTTCTATTACACACTATCCATGTTTAAAAAACCCCAAACCAACAGCTGCCAATATTTGCAATCCATTATTCCCATCAATTCTGGACATAGCAAAATTTAGCAAATTAATTTTTTTAATTTTCCTTCCAAATAAAAGTAGCATTGCTTCATANACGTGGTCATTATTAACTCATCAACTAGAAGGAGGACAACGTTTTTCACATTGTGTTGTATCACTAAAGGAAGCATATTTCTCTGGAAATATTCTCTATACTTCTTAGCAACAGAATGCTTTTGAAAAATATACCAGCAAAGCTACAAGCTTGTTAAATATTACCTTTAAGCAATTTACTGTCTTGCACAAAATCTGTTTTTTTGTCCTTAGGTTCTTCGAACAGCCAATGCAGTGATTATTCAGTGTCCTCTACATAACTGTAGTGAAACTTTAAAAAACAGTAATTCCTTTCATTCTCATGTTTTTATTTGAAATTTTATCTTTCAGGGAAAGCTGAAAATAACCTTCAGAAAATGTCACAAAGGATTACCCTTTTCCTAAACTCATCATTGGATGCCACACCTCTTTTGGCACTAACACTACCCACTTCAGTTCAAAAGCCACATTTACTCTAAGTCTGGCTTATTCCAACCTCAGTCAAGTGCCATAACTGCAATTCTGAAAAAAAAATAATTTAACTTTATTTCAGTAGAACAAATGACAGATAAAACAAACAAAACACCCCCCAAAAAAACACAAGAAGAAAAATGTCTAAGCTACATAATCAGTTACAAAACTCAACAGATCTACTGTACATTGACAAATAGGCTAAAGACAAATGAAGTATTGTCTTATGGGGAATATTTAAGGAAATTAAATATTCCTTCCTTCCATATTTGAAAATATTCTCTTTAAAGAATAAAAAGAAGAATTAAAAAATGTGTATTATAGTCTTCAGTAAAATTATTTTAGAAGTCACCTTTTGTTTAGAACCATAAATAAGAAAAAGGAGTCATAATGATCCATTTATTTTATTTTGNGAAAAATAAAGGCAGGAATTTTAAAATGTCACACATGGACTGGACTTGCTTAATCATTATTTAGCACTGCCTGAAAATTATGATCAGGGTCTATGGGCCACAGATTTAAAACTCTTAGTCCCAACACTTTCCATCAGGAATTATGAAGGCTTTGATATTTTTCTTCCAAATAAAAGTAGCATTGCTTCATAATAATCAATAGCAATCTTTGGAAGAAGATTGACACAAGTATTTGATTCACATACCAATATTAAATTTTGTTATATTTTTTCCACAATGGTATGTAGTCAAAGGTAAAACTTGTTAGCTCTAATAAAAAGGATTTGTAATAAAAAAGAACCTCTCTCTCCTCTTTTTGTCTTCCTGTGAACTTCTCAAGGCTTCTGACTTACAAATTCAGAATGACAAATTTTCGAAATGTATAAAATTTCAATTTTTATTCTGAAAATGGCCAACCTGGCAATACAACTCTTGCCAAACTTTGCATACATTTTGTTTCTGTTCCAGCACAGAGTAGAAACACTGGGAGACCTTGAAAGCAGCCAAAAATCTGTATTTGCATCTAAGAGAGAGCCATTCTGTCAGTGCAGAACTTTCTGGAAGCTGATTTTTTAGAGCCTTTGGTTCTTACAGTTTATAGGCTACATTAGACATCCATTCAAGAAGGTCCTCAAGGAACAAAACCCCCCCATTTTAATTATGCATAGTTTGCCCATGTGGTATTTTGAACTAGTACAACTGTGAGTCTCTGGTAGAGAAGTTGGTTAAGATTGGCAGGGGTTCATTTATTAAGAGATAAAGCAAAATTAAGCATTTTTAAACTTAAAAAAAAATCTTTAAGAACTCAGTAACTGAGAACTCTCCTGCAAACTTTGCAAACTCCAGGGTTATCAATAATAGAAAGCTGTTATTTCTAAAAGATTTGAGGAAAAATTCAATCAGCAGAGCATATACTTGCTGTTCTACCAGGAAGCTTAGACCAAAACCAAAGTAAATGAGCCTTGGGAGAGACAGAGCAAATAAACCACAGACAGGTTGTGTGAAAATTGGTGAAAAAATAATATCCCCTGAAGACAAGGATGATAAAGATGTGTAGGAAGAACAAAAGACAGGCACCAATTACAGTCTTCTACAATTAAACTCTACTTGGACAAGACACAAAAGGGGAAAAAATGCAAAGCCCTGAGGAGCCCAAAGTAGGTCATCAGCTCAATTCCGTGTGTGAGCTGGGGAGGGGAAGGGAGTTGCCAGACATGAAGGTGAAGTAGTTGTGGTGGTGACTCAGGGGGTGGGAACTGTGACCTAGATGTAGACAAAGGGGTGGGATGGGGCTTCTCTGATTGTTGGGATAAGGATATTCCAAACCCTTCAGGGAAATCAACCTAATTGTGGTCCCTGTAAGGACACAAACCACTGCAATGCCATGAAAACACAGCAGTTCAGGGACAGGAGGAGGAAACCCAAGCTGGAATTAACACACGTACCCTTTTCAGCAGTGTGCAAGGTGTAATATGTGGGGACAGGCTGCTGGTTTGAGGTGTAAACCTGTGTACATAGGGGTTTAACAAGTTAGGACAGAGATTCCACAGAACAGCTGAATTTTCTTTGTGACAAGCAGGAAATGGAAAGTCTCATGGGTCCCAATTTGTTGGACATTCCTGGGGATTCTACAGTAAAATTCAGCTGAACAATGGCAGTGAAGGAATTTAGTCTTTTGATAACAAAATAACCTGAGATTGAGCAGATAATCAAGACCTCAAAGAGGCATAATTATTGAAATTCAATAATACAGTGAGACGTGGGCAGCTAAAATCAGAACAGCAAACAGGAAACCAAACCATCATAATCCAACTGCCAGGCTTTTATGCACAGCACTCAGGTTGCCTTTGCATGTCAGCCAAAATTCAGTTTCTTCTAAATCCTGAATCTTCACCGATAATTAAACTTGTTATTGTTCAGGAAGCTTTTTAAAATCATTAGAAAGCACCAAATGCAGTGGAATTATAGCACCTTAAAGTCGGTGCAAAAAACTGGCCTCTTGCAGTCTTGGGAGTGGCTTTGGTGATGCAGAAAAGCTGGAAGCAGTTACACAGCCTGACAATATCTGCTTTTGTAATGAGCAGGCCTGGCTGTACACAGACCAGCAGGAAAAATCAGAAAAATTTGTAGGAAAGGATCCTACATTTTACATGTTGCCTTTGACCCTTTTTACTCTTGACATCCTCTCTGAAATGATGCCTCTTATCATTGCTAATTATTAATTCTGTTAATGTATTGATTATATATAATGTGTGTTAAGCTATGGTATATTACAGATGTCAAGCAGTATGTTTTAATATTCAATGGATTCTATTTATTTTATAGTGTTTGTACTTTGGAAAGAACATCTACTTCATATTAAAGTGTCTTTTCTTATTTTAGTAAATGAGATAGTTGTTTGTGTTGCAATTCTACAGTTCTGTGTGCTGTAATTTAAATGAAAAATAACAGGCAAAAGGCTTGTCACACCACCGTACATTATCACTATATAGACACAGGAGAAAAATAAAGTAAAATATATTTTGCAACAGAGCATCATAGAAAAAGTGATTTAACATTTTTTCCAAAGCAAAAGAATTGCATGTATATGTTTCATTAAAACAGTTGTGAATGCTCTCAGAAAAAAAACTTATCTTCTCAAGAAGTTTTGTCTGGAAGAATATTTTCATGGAAATTTTCCTCAGCATTCCAGTTTTGCAGACCAAGTATAAAACTGAAAGATTGGAAGGGGCTGCCCAGGGAGGTGGTGGAGTCACTGTCCCTGGAAGTGTTTAGGAAGAGACTGGATGTGGCACTGGGTGCCAGGGTTTAGTTGCTGGGATGGTGTTGGACTTGGTGCTCTCAAAGGTCTTTTCCTTAATTAATTTGTCTCGTTAATTCTGGGATTCTGTGGGATTCTGTACTATGTGCCAGGATGTGTTGGTGTTACCCCAGACAACAGCCAAGCACTGTGCAGCTGCTCCCTCACCCCCTCCTGAACAGGATGGAGAGAATTGAAACAGGAAAAGTGGGAAAACTCAGGGGTTGGGACACAGACTGTTTAACAGGGAAAGCAAGAGCCACACGTGTAGGCAAAGGGAACCAAGGAATTCTGTCTGTGCTTCCCAGGGCAGGCAGGTGTTCAGCCTTTCCAGGCTCCATCCTGTGTCAGTGCCACCACTCCAAACATCCCCCTCTTGATACACTGAGCAGGATGTCCTGTGGTGTGGAACCCCCTTGGGCCAGTTTGGCCCTGTCCTGGCTGTGGGTNTTAACAGGGAAAGCAAGAGCCACACGTGTAGGCAAAGGGAACCAAGGAATTCTGTCTGTGCTTCCCAGGGCAGGCAGGTGTTCAGCCTTTCCAGGCTCCATCCTGTGTCAGTGCCACCACTCCAAACATCCCCCACTCGATACACTGAGCAGGATGTCCTGTGGTGTGCAATCCCCCTTGGGCCAGTTTGGTCCTGTCCTGGCTGTGGGTGATCCCAGTTCCCCAGTCCCCCCAGCAGCACAGAAACACCACAGTGCTGGTCTGGGAGTGACCAAACATCTCTGTATCACCCACACTGTGTGCAGCACAAACCCAAACCACAGCTCCACACCAGCCACTGTGGAGAAATGAACTCCACCCCAGGCAAAACCAACATACAGGCAAGGAATTTGCTTCATCTTTCTCTGGAAGTGGTTGTGCCTTGTAGTGGAAATGTGGCTGCAGTTCTGGCACCCTGAGCTCTGTTTGAAGCACACTGGTGATCCTGGGGAGCACTGAGTTCTGTCAGCTGGGAAACAAGGCACTGCAGTTTTTAACAGTCAGGTTTCTTTTAAAAGAAGAATTAACTCCTTTCTGGAATCAAGGCTTGCAATAAAAAGGGAACTATCTTGACTGTTTCTGTAGGACTTGAACAATTAAAACAGTTTGCCCACAAAAGATGGTTATTTCTAAAGGTGTGCTCCTGAGAAAAGGCCCCAGCCAGTTCTGCTTTAAAGGTCTGAGAAGACCAACAAAAAAGATGAGGTTACCAACGGGAGGGTAACAGTGAAAGCTCAAAGTTGCTGATGCTCAATGGAAATATAAAGATCACACTCCAAATTTCTCTCACCTGCTCTACATTGTTTGCACTCCTTCAACCTGCTCAAAAAACTCCAGAAAATGGAACTAGTGTGTGATTTAGTACGTAGTAGAGGATAAGATCTGATCCAGGAGGTCCTTTACAATCTGCTTGTGACAGCAATCCTAATCCTAATACACATTGTCCTCTCTGTAGAAAAAATAGATGTTTTGCCTATTCCCTTGTCAAGGATTAATGAAAATGTCCACATTTGAGGACCAGTTTATAATTACTGGAGAACCTTAATATTTAGCTAGGCAAGCAAAAAAGCATTTTGCAATTTATTAAAAGTACCTTAATGAATAATACACAGTGTTTGTTTAGGAAAACTGTTAGAAGTCTAGGCAGCACATGTAAAAATATTTCTTCATTAGGTTTTTGGTTTTTGTTTGTTTTTTTTTTTTTTTTTGAATACTAAATTAAAAATACCTCTTGGACAGCCTTGTGTACAGAAAATTAGCTCCTTGCCCCGAGGAGAAGTGGGCAAAACCAGTTCAGCAGAGAAGGGTCACCACCAACCATCATCCAGCAGTTTCTCCCTTTGTGAAGGGGCTGTTGTTTATCTCTCAGGTTTTAAAGGGCAGTGGAATTTTTATTTGCAGCTATTAATCATCTTCAGACTCTGCTAGATGTTAGTGAAATATTCTTGTTGAATCACTGATATGTTAAAAAATGGATACACTGAAGACGTGGCACGCTGGAAAAATTTCACCAAATTTCCCAAGTCAGATTTCTTTTGACAACTATAATGTAGGTTCAAATTTTCTGTAACAAGATACAGGGGATAATTTATTTAAAAAAGAAAGGAATGCACAGTTATTGAAATTCAGAGAGAATTTTTATACTTTATGCCACTGTTGTTCTGTTTATACAGAAAATATTTTACTTCAAAGGCAGTTGTCAGGTATCTTAAGCCTTATATTTAATGACATCTTGTCACAGCATCAGTAGAAAACTTAAATTTTGTATAACTGCTATTAATCCAAGAAAAACAGGTTTTCTTTGAATTTGAACGTTCCCTTTAAGCTTTTGCATTCCAAACATTTCAACTCAGGAATCAGTAAATGGACTTTACTAGAAACAAAAGCTGAGATTGTTAAAACTGAGTGATTCATTGTAATTGATAGAAATTATGTGATTTGGCCCCAACTGCCACTAAAGGTCCCTCATTAGTTTATTATCTAATATTAAAATTGGGTAGAAAGCAAAGGTAGGAAACAGAATCTGTAGATGCTGAAAAACGGAACTTTTCTTTTTTCTATGGCAGTGATAGAAGGTCTGTGTGATTTATTGCTGCCAGCAAATCTAAACTATGCAGGATGAATATGTAAAGGGAACAGAATAGTGGGTAGGAAAAAATTCATGGAGAATGGGGACCAGGAATATACAGGAATCATACACTAAGACAGGATGAGTAAAGATGGGGAACCATATGCTAAGATGTGGTAAATGGAGTTTGAAAGGTAGATACTTTCACCAAGTGGTCAGAATGAAGTGGGGGAAGATGTGAGGCCTTTTTTTATGATTTTTTTTTGTTAGATTCTCCCTACCACTTGTTTCCAAAAATCAGACCAGGAAGGAGGCTTGAAAAAAGGGAAAGTCACTTCAAAAAATAGTGCAGCAACTCAAAGTGTCTAAGAATCACAGGGATAGGGACTCCTTCTTTTCACACAGAATCACAGAATTAACAAGGTTGGAAAAGACCTTTGAGATCATCAAGTCCAACCTATGACCCAACACCAGCCCATCAACTAAATGATGCCACAACCCAGTGCCACATCCAATCTTTTTTAAACACTCCCAGTGACAGTGACTCCACCACCTCCCTGAGCAGCCCATTCTGATGGCCTTTGTGAAGAATTTTGTCCTAACATCAAGCCTAAACAGAGTATCAAGGATACTCTTCAANTTTGTGAAGAATTTTGTCCTAACAGGTAGGATACTCTTCACTTCTTTCTTTGGAAGCTTCTCAGCCTTGCAAAAAATAGGTTAAGATGGCTTGGGTCAGTGAGGTCTCTGGTGATGGAGGAGTCTGTAACTCTTTATGTACCTTAAATCAAACAAACACTGAATAAAATACTTGAGCAGTACTTGGACCTAAGCTGAAATTCCCTCTTACAGGTAAGTACTGGAAACCACAAAACTGGGGTCTCGCCCACTCCGGGCTGTGGATCCTGAGCTGCCTCTGTCTTTAGTATTTCCTACTGGCTAATTATCAGCATCTCAAGGCTCTGATCCCTCCTGGCAGAATCCTGGTGAGTTCTGGACCCAGTTGGGTGGTGTTTAATTCAGCTGCTGCAGGGAGGCAAACACAGCACAGCCTGAGGGCTCAGGTGCTGCCTCCAGTCACTCCTCCAAACCCAGCCTGGGGACTTTAATAGGACACTGTTGGACATGGAATGAACTTGAGACAAGAATGTCCCCATGCTTTGCCAGCACACCAAGAAAAATTAGTATTCACTTGATGATTAAAATCAAAATGTGGTGACCTCTCAAGACAAATATACAGCACACGGTGTCAGGCCAAAGGCACTTCTGATCCCAAGGTATTAGTAAAGTTTCAACATTTTGGCCCCTCTGATTTCTTTCATGCAATTCTTAGAACTATTACTCAGACAGTCCATGTTAATTGGCAGATGCCCAATGGCAATATATAAAGTACATATTTTACCACAGTTTCTTAACCAGGTAATTGATGGATTAAAAGAGCCAGTATAAAATGAACACCAGCTTGTTCTTAACCTCCCCTTCCAGGCTTGAACCTATTACTGGTGCAACAGAACAAACCTGTAACCCTTTCAGTATTTCTGATATCTTTGATAAGTATTGTCTCTATTCTTAATTTCCTTTGGAAGTTCCTAAACCTTAAGAAAATCAGAAACAGTCTGAGTAAAGAGAAGAGATGGATTACTGGGGACCCAACTTCTGAACCAGCTGATTTCTGTGTATGGTTTCTATTGTGTAAAGAGGAAAAAACCACCACCTGTTTCATACTGCCCAGCTGCAACAAGAAAAGCTTTTCCACTGGCATAAGTAGAGAAAGCACAATCCCTTCAAAATCAATGACAAATCTCTCACTTACTTCATCTTATAATATACAGCATATTTTGTTTGTATCAGCGCTTTCCTGAAAACTGCTCCTTCAAATATGGCTAAGAAACATTCTTGTGTTTGAACTGCATTAAACATGGGAAGCTTTTACCCCTGCTTTCCTTTGGAACATTTTCATTAGCACATCACCTCCACAAAGTCATATGCAAGAGATTCACAAACCTTTTTGTTTGCCATCTGCAGAGGGGGAAATTTCAGCCCTGAGTTTTAAAAGATAATTTTATTGTTTTCTTGAAGTGTAAACTAAGCCAATTCTCAAACTTGGGATTCGAAGTGAATGTTACTAGAGCTTGAAAAAAATGTGTTAAAAAGAAGAAAAATAACAAAAGCATATAACCTGTTTCCTGTATTTGATGGAAAGGAGAGAAATAAAGCACCATTTTCTGATCCATACTGTTGCCTTCCAGCAAAAGGCAGGGGCTCTGAACTCCCCCTCTGTGCACTGCATTAGGATACATGTAATGCATTGTGTCAGAACAGGATGGTCAACTCCAAGTACTGAAAAAGAGGGAGTCAACCTCTTTCTTCATAACCCACAGGATTACAGTGCATAAAAAAATATTTGTCTTTTTTTTTTAAATGTTGACCCTTTGAATGTCATATTTTATGCTTAATCTCTTTAGCTACAAGGACAAGACCCATTTGTTTTTAAACAGAAACTGATATTCTCACATAATAGGATGAGTTCAAGCAGTGGGTGTAAGAAGAACCAACATATATCACAAGAATTTTGCCACAACAGTTGGCAATGCTTCTGAGCTGTCCACAGCTCTTGCTGATTTTGCTCCACTTGAATACAGCCTCTTATGTCATACATACAAAGACCAGGTAATTATTGAATTTTTTAGTTTTTCTAGCATTACCCCGTGTAAATATCCCAATGAATCTTATTTAGCAAACCCTATCACTCCTTGTATAAAGAAGCTTTAGAATCTGGCAGATAGAAAGCCAATATTCAGAGATGTTCCTCGTTTTTGTCCCACCAAATGATGTCTGGATTCAAATGAGGAGTAACAAACAACTATTTTCTTTTAAAAATCCTCCTCCCTTGAAAATCTCCCTTTTTTCCCCTGCTATTTGAATGATGAGTAAAATCTCTGGCACTCTGCCAAGTTGACTACTGGCCACACAGTCACCAAGCTGGATGGAAAGCCTGAGAACAGGCTGTCTCCTCGGGAAGGTGGGAAAGCCCAAATTTCCCAAGAATCTCTTCTTTTAATTGCAGTATATAACCCAAATAATTATTCTTTTCTCCCACCCCACTTCCTTCAAGCTGGAGAAGATCCAATAAAACTCCTTCCAACCTTCTATGTGGCCCTGTGGGAAAAAAACCCAAAAGTCCCTTTCTGCTGGATGAGGTCGTTGGGTAATTTAAACAGTTCTTCATGACTGAACACTTGGACTTCACTTCCTATTTCTGATGCAGAAGTTCCCAGGCCTTGCCTGAAAACATTCCTGCAAAATTTAAAGCATTTGGATGTTGCAGGTGGACATTATAGGTTTCAGAAGAAACCAGGTTACTTCACACCTCAGTTCTGTGGAAATTATTTTTGAATTATGATACCCTCTCCAACTGAGCAAGTATGCAAATTCTAACCAAAATGTCATGCAAAATTCAAATAGGAATGTGGGCTGGAATTTTTTCAGAAAGTTCATAAGTGAAAAAATGATAATACTCCAGTTGCTATTAGTAGGTTAAATAAGCCTCAGCAATATGTTGGTATTCTTCCTATACTATCCTAAATTTCATTTTGCCAGGCAAAGCCTGTGAGAGTAGGAATTTTGACACAATTTTCTGTCTCTGAACCTCACCACCTATTCACTCTTAGATGTATATGTATCTTTCCTAATTTGCCATACAGCTACACCTTCTGTCCATATTCAATCTGCTCATGGTACTCCTCAGTAATCTTTGATATCCCCAGACAGACGAATAGAAGGAAATTATTGTAAAATAATTGTAAAATAATGAAGAGCTTTACTCCCAAGGATATGGAGCTGTCCCCATGCATAGATTCTTACATACTGTGCATACATTCTTCAATGAGATGTTTGCTCTTAGGAGAGATACATTCTTCAATGAGATAATGCTCTTAGGATGCTGAGCATTATACAAGTCCTGAGGATGTTGTCCATGGTCCATGTGCAGGGCAGGGAAAACAGGAAGGCTCCTGTGTTTGTGCTGGACCTGGAGCCAAGAGCTCGTTTCCTCACTAACGACAGGAAATGTTGAGCAAGAAGAGCCTCGCTCCAAAAATGACATTGAAAATGAGATGTTGTAATGCTCCCTTTAAATTATAGGGGAAAAGATTTAGGCAAATAGCAAGTGAAATGGTGAGCAGCAAGTTAGGCAGGAAATAATTTCAATTAGCAATATAGGAAAAGAATTACATTTTTATGTTTCCAAGTGAGGTCCATCCAGTACTCCTGCATTGTATATTCCAAAGCAGTGATGCTTGTCCTTGCATTCTGATAAATTTCAGAAAGTAAAGGGTGGTTACATTAAGCATCTTTATTTTCTCAGAGCACACAATTCAAGATTAATTGGGTTAGTTTTTGTCCAACAAGTCAGCACAATTGAATTACATATGAAGCTTAAATCACACGTGATGCACTTTTTATACAGTGTTCTAGAGTAAGGATTAGGTAGCAGTTTTGGCTCAGCTATATTATGGAATATTTTAATTATTAGTAAAAGGCTGGGCCATGTTGTTTCCCTCTTGGAGCAGAGGGAGGAGAGGATGCTACTTAATCAAAAGAGAAAGGATTCATGGAAGTCTGCAAAGAAAAAAGCCCACTGAATCATACTCATTTAACTATTTAAGCACTTACATATATGATAGATTGGACCCTCTGACTGAGTTTAGAAAAACCTGCTATACTCCAGAAATGAAACTCAGTTTAGTGTCTTATTTGAGAACATTCTTTTGATTTAGAAAGTGGATTGGCTCCAGATCACCACACACATTATTAGGAGGAGGAGAAAGGAGATTAAGACCAGGGCAATTATTATATTCTCTGATAATATGACATGCCAGAATTAAGACAAAAAAGAGAAGAAGAAATGGAGAAGAAGAAAGAGAAAAAGAAAGGAAGAAGAATTAAAGTTCAGAACAACTAGGAACTTAAAAGAGAATTGCTTATGCTCACTCAGTAATTGAGATTGTGACAATAAAGATTTAACTAAAATAGGTCACATCATGTTTTTTCCAGTGTGCCTAATTTTGTGTCTAACTTTTGACTATTGAATACACTGTGTTCAGACATGTAAAATTATGTGAGAAGCCTGGATCTAAAGACCAAAGTAAACAGTAACATCTGATTGTTGCCTGAAGAATGTATAATCTCTCTACTTCTGTGCAAAAATCTCAATAACAATAGTGGGGAAGGGCAGGATGTGAAACTACAAATTAGTATTGGACCCTATGGACCATAAACAAAAAAAAATTATCTTAGCTTTCTGAAAGAACTGTATAAGTTATCAGGAAAAAAATTGAGGAAAATTTAGGTCTTTAGAGTAGTTTATTGATTATTCCTCACTCTTGTATTATGCCCTGTCTTATTTTCATAAGGAAATAAAAAGGCACTAAATACATTATTTACAGCTTTTCACTGAAGATAAATGTGTCATTCCAAATACAAGTCACTTTAATACCAAGATACAACTCATATTTACAATCCATTCCATAGCCAATCGTTGTAAAATACATTAAAACAAGGTGCAAAAATTCTTGTAAAATACATTAAAACAAGGTGAGAAATTTCCTGTCTCAGAAAAATCTCCTATTTTAGATTTGAGTCGTCAAACATAATATTTAGATCATGTTAAGGGACAGAATATTCCCTTAGCCCAATGTGACTTTTCATGTGATAAGAAGAGATTAGAGTTCAGAAGATATGAAGAGAAGACAGAAACATTAATCTGGCTTTAAAAATGAAGATAAGTGTGCATTTCACATTGAGCAAATGTTCTGAGGAGTCTCAGTGACATGAAAGGCAACAAAGGTATATTAATCATATAGATATCTCTTATTTCTTTTGAGTGGAAACTGTCAAGTGATTATCTTTTCTCTGTATCATTTATCCTTCTGTAAAAGGAAATCCCTCTCTGAGATAAAGCACTGAACATGCACGTAGCATTTTAAAGGTGGGGAAATCATTGTTGTCACACCAAGGTCTCTTTCCTGAGTGCTAATGAGCCAATTGCTGGGAATATATAAGTAGGATTGTGATCCTCTTGTACATTTATCACCACCAGGTTCCACCTGCCATTGCATTTCCTGATCATTCATTTTTGTCAGATCTCGATGAGTTTGTTTCACAAGTCTGAATGATTTGCATGACTTGAAAAATTGTCACCTTGCTATTTCAGATTGTGTAAATGTAATTCAAATATCTGGGTCTCAGCAGTGATTCACGGGGTATATCACAGATAATGTTTCAAACTAGATCTTTTTAGTATTACCCTTTATTTCCTCTTTTCTGTTGTTGTTAATCCACAAAAATATACCATTCTGAGATTATTTGGTTCCTTTTAACTGTCTTTAGTGAACAATCTTTTCAAAAACTTTTTGAAATCCAAGTACCCCAGCCCTGCCTTTCGTTATGCTATTGACTTGTTCTAAAATCTGTAGCAGAGTGCTTGTGCTTGTTTGAAAATTACTCTGTATAACTATCAGCCAGGCCTTGTTCTCTCTCACAAGACACAAATTAAAACTTAAAGGAAAGCTATTTTTATTCTGTTATTTTGTGGAAAGAAGTCGTGTATGATTGCCTGGCTTGCCTTCCAAAACTTTTTTTAAAAAGTAGTTTAAAAGATAATTGGCAATTTTTAAACCAAATTCGAATGGTAACAGTGGAAATCTTGAAGAGAATGAAACTCTTAAAGTTACTGGTCCATAAATAAACTGGCAGAGCACAGAAAAAGTGGTTATTCTATGACTGTGGGAAAGGCTGCAATAAGGCACGAGGGGAAGAATCTTACAACTCCTGCAAATGTAGGTCCATTCTCTTTACAAGGCACTAGAGAACAGACACTTGAGACAAACCTTGTAAATGGGGAAAGCATTACTCAGGCTTTTGTTTAATAGGAAACCAAGTTTCCTTAGTGCCAATCCTCAAGGAACTGCTTGTTCCCCAAACCAGGAAATGTGTGTATCTTACAGATGATATATGTGTCTGCATGGGAGTTCAAAAATTCAAATCCTCTTTCTGCAGTCAGAATGGCCACCTCTGGAGCACACATTCCAGGAGCTGGTAACATGCCAGAGTTCATCAGAAGGAAATCAAAAGTTCCTCATAAAGGGTGCTACAGTGCTCCTTTGGACTTCTTGCTGCCCTAGACTGATTTGTGGGATACCAAGTCTCAGACCAAAACCAGCTGACTGGAGCTTATCCCACGTGGTGGAAGCAATATTCCCAGTTTGGAGGCAGTAACTGGTGGCCACCTCCCCACCCTCATCTGGTGGTGTTTGTCTGCTACTTGTTACTCAGCTTTAGAAATCTTCCAGTCTCTCGAGATGCTCAGATTGTCCCAGAGGGCAGAGTCCACCAGTGGGTCTGACAGTGTCACATCATTGATGGACTCTGAGCTTGAAGGTCTTTTCCAACCTTAATGATTCCATGTTATTGATATCTTCTCTTTGTCACCTCAAGATTTATGCTTCTTCTGTGTGCTTTACAATTAAAGGTATCATTTGGGTGATTAAAACTCTGCAGCTGACTTGTAGGTAAAAAAATACAAATTTTAGACTTTTAACTTCTAAATGTCTTAAAAAATTTGCAGGATGAGAAAATGTGACCTTGCCTTTGTATTTAGGCAACACAAACATGCCTGCACTTGGCAGCAAATCTACAGTCACGAAGCCCACAGACAGAGTGACAGGAGTCTAACTGGGAAAAATCTCCCCACCAGATTTTTGAAAGTCATCTTGATGTTGAATATGTTGAATCTGGAGGCATGACAAAAGTCCTCCCTTCCCAGCAAACATTTAAGTGGTTTAATTTAAGCAAGCACTTAAATGGTTTACAGATTAAGAAATCCTGTAAATTGGACTGATTTCCAGTTGAGATGAGTTAGAGTGGTGAGCCATCATTTTTTATTTAAAATTTTGATAGCATTTTGAATGCAAGTTCCTTGCAGTGCTGCTCATTCTACCCTGAAGAGGGGAACTCTTCTATACAGTAGAATTATAAGATAAAAGATAGAAAGATAATGATTATTCTGAGGTGTAAAGAACAGCTGCTCTGTCATGTGAAATCAAGGACTCCTCAGGACTGACAAAAAATGTGTAATGCATGATGGAGGAGGTTGTTTAAGTGAAGATTTGTCATAATTTTTTTGTAGCACTTTCCTTAAGAAGTGAGAAGTATTGCTAAAATGACACAGGTAAGATTTAAAAGTCAGATTCCTCACATTATTTATGGTGGAAAGGCTTTCTCCTCCCTGTCCCAAATGTTAATTGGACGTGGTGGGAAACACGCAAAGAAGTCTCTGTGGATGTGAGGAACTTACCAGGAGTTTTTACTGCTGTGCCATAGGACCAGAAGCAGCTCATGGGAGGTGGATCTCTACCTTTTCCCAAGTCAAGTAAACTGCCAGAACTGGGGAAGGAAGTCAGTCACGTTGTTACAGTCCTGGCTTTCCACCACCCACACCCAGCTGAAGCATCCTGCTGCCATCCTGTGTTCAGCTCTTCAGGGCACAGGCACACAGGCATTTTGGAAACAGCTGGAGTGGTTTGTGATGTTCCTGCCTTCCAGCTGTTCTGTACTGCACTGTGGCTGGAGCTCTCAGGCCCTGCCAGGAAGAGGCAGAAGAGGAGAGGCTCAGCCTCTCTCTGCAAAGTGAATTCAGTCACTGGTGGCCCTTAGGCAGCTCAGAGGATGTTGTACTGCTCTGTATCACAAGTGGTCTGACCAGTTATGGGTTAAGCAAGCAGATGGTCCAGGCAAAGCTCCTGGTCATTTGGAAGTTGTGGATATATGTGAAATAGAGGAGACTCTAGATTGGCTGATAAGTCCTGTGTGAAACATAAGATTAGTATCTACAACACCTGACTTTTCTACTTTCTTTCTTCAAACACTCAGTCCTTTTTCTTTTCCTCCCTCCACTCTTGAAAACACCCCATCATCACCTGCAGTTAAGGCAGCTCCTCAAAGCTGGTACTCAGTTAGTCAGCAACCCCATTGAGCCAAAGATCCCTGGATGCAAAGATCCAAGGAGAACTTTGGTCACCTCATGGGGTATGTTCCTGTGGAAAGACATCCACATCAACACTTATTTAGTCTCAAAAAACTGTGTCTTCCCCTTTTCTCTGTATGCTGCCAGGTTGCAGTTTGACTTTGACAGCACACTGTGTGCTGAAAACACCAATCTTTTCTGCACCTTCAGCCCTGACAATCAAAAACCCCACAACCATCCACTCTCTGCCCTCCAAACTGCCCACACTAGATGCTGGAAAAAGCAGTGACTGTTAGGGCACAAAGCAAATCACCTGCCTACATGTACTGTAAGTTACCTTTTTGATGCAAGACTGTCTCCACCTCTATCTCTCACTGGACTGGAGCAGAATAAGTGCTTCCTCCTTTCAGCCTAAAGCAGCTGCTATATTCTGGATTGTTACTGCTTTTCACCTCGAGGAGGATCCCTTCTGTTTTGGGAACATGCTGTTTCTGGAGCACCCACAGAGACAAAATTCCACATGTCACCCTTGCACTAGAAGGGCTGCAGAAATGACAAAGAAAAGATGGAGAGCAGAAAAATTGCCAAAATTAATGTGTGACACACAGTAGTGATATACCTTGACTACATGCCCGAAATCTGACACTGTCCTACAGGATATCCTTGTCTCTAAACTGGGATTTGGTGGATGGAGCACTCAGTGGATGAGAAAGTGGCTGTGTGATCACACTGCAGGAGTTGTGGGCAATGACTCAAGGTCATCCAGAGGGAAGGGATTCATCCAGAGGGAAAGGATTCATCCAGAGGGAAGAGATTCATCCAGAGGGAAGGGATTCATCCAGAGGGAAAGGATTCATCCAGAGGGAAGAGATTCATCCAGAGGGAAGGGATTCATCCAGAGGGACTGGGCAGCTCGAGGGCTGGGCCTGTGCAAACTCCATGAAGTTCAGCAAGGCCAAGCACAAGGTCCTGCTGGGGAAATGCAAAGCAAAAACACAGGCTGGACAGGGAAGAGATAGAGAGAAGCTCTGAGGAGAAAGACTCGTGAGTGTTGGTTGACAAGAAGCTCACAAAGACTCAACAATGTGCACTTGCAGTCCCAAAAGTCAACCCATTTGTGGGCTGCATCAGAAGAAATATGTCCAGCAAGATCCCTTCAAACCCAAACCATTCTGTGCTTCTGTGAAATTGTATGGGAGCCATGAATAACACACAATTATTTAAGTGTTCCTTGATGTCTTCAGGAGACCATGGCCAAACTGCAGTTAGTACATTGCTGAACACATATTCTAGTTATGGAAAACAAGACCATCCTTCTCTGAATTTATTTATGGCCCAAGTAGAGCTGTATGTAGAGGAGAAGCAAATAAACATTCCAGTAAACATGCAAACTCAAGGAAACATGCAATTTGTATTTTCTGAGGTCATTAGCAAGTAACGAAAGCAAACAAATGTCAACAGAATAATTTTTTTCCTAAACTTCCAAGTTTGGAAACATCTCTAATCTTTAAGTTAAAAAAGGAAATAGATTAAGAGACAGCAAATATAAATTTTGAATGGAAATACCATACATGTGAAAGTGTCCACCAAATAAATTTTTTATTTTTATTTTTCTTCTGTTTTCTTTTAGACATAAAATACTTATGAAATAATTATAATCCAAAGCCTGTGCACTAGACATTTTACTTTTGCATTCTTGCTGTCACTGCCAATAATTTGTTCTTTGAAGGTCTAACCTCAGGTGCCAGTCACAGCCTGTTAAGGCTGGGCTACATCCTCTTGATCAGCTTCCAACAATGAAATGCTGTAAAATACTTTCTGTTTTTTAAGATTCAAGTTCCATTTGGAGCTTGGAGTCAAAGGAAATTTGGAAAGAATGAAATTAAAATATTTCTGTGTTTACCCAGCTCAGCACGATCCTTGTTATTTGTTTAACAATTTAGAGTTTAAAGTTTTGGATCCCGTTTTATAGTGTTTACATAAATTAATTTCATTTGGGTTTATTTTAAACTTTTTATTTTTCACAGATGAATGTTTATTCCTAGCTATATCTTAAAAGAAAGGTTAAAAGAAAATGGCTTTTCCACATTTTCTAGGTGTTTGAATCAGTTGCCCTGGATGAGTATTTAAAATAATCTGCCAACAATGAGTTTGAATCACAGACCATTTCATAATAAAGTGAAGTAAACAAGATATTTAAAAATATAATTGAAAAAAATGTTGCACAAGAATTACTCATTTCAAAGCATACTTTTGATAGAGAGCTAGATTTCTTTTGCACCCACACATAAAGAACTGTGTGTGCAAACAAGGCTGGACACACACGTGCAGTCATGCAAAGGAAGGACTCATGGACTCAGAGATAGATCTTTTATTTTACTTGCTATTAAGGTACTTTTCCTTCAAATTTTACTAACTTCCTAAGTGTTCCCTAAATTCCTTATAGTTATATTTGGTTTGTACCCTTGCAAGGAGCTAAAATCACAATAAATGAGAATTGTCATCTTTCCACACATTTTTCTCCCCTGACTTATATGCATTATCACATACAAGAACTGCCTTTTCCAGAATTACTCACTTACCTTGAACTACTAATGTGGGATGAAAAGTTTCCCAAACTGGCATTAAATAGAAGAAGAATACAATAAAGGATATTAAGGACCAAGAAAACCCCCCAAAAAACAAAAGAAAAATATTCTACCCATAGAAGTATCTCCACCTTTGTCTATAATTACCTCCTTTAAATTCATTCCTACATGTGGAAAGCTATAAGGATAAAAATGTAAAAAACCCAAAGAGTTAAAGCTATATTAATCACTGTTCAATTTCTGATGCCCATGGAAGATTGCTGTTGAAAACATGGAGGGTACATCACATATCTTGATTATTTCCTACAAAATGTGGATAGCACAAAAAAACCTCAATAGAGAATGTGTGCAAAAAAGAATGAGATCTGAAAATGTCTACCTCATTCAGTTATACTTGTAGTATAACTGGAGAATAATATGAAGAAAATATTAAAAAAAAATCATCATTTTTTTGCCACTATGATACTGATCGTTTTTAGGGAGAGCCATGCAGTTTAACACAAAAATTCAGCATAATTTCTTCAATTATGGTGGTAGGGGAAGTCAGTTTTACCTTTTTTAACACCTCTCTAAGCAGCAAAAGCTCTGGTAATTTAGAAATCCTGTTGCTCTTCTACTTAACTTTCATGGTGGAGATATGGTTTAGAAAAAAGGAGAGTAAATACATATTTAATGATTTAAAGATAGAGTAGTAAACTCAAGAGAAAAATTGAGGTCAAATACGGTCTTTTATCTATGTTAATGTTGTGCAGAAGAATATGACATTTAAATCTGTTTTCTTAAATCAAAAGAAAGAAAAAAAATGCTGTCCCTTAGAATAAGGTATACTTTTAGCAAAAACAATATTGGAAACTTTCAGGCAAGGCCTCCTGTGTTTTCCAGTGCTTTGAACTATGGATCACACTGGCATGAACATGTTTTTTCTGGCTCTCAACCGAACACATGCTGAGAGCTGATGCATCTTTTCTTACATTTGTACCAGTTAATTGGTTCAGTGATTGCTGCACATACATCTGCCCCTCCATCAGGGACTGTAATGCTCTCTATAACTTGACTGTCATTTCCAATCTGCTGCAGGAACACACGTTTTGTCAACAAGAGCCTATTGCAGTTTCTGGGATCTACCTTGAAGATCCAAAACGTGAGAGGGAAAAAAGCTGAATTGACATATTTTTTTAATCATTAGGTTGTTCTATTCTTAGGAACAGCACCTAAAACCTCCAATTTCTTTCCTTTCAATCTGATAAGAGCTCACAGTATTTCCCCACACTGCATTCTCTGTCCTGCCTTCCACTGCAGTTCTCTGGTGTAATTCTCTTCCAGTGTGGTGCATGTCAATGACCTCTGCATTCCTGCTGTCAGTCTGGTCACGTTCAGACGCACAGCACCTTGTAGTGCAGTGTAGAGAATGAGTACAGTGTGTGTACAGTGTGTGTACAGTGAGTGTACAGTGTGTGTACAGTCTGTGTAGTGCAGTGTACAGTGTGTGTACAGTCTGTGTAGTGCAGTGTACAGTGTGTGTACAGTCTGTGTAGTGCAGTGTACAGTGTGTGTACAGTCTGTGTAGTGCAGTGTACAGTGTGTGTACAGTCTGTGTAGTGCAGTGTACAGTGTGTGTACAGTCTGTGTAGTGCAGTGTACAGTGTGTGTACAGTCTGTGTAGTGCAGTGTACAGTGTGTGTACAGTCTGTGTAGTGCAGTGTACAGTGTGTGTACAGTCTGTGTAGTGCAGTGTACAGTGTGTGTACAGTCTGTGTAGTGCAGTGTACAGTGTGTGTACAGTCTGTGTAGTGCAGTGTACAGTGTGTGTACAGTCTGTGTAGTGCAGTGTACAGTGTGTGTACAGTCTGTGTAGTGCAGTGTACAGTGTGTGTACAGTCTGTGTAGTGCAGTGTACAGTGTGTGTACAGTCTGTGTAGTGCAGTGTACAGTGTGTGTACAGTCTGTGTAGTGCAGTGTACAGTGTGTGTACAGTCTGTGTAGTGCAGTGTACAGTGTGTGTACAGTCTGTGTAGTGCAGTGTACAGTGTGTGTACAGTCTGTGTAGTGCAGTGTACAGTGTGTGTACAGTCTGTGTAGTGCAGTGTACAGTGAGTGTACAGTGTGTACAGTGAGTGTACAGTATGTGTACAGTCTGTGTACACTATGTGTACAGTCTGTGTAGTGCAGTGTACAGTGTGTGTACAGTGTGTGTATAATATGTGTACAGTGTGTGTACAGTGTGTGTACAGTGTGTGTACAATATGTGTACACTATGTGTACAGTCTGTGTAGTGCAGTGTACAATATGTGTACACTATGTGTACAGTCTGTGTAGTGCAGTGTACAGTGAGTGTACAGTGTGTGTACAGTCTGTGTAGTGCAGTGTACAGTGTGTGTACAGTCTGTGTAGTGCAGTGTACAGTGAGTGTACAGTATCTTTCTAAAAGATATTTTCAGGGAAACTCTCCTATAGTACTAAAAGTGAAAAGATCAGCTTGCCCACATAAAGTTTTGAGCTGAGGTTAAAGAAACAAAGCATGAAAGATACACAGGCTTTTATACAACCTCTGCACTTTCTGAAGTCAGTAATATAGAAAAAAGCAGAGTAAATCAATGGAGAATCATCACCTTCCTTTGCACTTTATTGAATCACCACCCAGGCATTTTTGGTTCCACGTGCATGTCCATGTTTCCTGCTTTCCATGGCACGTGGGACCCTGTGTCAGAACCTCCCAGTCCGGCTGGGCTGTCACAGAATTCACACCGGTTCCCTGGCAGTGTACAAGACACAAATAAACTACTACACTGAGCAGGTTGCCCCAGGAAAGGACACATTGGGCAATGTCAGCACCACTGGTGGTTTGCAGCCATCTGACCAACTGTGCTGCTGGAGTCTGCAGGACACAGGGCTGTTTCTGAAAGGGCACAGCACCTCTTTACTCAGACTTCACCAACTGGCCTTTGAAGTCAAAAGAACCTGGTTAAACCATTATTGTGAAAAGAGGAAACAAGTCAAGAAATGAACAGAAAAAAAACTTCAAGAAAACAATCCCAAAAGCTCGATATAGAGATACATTGACATACATTCCAACAGGCAAAAACATGTTACAACCAATTAGAATTCATTGAAAGCATTATCTGAAATCAAATAAGCAGTGAAAAGGAAAAAAGCCCCAACCCATCACCAAAACAACCCCAAAAAATCCTAGCAACAGCAACTTCAGTGAGCAAGGGACAACGTTACCTGGCTCCCTGCCACTGGCAACTCTGTGCCTTTCAAACATCACTTGCAGCATGCTCTTCACATTATTGACACATTATTTGCATTCTCTTTGGTTTGGAATCCTTTCTCAGAAATAACATTTCAGATCATATTCATTTCTGCTTTGTGTTCTAGGAAAAATCCTCCAGAAAAAAATGAGGAGAGTTTTAGGGGCGTTATTTTAAAACTGACCTTTGAGAATTTGTGATATACAAAATTAAGCCCCAATCTTGATCAGGCTCCCTCACTTTGTGTCCTAAATTGGAAGGACAATAAGATAATAGGTAAGAAAAGGAAGGATTATTACTAAACAAAGCAATACAAAGCTGAATAATCTGAGTCATCCTTTCAAACCTCTGTGTGTGGTAGAAAAAAGGAGATTAATCCTCTGCTAGAAACATATAGTGTTTACAGTACAACAGCACTCGGGAGATACTCACACCCAATTAATTCCCTGGGACAAAATGAGTTCTGCAGCTGCCTTGGATCTTAGGGAATTTCTCAAAGCCATAATGAGATGTTTTGTAACTCACTAGTTACTACTTGAACTAAAGAGTTGGAAGAAAAAATCTGGGGACATTCATAACGAGGAGAATAGTGGGAATTAGGGGAAAAAACCCAAAGAGCTTCCATGTAACTGTCTTGTCTGGACGTCTCATGAGCATTTATTTTTCATCATTGTTCCTTACCTACTACAAGATAACTGAACTTTTATCTTGGAGTTTCACTTCTGCCTTTCTTTAAATTTCCACAAAATGATTTTCTTTTAGCTATGTGTCACTTGTTTAAATTTAAATACAATTACCATTTTTGTTCTATTGCAACAGCCAGTGAGAATAAGACTGTGAGGTTTCAATATCTTTCACCACACTTGTGGTTGTTTCTCCATTAGCTACATTGCATGACTATCCTGTTAAGTATTTGTGTACTACAGACAGAATTAAAAAATTTTAAAAAAAGTTCAGTTTTTCATCAGAACGTGAGTGTTGTTGGAGATATTGGAAACTTTTCTTTCAGTGTGATGATTTGACTGTCAGGCTGTGTTTTTAAATAAAAGTAATTGTGTCTAGATTCTTCTTTTTTTTGAGGAGGGGTTAATTTATTTCAATTTTTTTATTTTAGAGGATAAGCATGGATTGCTTAACAGCTTTGCTTCAACAGTTTATGAGTAAATCACTTCATACAGAAACACTGTCATTGACATTATTTGGGATTTTGCTTCTTTATATGACTCAGGAATTTACTTGCTTTCAGTCCAGTTTTAATTCTGAAAATATCACTCTACTGTATTGATTCACTCAAATATCTGATTCAAGAAAAAGTGAGAAGATCATGAATCCTGCATTATAGGAAGGAAAATGCACCTCTTGGATCCAGGATATGTTGGATCTTGGTTCATCCCAGCAGAACCAGTACAGAGGTGACCACTGAGTGTGGGAATACAGCTGTGCCCTTCCCGAAGGTCTCTGCTCCCAAAGGAGCAGGGAGAAGGGAGGGGAACTGCTGTCACTGCCATTGGGAACCACCAAAGTTTGTGGAGAGACAATTCTGCCAAGTGCTGCTGTGCCTGGAACTCTTTCCACACCCCAGTGGCTGCTGTGCTCTGACAGGCCCTGAACCAGGGGCCATGGCCCACACTGGGGTAAGGACTGGGAGGACACAAATGTCCCACCAAGGATGAACTGTCCTTGAACCATTTCACCAGAACAGAGCTCCTGCTTTCAGATTTGATGTCATTTATGCCATTTGATCTACTTGCCATAAGCTGAAATGTCAGGCCTTTTTTGGTTTTTTAACAGTTCCTGTGCCTGAAGACAACTTCCAGTGGTTTAGGGCCTACACCTTCCCTCTGTTGGCCAACTGAGCACCAAGTGCTCCCTTTTGCCTGTGGAGTGAGGTGGGGGACTGTGGCTGCTAAGTCAGGCTTAACTAAGCAGCACCACAGATATCACAAGCAGTGGGTTTAGTGGCCCCTAAACCAGCATTTTCAGGCAGTTTTGTAACCAGGGCAAGGGAACTGCCTGTTTCAACTGTTTCTTGGTGGAAGGCTGGAGGCAAAAGTGCCAAGTCTGTGCTCTGGTTTGTGCCATTCCCTCACATGGTTAAAACCATCCCAGGCAGCACAGTTAAAATCCAGGGCCAAGTGTCAGTCAGAGCTTGACTTAGTGCCAGTGAACAGCTGCATGTTTGGGACTTTGGAGAAAGCTCTGAAGCCAATGCACCTACCCTGCCCCACAAAGATCCAAAAAGGGAAAAAAATTCTATGTGACTTGAAAGAGTGAAATGGAACATATAATTAACTTGTGTAGGCCACTAAAATTGGGAATTTACATGACTTGTTAGCCTGAGTTTATGCTTCATTCACTAACAAAGGCATTCAGAATTTAAAGTTTCATCCCAGCCATAATGTAATGAGGCTGATGCAAAGGCTCCATAACCCTCTGTGTTAGACATTAAGCAGCAACATGATCTCTGTACACAGTTATCTACAATTAAACTAAGTGATAAGGCACTTGATTAATCCTTTGCCTTTTCTTTTTTTTTTCTTTTTGTCCTCACGTGGACTTACTGAAATCTATTTTACAGATAGAGGGGTTTAGTTGCTATTGTAAGTAGTTAGTTGTTTTTCATGTCATTATTTTGTTAGGTTATAAATTAGTAATTATGAATCAGTAGAACAAGTACTATTGTACTTGTTATCTAACTAGGTTGATTTCAAACAGAGACAAAAATAATTCTATTCCTCAATTCTATAAAAAGAATAACTTATAAACATGCAAACTATACCAGGAAGGTTAGATCCAGCTGTTCTGAGCTGTGTTATTACTATAATTTATGTAGTGTTTTACAGGCTCAAACCAAGAAAAAAATCCATGTCTTGATGCTGTCTTGGGAAAAGTATAAATTCACATCNAAAGATGAGTGGGATGACAGAAAAGAGTGAAATCCGATTGTATAACCTGAGTAGAAAACTCATGCATTGAGAAGCATTTTACACACAAATATTGTTAATCCATTCTTTCCCAGGTTTCAGTTTTATGGGTTTTAGCATAGTCACATTTTTTCAGTAATATAAGTAATCTGATTGCTGACATTGTCTTAGTTAGAAAATGGACATAAATCTATATTCCAAAAATTCCTGGACTAAATTCTTGAATAGGTACAGAGAGGACCACTAGGAGATATATTATATATATCAAAAGATTAAGAGAAGTATGTTAAAAATGCGGGGGAGAACTTTGTGTTAAAAGCACACCAAATCACAAAAAAATAAAAGACGTTTAAATCCATTTATGTGGAAATTCTAGTTTGATACAGAAGCCAAAATCAAGTCTACTCAATCAGTCAACCCTGTTATACAGGGTTTTTCTTCATTTTCTTTAATCCACAAAGAATTTAAGGCCTCAAGTTTTACCAGCATCCAAGCAAGAGAGACAGATCTCAAAAACATGGCCAAATATTAGAGGTGGATGAAATAGTTAAGATAACACAGAGATCAGCCCAAAGCTTCACAAAAAAGCAGAATGGAAATTTATGATAATTGAATGCATACAGTTAATTTTAGTTTTTTCTAGAGTTTCATATATATCTGTGCTGATTTCTCAGTCTGGGACCAGAAGAGACGGTGCAAAAATGACTAAAAAAACATCAATAATATTTCCAGTGGGAATGGAAGATGATTTCATGAACGTTTTTACAAGTAACTTTTTTTTCTCATGGGATTTCCAGTACAGATATTTTTAAGCAACAGGGAGTTTTGCTAGCTTGGAAATAAAATATGAACAAACACTCAGATTTTTAAGGCTGAATTTAACCTCTTCTCCCTTCATTTTTTGCTTTTAATGTCTATTTAGCACATGAATAACCAAGAGAGAAAAAAAAAAAAAGGAGAGGGGAAGAAGAAAGAATTTTACATTCCTATATTTTGGCCAGCACATTCCTTGGGAGCACAAGTGAGGTGGTTCAAAAAATGCAAAGACTTTGGAATTTCTGTGATTTTTGGCATGTGTAGCAATGCACTGTGGATCCACGAATAAGAGTGGTTAAAGAATGTGCACCTTTTCGGGGGGGGTCAGTTTAATCTATTTAACTCTTTACATTTCAACAGGGGGGGTTTTGTAGGTTAATCTGAATTAAAATTCACATAGAAGCATGTGTAGGCATCCCATCCTGCTGCTGTTCGTGTGTCTGTCAGTTGGAAATGGCAATGCACATAATACAAAATATAATGCACAGAAGAGAAGCAAATGTGGTCCCTGAGACACAGAGTTAAGAGGCAGGAGCCTTGGGTACAACTCCAGCTCTGCCACACATGTCCCTGTGGCCTTGGGACAGACACCAAACCTCTCTGAGCCCGGTCTGTAAATACATCTGTAAATAATGCTTCTCTTTCTGCCAGGGTGGCTGTGAGGTCAAATTGATTATCAGCTCTCAGGCATTTTGCCATCCCTTTACAGAAGGCCCCGTGAAACACAGTTTATTCCATTTCTCCTGAAACAAAAAGTGCACAAAGAAGGGAAACCTCTGCAAGGGATTGACACCATCCCTGACCACTCCCAACAAAACCCCTAAGCCAGATGGTGTGGGGCCATTTGACACTGATTCCCCGAAGCCCTGTCACTTATGCTGGAATTCAGCCCTTTCACTTTCCTTCTGTGTCCTTTTCCCACCCTTCCCACTGTTCCTACTGAGCTGCTGAAGTTCCAAGTGCCCCACATTTGCCAGATCAAGTTCATTTCTTTGTAGGTCTTTTAACTGTTCAAGCTCTGATTCCACTGAGTTAATTGGTGATGTTTCCATTGCACAAGACAAACCTGCAGCCAAAAAAAAAATCTACATTTCTTCTGCTAGCATGTGTCTGCTTTTCTGGCTTATATCCACTAAGGCAGCCCAACGAGCAGGAAAAAAAATATGGGTACTCATGTTATTCATGATAATTACAACAACCCTATAAAATAATACAATCCCTAGTATAAGTCTGCATATAGTAGTCTGAAAATATTTTATGGTAGATCATAGATTTTTATTTTCCCTACACATGAATCACCTCTCAAGTCAAAATTTAGCAGGATTAAGTTCAGTGTCCCTTTCAAACCTGTGTGATGATTTTGTTTGGTTATTTACAATAAATGTAAAAAAGGAAGCAGCAGGATTCAGCCCCTGGCTGAAATTCATTGAATTTACTGAGTGTGAATCACTACAGGAAGGAGATATAGTCCAGTCAGGCTGGGGAGGTTGCATTCCAGGGAAATGCTGTAGATAGAGA
Source organism: Calyptomena viridis (assembly GCA_013390005.1). Lineage (NCBI taxonomy): Eukaryota > Metazoa > Chordata > Aves > Passeriformes > Eurylaimidae > Calyptomena > Calyptomena viridis. Next base: position 19,000 of record WEIV01001310.1, on the reverse strand, counting down.
AGGGGAAGCCTGACAAATTTTTAGTCCAACAGGTAATTAGAACTTCCTGTGTCACGTTACATACAGATCAGTAATTTCTCCATTGTTTGAATAGGAAGCAAGTAGTATCTTTTTAGAAATTTATCAGTTCCAGTCTTGTTTTTTGCATGGTTAAATTGCTCACACCATCTCAAATCAATACCTCATACCTTGTCTGAATGTGGCTCCAAACACTGGTCTTGTTATATCTTTTTATGGTAAAATAAAGTGTTTGCTATCAGAAAACACATGTAGAAACTTCTGAACTCTGACCAAGAAACTTCTTCTCTTCCTGAATTTCTTCTCAGCTAATCCAAGGAGACTGAACTTCTTACTTTCTCACCACAAAGCATCTTTCCAGATCCTGCACTCGTTCTTGTTGTCTTCCCCAAACCCTTACATTCCTGAATGTGGTGCTACAAAATGTCAGAGTGTGCATTGCTGCTGCTGAACCTCAGAGCCAAAGAGTAGTTAAGGCTGGAAGGGATCCCTGGAGACCATCCTGTCCCACCCCACACCCAGGCAGGGTCACCTCATTATCCTCATTATCCATGAAGAATATTCACGGATGAAATTTACATCAATAGAGATTTATTAGGTCCAAAATTGCAGAGAATGAAATCACAAAGCATAAATAACTAGAACAATATGTAGCATAACATATATTCTCTGTGGTGCTTGATCATACTAAGTAAAATTATCCCATTTATTTTCCCTTCTCAACTGGTTAGCTGCATTAATTATAAAATTAATTATAGTTTATTTTGGCATGAAATCTGACTTGAAAATTCATTATCCATTTTATAGAAAAGCAGAATGAGAGAGAAGTTGAGAGAAAAATAATCATTTTACTCTCATGATGACTGATTCAAAAAGGCCAGCTGGAATTCTTTTTCTTTAATGTTATCAATCAGACATTTAGAGTTGGATTTTCTAAACTTGGCCTCCCAATTATGGCCACAAAATATGGACACGAAAGCATCCTGCACTCTAGAAGATAATTGTGCTCATGGCACAATGACTCCAATATACAAAATGGCATAAAACCAGAACTAAATGCAGTATAAGGAAAGAACAGAGCTAGAAAAGGAAAAGAATGAAAAACTGGGAGGTTATCTGGAAAGTGTGAGATTCTTAATATTAATTAGGTCACTGCTTCCTTCTGAAAGGACTGATTTTGATATTTTACATACATGCCATAGTTATCTCTGATTTTATTTATTAATATTCTAAAGTTTATTTTCCTTTTCAGAATTCAAGTGACACTTGACAGAATTTCTTATTTTACTGATTCAATCGCTCCTTAATTAATAGGTGTCATAAAAGTAGCTTTATTTCCTCCATGTACCTAAACCACATTATCTCCAACTCTTCACTATAAGTTTTGTGAGATAGGGAGAGGCAGGCATTTCTTATATCCACGTGCCTGACCCCAGAGAGCTTCCGAACTCTTCCTGATACACACTACATTACTGGGCAGCCAACTCATTTTCTAAATGCATTCCAAAAGCCATGCAAAAAGAATGAGAAGAAATGTTCAAAATAAGGGAATTGAAGTCAAAGAATTCACCCTTTGGTTTGTTCCCCCCCAGTTCTAAGGCTGATGCCAATACTTGCTTTGACCTTTCAGTCACGAGCTGGGAGGGAAGAGGTGCTTCCTCTTGAGACACAAGACATGAGCAGACATTCAATCTGCTGCAGCAGTTCCAGCCACAGTGCTCAGGGTGCAAACCATTGCAACCACTGCATTGCATCCCACTTTTGTTGTGCTGCAAGACCACAATGCTCAATGTCCAAGAAGATGCTCTGAGTTTGTTAAAGGCAGACATCTGTAAAAATAACCCCCAAAACCTAGAACTCCCCCAAAATCTCTTAGACTAATTGTTTCAGAATTATTTATTTAGATTTTATGTGTGAAGATTCGACCATTTTGACCATTATATTCTGCCCTCTCCTTGCATCCTTTCCATCCCACTTCAATATGTTTTCAGAGCTTTTCCTCAGGGACAGGACAAGATAACCCAGCAGTTGAGCTGCATTTCTCTGGTTCTTTCCAGTGAGAGTGTTCTGTGTGCTTGGAAAAATTATGAAGGCACAGATCATGGAACATATAAGCCCAGCCAGGAGAGTTTCTTCCAGCTAAAACCCAGTAAAATTTAGCATTCAACAAACTGGATACATCCATCTTCCAGTACTGTTTATCATGAAGTCTAAAATCTCCTGCACTTAATCCAGTGCATTGAACCATAGGTTAAGTCTACTAATCCCTTCATTGTGTATTTGCATATTGAAGGCTCCAATCAGTCCTGCCTCTGTTTTTTAAAATAATAATGTGTTGGCTGCCTAATAATCTGGGCCTAGAAATGTTTGACATAAGTAAGCATTTTTCTTTCTGTAGTTGAGTTCAGTGTGTAACCCAACCATAGTGCAGATCTTACATGGTTCATCCTCACAATTTGCAAGCTTGTAACCTAAAAGCTGGTTCTGCAAATACAAGTTTAAGACAACTGAACATACTGCCTGCTTTCAGAACTGCTGAGTTATTCAATCCTAGTGATTTAGCAATTTACAGGTGAATTGGTACCTTTGCTTATAGTTTTGTTATAAAAATGCACATTAAGCATCTTGTCCAGCACATCTGTTACAAGGAACCACAGCTCAGGGCTTGCAAGGCTGCATTTTGGCCATAGAGCAACACAAGTCTCCAGCAATTTTGTGTGCTGTCTATATTTAACCATCAGCAATCAGAGTTTATTGGTATCTGTAACCAAGAAAAGGAGGTACCAGTTGGTACCAGCTGTTACTGGGGGGCTGCTTTCTTGACTGTTCATGGAAAAAGGGAACTAGAATTTTTCTCTCTGACAGATTTTAATCCTCCCTTTTGATTTCTTTTATATTCTTGTGAAGCCTCCTTAGAAAACACATGCTCTGAGGTTATCAAAAGGCCCATTCTTTGTGTGCTGGAGTTTTCATAGTAACAATAAAAACATACATGCACACATGCAAAATAATTGAAGGGAGAAAAGAAAAAAACCCTCCAGAATGCTCCTTGAGGTTTCAAGACCAACAACATAATGATTTTTTTTTTTAATCTTATTCCATTCCTGATATTGTATTCCCTGTATAGTGTTCAATTATTAGCACTGGAAGAAAACACTCTGTTCTTAAATGGAGCAAAATGACGTGTTTTACTGGTGCTTTATCTGAATTAACTTCATATGTTTCTGTAAATGCTGAGGTATTAATAACTTCAGCTGGAACTTGGCATCTTATCCATCTTTTCCCCCCTCTGTTTTTGGAAATTGACCTTATTAAGATGACATTTCCATGCACTAATATATAACACAACATACAAAATCACCAGGGAAACAGAAAGGGAGAGAGACTAGAAGGAATTGTGGTGTAAAACAGCCTGTAAAGTGAGGGTGCAGACTCAGGATTTGGGGTTTTGGGGGTGGATAACCTGTCCTGAACTGCACCTTGCCATTGTGTCTGTCAGCCCATCAGATTCGGAGCTGTTCCACATGATCTCCATGTTACTTCTATTTTTGTCTTGTCAAGGGTAAAACAAAACTTTCAATGTCTTAGATAAAAGAAAAGAAAAAAGAAAAAACTGCTTCTAGCTCAGCAGTCTTCAGAAACTTTTGTTACCTTCCTAATCCCCTAAATTCTATCCAGTAAAATGGGCAAGGCAGAAAAAGTCCATATGCAGACAGAGAGATGGAGTAATTTATGAAAGAATGATGACTATTTACAACTTTTCAGGAAATTCTGGGATTTAAATAACTGCCAGGCAGTTTCAGCTGCTTATAGTTGAGGCATTTAAACACCTTGCAACACTGGGTCCCTAGACTTTAATTTTAAATTCCTGACTCCCCCTCCTGTATCAGCACTTACTGCCCTGTTACATGGAAACCTCACCTCTGTTGTTCAGTGGGTCTCCAAGGACCAGTGGTTTTCTCCTCCTGCCACCAGTTCCTTCTAAACTAAAGCTGAATTATCCTTTAACATATCCATGATAAACTTTATGAAGCTCCATTAGGAAAGAGGATACTTAGTGGCATTTGCTTTTTATTTACTAAGGATTGCCATTTACAGTGGATTTTAAAGAGCTATTGCTACTCCCCTACTACTGTATTACAGGCCATTTATATAGAATCTTTAGTCCCAGAATATTCTGAATATTCTTGCAGGGGACCCAGAAGGATCAAGTCCAACTCTCAAACAAACAGCCCATACTCAGGTAGGACCTGCAGCCTTGGCATTATTGGCACTTGTAGCTTTAAGGAACATTTTCTTTCAGTTCTTTTACACAGTGTCTGTGTAGCTCCCAGGGTGCTTCTCATTCTTTCTAAGAAGTTTTTGACAGGCAGAAAGATCAAATACTATGGTATAAAGGTATATAACCTGGGAATTTCGGGGTGCACAATTTGGAATGGATTTCCTGCACACACAGCAGCTGTGAGTAAAAGAATGCTTTCTTTCTAATACTCATAAAGGAGTGTTAGAGAGTTCTTTTCCAGCCTTTTTGGCAACAAACTGAGCTAATCTCAGACTTGTGAATGTTTGGGGGTTTTCTTTTTTTGGGTTTTTTTTCCCCTTGGTTGGTTTTTTTTGTTTCTTTGTTTGTTTTTGTTTTGTTTTTCTTTTGGGATTTTTGGTTGGTTGGGTTTTTTTTAAAGCTTTTAAAAATCGTTATTCTTTAGGGTGTTTGTTCTACATTTTAAGCACTTCAGTTCATATGCTGCACTTTAACTTTTGATGTAAAATAATTAATATATTTGGTGTTATCAAGCACTGGCAATAAACTTCTTGGCAAAATGTCTAAAGTCATATTGGTTTATATTGTGGCTGCCACATAATAGACAGATATGATCACTTCTCTCAGCTTTTGGCTTTTCCCACTTCAAACAGTCTTAATCCTGATGTGACCATCAAATGAGAACTTAATTAGTGAACATTGTTTTCCTTTAAAAATAATCTAAATATACTATTATCAAACTGATAATGATTATCAACTGATCAAGAAGTATTCAAAAATTAAAGAAAATACAGATGAGTGACAGATTTTCTCCATATCTCTCTGAATTAACAAGGTGTGAACACTTTTTGTTCTGTGGTTATCCAGAGTTTGTATGGAAGCTGGAAAGTAATGAAGAGTGTTGCAAACAGATCAACTGGGGGAAAACCAATCAAACCAAATATTTTCTTGTCACTCATGTGATTTTAGTCAAAGAATCACTGAGATTTGCAACACTTTTGTCCACTGTGTTCCATGCTACACTCTCAGGAGGTGTTGACTTGCCTTGGCCCATTGCAAAGATGGAGTCTGGTAGGAGCAAAGATGAGAACATCTTTGTGAGACAAAATTCAGGAGTTTTTAGCCATGGTTTGGCATTCTACCATTTCTCAAACACATCAAGACATGCCATTTCAAAAGTGAGTATTAGAAATTAAAGGACATTAAGTGTATTCAAAACGAGGTGACTAAAATTGTTAATTCAATTACAGCACATTTTGGCACTCTTCTTGCTACACATGTCTGTTTTAGGTTAAACATTGGGCATCTTCCAATACAAATTTGTAGCAGTTGCTTTGGTGGAAAATTGAATGATGCAAGTGTTTTGATGATTTCCAGATGTTTTATTGATAGCTAGGTAGGTAGATACTGTAGGCAAATAGCAGAGACCACACAAATAAATTTAGCAGCAAAATCACAATACAAGCAGGTATATTCTAGATGTTCTTTGTTTGTAGCACTTTGTTTGTAAAGGATTAAATACAATTATGTGGAAAAACAGTAGGTGTATGCCTGGAATTATGAAACATTTTTTCAATTCAGATACAAAGAGCCATTAATAAAGCAATATTTTGAATATAAAAATATCTAAAATTTGTCAGTTAATTATTTATATGTAGCTGAGAGGAGA
>WEIV01001308.1:160486-197830 GCA_013390005.1 Calyptomena viridis | reverse complement strand
AGCCGCACCCCGCCGTGCGGCGCAGCGCTCCGGGGCCCCGGCTCCGGAACGCGCCCGCATACCGGCCCCCAAACCAGGGGCTAGCCCCGGCTCAAGTAAATACACGTGTAGGTACACCCGCGCCCCTTTATTCTGCATACATTAGGGAAGAGCAGCCGAAACCATAAAAAGGGCTTTAATCGTGTAACTTTCCTCGGCTGCCAGCAATCTGATCCGTACGAGGACCACGTCGGGCCGGGACAGGCACCGCACCATGGGTTCCCTGCGGCGGCAGAACCACGGCCCCGACCGCGTATGAATAGGCGGCGGGAGGGGGAACCTCGGGCCGGTCCCACGAAGCCCTGCGAGCAGCACGGAAAGCGGCCGCCTCGTATTTATTCACGCGGCCCCGGGGGGCGGGAGGTGCGGGAGGAGCTACCGCGGGCGGGCCCTCCCCCGGGCCGCGTCCGGCGGGGAATCTGCTTCGGAAGGGAGGGAGGGAGTTCCCCTGCACCGACCCGCTGGCCGCGGGCAGGGCAGCGCCAAGTCCCCCCTAAGACCCGTAATTTAGGGGGCCTGGTGAGAGCTGGCGAGCGAAAATCCTCGGGAGATGCTGCCTAGGAGAAATGTCGGGAATGTGCCTGAGCACTTCTGGAGCCGCAGAGGATTGAGCTCGCCCTCACACAGGCTTCCCCCTTTTTTTTTTTTATCGGGGATCTTAAGCTCAGGAGAACATCTGTGAATCTGGTAACATTAAAATCCTCTCATAACTGCACCCTGCAGTGAGCGAGAGCTCAGCGCTCTGTTGGAAAATGCACTCTTGGATTCAGATACTATTTTTTTCTGGTTATGCAGGGGATTTACTTGAAACCTCAGAAAGCGCTCCAGATCCTCAGAGCTGACAGTGTAGTTTGAATTGGTCTGACGAGTGCTTCGCCCAGAGACACACCTCTCAGCTACTCATTTTCTTAGCGAGGTTTTAAAATGTGAATAATGACTTGTATGACTCAATTCAAAGACAGGTGGCGAATGCCAAGACCAGCATTATTATACATTTAAATAGCAATATGGTTTTTTAGTAGCGTCCTTCAGGGAAAAAAACAACAAGTAAGCAAAAGCACCATGTTCTTAGTACGAAACATTACTTATTTCACTAATAATTGCTAATTTCACTCAATAAAGGATTTGGTCTGGAACTGAGGACAAGGTAACTAATCAGAGCAAAGAATAAACAAGGTTCAAAATGCCAGAAATGTGTACTTCTACCTACGTATGCCCACTGGGAATTCTTCTGTCCTTTCTTTGACTTAAATTTACTAAAATGTTTTGTGTCTGGGGGAAGAATATGTATTTTCCTAGGCAAGGACAAGAAACAAGATTTTGGAGAAGCTGCTTCTGGTGCTTTGCTCTCAGTTGTTAATAGCATGGAAGAAGCTACAGCACTTCACTACAGTGTTCAGGTGTCTCAAAGGAGCACTGGCAGACCCAAACCTCACTGGCTTCGGGAGGTTTTGCACCTCATAGAGCAATGGCTTTACTGATAAATGAAATATAAACTGTTCCCTCCAGGTGCTCTGTGTGGTAACTCCCAAGTGAGCAAGTGGATCATAGATGTAAGCAGCCTGCTCTTTTTGTTTAGTTGGACTGTTCTGATTGCAGCAGTGAGTAACAAACACCACAGCATCAGGTACAAGCCTTGAAATGTTCATAAATGGCCAACGAGCTCAAGTTGCTCATTTGAAAGACTCCCAACAAAAACCAGGAAGGCAAACTCTCGGAACATCAATGAACTTTTAGAAGCTGCTTTCATACTGAGATACTTACCATACCTGCTTTAAACTGGGAAGAAGGGCTAATCTGCAACTGACTGTCCAACAATGCATTTGACAGGAGTACAGTTTTCATTTTCCAGGTTTAGACTACACGGTAACAACTTTTATAAAACAAAAACAGGCTGGCAGGATTTAAGACAACGTAGACAGAGCAAATTTTGCACATAATGAAAGGTCATTCAAACCAGCTACATTATCCATTGATATCTGTTAATAAATTTTACTTTTTGGACTGTTAAGTGGCATAGGAATTTATTTTTCAGTAACCACTGTTCCAAAATACAGTTTTCTGAAATGCTACTAAGTGTCTTGTGCAACACACTGCTAACATACTGATAACTTAGATAGTTTTGTCATTGATCATAAGGAGTTTAGGCAGGCACTATCATCATGTATTCAAAATTTCTTTTTCTAATCAACTTCTACACTGCTTGATGTGTCAATGATTTAAAGTAATTAATTTCAAGTAAACCAATATTATCCCATATTCATAATAAAGCTCTATGAAGCTGCAGGCATTCTTCAAGTACTAATTCAAAAATTATAACAAAAAAAATCCCATTTCATGATCATTTGTTATAGGGAACAAGGCATAGTGGTGAGACACAAGAATTAAATGTTTAATTAAAAATGCAGTGTATTGCACTTCTTAAAAAGCTAAGCATTTGCTCTGTGTGAAGGAGAGAACTTTTGGATGAACAGATTGCAATGAAAACATTAGCATCCAGTATTTTCTAGGACGTGACTAATCTCAGACCTGTCTTAGATGTACCATGAGGCTCTTATGTTTTTCCAAAGTGTACGGTAGTGTTCTCCACACGTTTTCAGAGGCAAAATGGGGTTTAGTTTCTCCTTGTGTTTCTCCCAGTCTGTTGCTTAAGACAGACATAAATTGCCATTGTTCATCCTTACTAGGATTTTCGGGAGACACCCTAAGGGTGCAGCTCTGTTTCACCACCTCAGTTGTGCTCTGTGCTCTTTCAGAGACTGTAAGATTTGCCAGTCTATTGAGGGCTACTTTTATTTTCTGTCAGCCCAAAGAACCTTCACTCAAGGTATCACTCTGCTCTGGTCTAATGCCTCAACACTCTTACGAAGGGCAGAAGAGGGCATAGAAAATGCTTAGCATTCTCTAGTCTTTGGGATGCACACTTGTGTCTTTGGGCAGGACCTGTGGAATGGCCTTTCTTCTTCAGGACAGCTTTAATGCTGCTTGAAGTTCCTGACCTAACTGGGAAGATGCTACCTATGTTTAAATGCACTTATACTGCAATAGATGCCAGACTATACCACCAGTTTATTCCATGTGGCTTATTCCATCTGTTTCTCCCAATTTTGTTCCATTTGTTCCACTCCACACATTCCAACACTATTACGAAAATTTGTCAGCCTACCTGATCCTAATCTCTATGGTCATACATATAGATGAAGGTGAGTAATATTATTGTAGTTTTTTATATCCACAAACAGAATTGTGTGAGATCCTTTCAGAATGTCCAGAGATGGTCAATCTCTGATTTTAAAGGAGCAATGAAAGCTGCAATCATTGTAGGATCAAATCAGCATTGCAAATCTTCACTGCCATAAGCTGTACTAGTGAATTGTTCTCTGGGTGCTGCAGTAAGAGTAATCTGCCTTAAGATTTCATCTGTTTCCTTAATGACAGAAAAATTGTCATGTTCATATTTGGAATCCAGTTATTAAACACATCATCATCTGCTGTACCTCATCAGAAGTGAAGTCCTTATTTTAGATTTTGTCTGGGTAGATTATGAAGCAGCCTATCATCTTGTGGACAGTATGTAGTTTCTGCTTGACAAATGAACGCATTCTAGCACTTATCTGCTAATGCATTAAATAGGGCTAGTGAGGTGTGGTGGTCTGACAAACTTACTTGTTTATAGGAAAAAGAGTATAGACAATTTAGAAAATGAACTGTTAAATTACTTTTCAAGGTTTTTTTTTTTTTAAATCATCTTTATTTTCTGCCTACGTTTTGTTTTTTAGGGTTTTCCAATTCTGTGCAAACTTATTCAGTCCAGAAGTATGAGGAGCACAGGATAATACACAGTAGGGATTTACCTGCGTTCCTGCCTCAGCTTCCAAAAAGACTGCAGCATCACCAAAACTAACCAAATTCTCATCCAGAAATATAAACTTCCTTTTCTTTCCCTTTGCAAACACATGGCAGAGCATGTGGAAAACCACTGTTTGTAGTACATGCTATGCTTTATATTCGTATGGTATCTACAACATAAGATGACCATTCTCAAGATTACAGTAAACCCGGTCATTCACATACACTGTCCAAATAGAAGATTCATTTTTGAGCAACTCATCTGCAAAATATTCTAATTTTGTTTTTATAAAAGTCGCTACTGACTCTTCACAAATAAACCACATTGATTAATAGAGGATATATCAACATCTGGACACCAAGTCTGAAAAGCTGTTTTCAGGCAGGAAGCAGAGTAATTCCCTGCCAGAGGACCAGTTTTTACTAAGAAATCCTATTCCAGTATCATTTAGAAGATAAAAGTTCTAAAACACTCAAAGCACTAGAAAAACTCTATGATCTATAATGAACTCCACCAAATTGATAGAAATGTTAGATTGCACTTTGCAGCACTATACATGAAGTCCCAAGACTAATTAGTTTCTCTTTTTTATACAATTGCATTTTCACAAATTGTTCTTGCTGTCACAGCTGGCCTTGGGACTATTCACTTTTCTTTTTTTGCACGCACTTGGGCTATCATTCATGTTGAGAGATAGCTATATTCCTTGCACACAAATACCAAAGGAAATTATGACAATCTGAGCAATTTCAACTCCTGAGGCTTAATTTAATTATAATAGAGAGAGCAAACAATTCTAAGTATTATTTTTTTTCTCCTTAATTGTGGGATGAGCAATGGTCATACTCAGAACTTTTTGACTTTTGAAAATTCCTTTTCTTTACCTCTTTTTAAACCTCCTTTATACACTTCTTACGGTATTAATTAATAGTTTATGTGGCAGTTTGTAATTTCAAAACATATTTTAATTGATTTGAAGTTGTTGAGCATTCTTTGCAGGATCATGGCATAAAAAGTTATTTTCCTGCAGGAACATCTATCATACAACATGGAGGAAAACAACAAGAAAATCTATTTTCTGTTGTCCTCCTATACCAGGAAAAACAAAGTACAGGAAAGGTTGCCTTACTAAGTTACTAGTAGCCTTTCTGAAGGAAATCAGTTTTCTGTGAAGCAGATGGTTCACAAGAGCTTCTCAGATCTAAGCAACGGCTTTCAGTGTAATTTCAGTGAAGGAAATCTAGATAATTATTTTTTCCCCTCTCCAAAAATTCATCCTTTTTAATCAATGAGTATAATAAAATTTATATTAAGAATATAACTATTTCTAACCTCTACATAACTGCTTAATTTTCCTTCCTGCCTTTTTTTAAAAAATAGATTCTTTCTCATTCCCCTCTCATTTCTTCTTTGTGTTTGATTCTGTTGCTCTCATAACCTGCTCCCTTTCCATCATATTACTTTTTCCATCATCCATGAAAACTCCAGTCTGTCAGGCTAACCTCCAGGGTATGATGCTTTTCAAAAAGCACAACTCCAGATGACACTCTTTTCCACAACATTCACCTGGAGAAACTGTCTTCCCAAGGCACAGCTGGGTGGACACTTCCCTAGGTAAAAAAGTGGCTAGATAGCTGGGCCCAGAGAGTGGTGGTGCATGGGGCTACATCCACCTGATGGCCTGTTACTAGTGGGGTTCTCCAAGGCTCAATACTGGGGACAGTCCTGTTTAGTATCTTTATTGATGATCTGGACGAGGAGATGGAGTGCACCCTCAGTCAGTTTGCAGACAAAACCCAACTGGGCAGGAATGTTGATCTGCTGGAGGCAGGAAGGCTCTGCAGAGAGATCTGAACAGGCTGGATCAGTGGGCTGAGGTCAGTGGTATGAGTTAAAAAGGTGAAGTGCTGGGTCCTGCACGTGGGTCACAACAACGCCATGCAGTGCTACAGCCTTGGGGAAGAATGAGTGGAAAGTGGCCCAGCAGAAAAGGAGGTGCTGGTTGACAGCTGGCTGAACATGAGCCAGCAGTGTGCCCAGGTGGCCAAGAAGGCCAATGGCATCCTGGCCTGTATCAGAAAAAGTGTGGCCAGCAGGATCAGGGCAGTGATCGTCCCCCTCTGCTCGGCACTGGTGAGACCACACCTTGAGTCCTGTGTCCAGGTCTGAGCCCCTCACTACAGGAAAGACATTGAGATGCTGGAGTGTGTCCAGAGAATGGCAAAGGAGCTGGTGAAGGGTCTGGAGCACAACTCTTATGAGAGCAGCTGAGGGAGCTGGGGTTCTTTAGTCTGGAGAAGAGGAGGCTCAGGGAAACCTGAAAGGAGGTTGTAACCAGGTGGGTGGCCATCTCTTCTCCCAGGTAACAAGTGATAGGACAAGAGGAAATGGCCTCAAGATGCAGCAGGTGAGGTTCAGGTTGGATACCAGGAAGATTTTTTTCACTGAAAGGGTGGTCACTGTCTCTGAGTCACCATCTCTGAGGGCATTCAGAAGACATGTAGAAGTGGCACTTGGGGACACTGTTTAGTAATGGCTTCAGCAGTGCTGGGTTAATAGTTGGACTCCATGTTCTTAGAGGTCTTTTCCAAACTAAAAGATTCTATGAAAAATAAGCATCTACCCAATTTTAAATTAAATTTAACTATTTTTTATTTCATTTTTCAGTCTTACAGAGTAGGGAGCTTTTCTGAGCAAACTGAGAGAATAGAATATTGTATGTCTCTTGGTATCCCAAGAACTGTGCAATGACTATAATACTCAAACTCCCTTAGCAATTTAAGGCTTTGAAATTCAAATACTACTCTCCTCTACAGAATCCTGAATTATGAAGTGTCCCAGTGTCACACAGAGACAATCTGCTTTGCTGGGGTGGTTAACATCTAAACAGAGAAAATAGAACCTGTGCTGACCAACACAACCCAGTCAGACTTTGTTTATATACAGAATCATGAACACTTCTAGAAACTTTTGTCTAATCTGAAGTTTAACTTCCTAGTGAGAGGCTTCAATGTCACAGTAAAAAGCACAGAAGATGAGAGGGTTACATGTCAGAGCCAGGAAAAATCGTTTAGACAGGTAGAGAGACTTACAAAATTTTCCTGAGTATCTGAAACAATCTTTCAAAATGTTTCAAATGTACAGGTGACTGTCTGATAAGCACCTTGTCCTACAATATGACGTAAAAAAAAATCATTCTTACTCTAGGGATTAGGCCACAGCACCAGGTCATACATGGTATACCAAGAAGGTTTTGCACCTGGTGTCAGCATGGCTTTGTTTTTGTTTCCCGGGACTTACTCCTTTCAGTAATATGCTTACACCAATACTATAGTATAGGTATAGGACCAATACTAGGCAGGTCCTAGACCTCAGTATGGGCTCCTAATCAGTACAGTCACAAGAACTGGCTTTCAAAATTAAATGCTTAAACATGCTATTACCAAAAAATATATGCAAGTAAGTAAAACTGGCGTGTAAATCTCCTTTTTAATCAGGATTACCTTATTACTATGCAAGTCAACCCACTATGGATGGTGGCAACTCCACCCTGCCGCAGGTCCGTCGAACAAGATAGAAAGTAAAGGCAGAAATTCAGGTGTGGGCAAGCACTGAACAGCTCTGTGTCCTGGGAGCTGCTCCACACAACTGCAGATGTGGGAGACCCCCAGTGCCTGGGACACGTACCTGGCTGTAGCTCTGGATGGCACCTCTGGCCTGACTGCGGGATGGGAGCTGGGCGGCCGCTGTGTCACCCAGGGCGAGGGTCTGGTTGCTGTGGTAGCTGGCTGAGTACTGGAAGGACCCTTCAGGTTTGGAATTGAGCTGGAGTGCACTCTGGGAGAGGAGGCTGGGCCCTGTGGGGACAGGATTTGAGAGCAGTCAGAAAGTCTCAGTGAAAGGGCATACCTGTATTATCTGTCAAGTGAACCTTGAAATTATCAGATGTATCTGGCTTCAGATTTTCAGAGTTCGGCTTTTCAATAATAAAAATCACATACCTTACTTTGTTTCTTAACCACTCAGTCATCATTATTACTGTGTTCAAGCAACAGACCATACTGCTTTCTTTGCAAGAGTTTGACTGGTGAAGAAATTCTATGCCTAAACAAACCCAACAGTAATTTAATAAAGAAATCTTGCTTTTTAACTCAGAATGGTTGATGAAAGTTTTTTTCCCCCTAAGGATAAGCCTTGTTTATTTCACTTAATTATGTCCAGTCGTTCTGCCTGGGAAATGCTAACTTGTCCCTTCCTGGGCCCCCAGGACATTAGATATATTGATTACTGCCACTCTGTCCTATACACATAGTGATGTAATACTTTGGTGCCTGTAGGGATGGATGGCAGTCTTTAAAATATTAATTGCTCCTCTCATCATGCAGGACACACCCTGATCTCCGTGAATCTTTGACGACTGATTTGTCAGCCTATTTTATCTTCCCTTTCACAGCACTGCACAGCAGGACCACCAAGTGTAGGCAGGCAGGGAGCTGGAACTGGGGCTCCCAGACTGAAGGGCATGTCAGGACCCTGAACACCAACACTTTCCACAGTTATTTAGTAGTTCTGTGAAACTAAATTCTAATATTCATTAGGTTCACATACAAGTGATTTAGCTTACCATGTGCCCTGAGAACGTGTATCAGACAGGGAAAAGTCTGTCATGTAGGTGACACCAGGCTGAGTGGATACAACTGAGGGATGGGATATCATCAAGAGGGACCCCTGGGGAAGCTCAAGAAGTGGGCACATAGGAATTTCACGTGGTTTAAGAAGACCAATGCAAGGTGCGGCATCTGGGTCAGGGCAAGCCCCGATATCAATACAGGCTGGGGGATGAACAGATCATGAGCAGCCCTGCAGAGAAAGATCTGTGGATGCTGGTGGATGAGAGGCTGGACATGAGCCAACCCTGTGTGCTCACAGCCCAGAAAGCCAGTTGTACCCTGGGCTGCATCCAAAGGAGTGTGCCCAGCAGGGCGAGGGAGGGGATTCTGCCCCTCCACTCTGCTCTGGTGAGACCCACCTGGGGGGCTGCATCCAGCTCTGGGGTGCTCAGCATAGGAAGGACGTGGATGTGTTGGAGCAAGTCCAGAAGAGGACCACCAAGTTGATGAGAGGGATGGAGCACCTCTCCTATGACGAAAGGCTGAATTAGGATTGTTCAGTCAGGAAAAGTAAAGGCTTCAGAGTGACCTAATTTTGGCATTCCAGTACCTGAACGGAGCCTACAAGAAAGACTGAGAGAGACTTGTGACATGTGACAGACAAGGGGGAATTGCTTCACACTGAGAGAGTAGACTCAGATTAGATCTAGTAAATTCTTTCCTGTGAGGGTGGTGAGGCTCTGGCACAGGTTGCCCAGAGAAGCCGTGGATGCCTCACACCCATTAGTGTTCAAGGCCACATTGGATGGAGCTCTGAGCAACCTGGTCTACTGGAAGGTGTCCTTGCCCATTGCAGCAGGGTTGGAACTAGATCATCCTTAAGGTCCCTGCCAACCCAAACTATTCTGTGATTCTGTGATTCTATGACAAATGAAGAGCTACATTAAAGAATATCCACTTAATCCTTCTCTATGTCTTCACTGATTTTAGTCTCTTTTGTCAGGGCCCAGCAAGTGAAATACGAGAGAAGAGAAAAGGGTTATACTGTGGCCATTGCATGAGTTACAAAGAAGTCTACCTTCAACCCAACAGCTACCATCTACAGCACACTCAGTGGCTCCACAGGGATGACATGTTCATCTTCTCATTAGCACTAACGAGCTCAAGAGAGCACAGAAGGTGACACAAACCTTCAGGGATGTGAAATGATTACGATGATTTGGCTCCTACAGAACATGTGAAAAGTTCAGTTTTGAAAAGACTCACAATGGAAAAATTCCAGTGAATCTACCAGAAGTAACTTCCAGTACATTGCTGATACAAAGGCAATTTTTATGACCTTTAAGTCTTTGCTAGGAGGATGTACAGCTGCTCCAAAATGATTTCCACTTAGAAAATGTGCAAACAACTCCTCCCCCAAATTACATGGAGAGTATGTTTTTCTCTAGTCTGTTTCTCAGAAATGGCAGAAAATCCAACCTCAACTGCTCATATGACAAACAAATCCTAGTAGGCTGTGCAAAGTGGAAGTGTTTGCATATAAATGTAGACTGGGATTATGATAGTGTTTTATATATCAACACAATTTATACTGCAAAGTCAACTGCATTGATCAGAACATTCCAGACACAGGACAAATTTAGAACGTAAGTACTGGTCCCTGTATTTTCCTTACAAGTACAGAAGGAGGCAGGGCTCCATGAATGCTGTGAGGTTTGTAAAAATATACCACATCCACAGAAGAACTGAATTTAATCCTGCATGGGTGCTTATAAATCCAGAATTTCATGGCTTTCCATTCCCTGACTCTGCATGTAGGGTTTACTAAGCATTTTCCATTCAACTGGTTTTGTTGCAATTTTTCTTACAGCTTTGCAGATTTTTTTTTAAGAGCATAAGGAAAATACATGCTTAGTTTTAAAATATCTGTAGGTTTTATTTTAATCTTTTGGATTTTGAATTTTCACTGAGACTTTGTCTGTGATCAAGTGATGAATAAGATCAAGTTCAGAAAATTCACAAAAGTGTAACTTTCCCATGAGAAGCAAAAGTTGCAGCAAGAAAGGAATTTTTGTGCATGAAAGTGTTTGTACTCATTCTGGAAGTAATTATGCTGTGACATTTCTAAAGCTTAAATAATGATTAAACTATCACATGCTATGAACGCAATATGTTTAAATTTTCATTGCATCTGGCTTTCAAGTGCTGCTTTCCTATTACTGTGGCTCACTAGGGGATTTACATCACCAGCTAGAAACACATACATGGGTTCCCTGCTCTATTTATTTTATCACTTCCATGCACTTAAAGAAACTTATCCAATCCATTGACAAAAAGAATGTAAAAAGTTTGGAGTGCATGGTTATAATTTCACTTGAACACTGTATAGCAGTTTTTATTTTGTACCTTAAAAAGCAGTAATAAACAATTAAAACATACAGATATTTCAGTGATTACAAAGTAATTTGAGAGAGACATCCAGATAGATATTTTAAATAAGCCTAGAATTTTAAATAAACCCAAGCAAACATAGAATAGAGTAGTGGCTGCTCACCTCTAACTATCCAGGTCTAAACCCACCATACAAGATACATCTGAGATCAATCAACATGATCTTGAAAAAACACAAGTTCCTTTTTTCAGGATTTAGGGACTACAAGCAATCCTGCCTTGTCTGATAGGGAAAAAATGGATTGCTTTTCTCACTAACATTCTTGAGATTTCAATCTGAAGGTAAAACCAAACCTTCTGAAGAGTGCTCAGTTCACCCAGAAGAGAAGAAGTCTGTGTCCTTCTATACACTGATGGCTCCTGACAACAACCTACTGTTTCTTCCTGGCTAAAATTTAAACTCTGTTACGTTGATATAAGAAAGCATTCATCCAATTATTTTTCATTTGTTTTCAGAATAGTTAAGGCAGCTGGAAATTCTCTATTTTCAGCTAGGCACTTGAAATCACTAGTTAACTGCTGCACTATTCAGTCTTGTTTCCTTAATAAGACATAATTAACTACAAATGTTCAATTTAAACCAAACACTTTTGGCTTCATACTGTTTAGTATAGTAGATATTGATGATTTGTAGTATTGCTTTAAAAATTTGCACTAGATAAAATTTGCTTCTATTTGGAGCTATGGGGAAGATATAATGACCTGTTTTCCCTTATGTTTTTCACTAACGCATTAAAAAAAAATACTTTTCCTTTTGAAAGAATATCAATGTTAGATTATTCACAGTTGATAGTGCCAATTTTTCAATGATTCAGTTAGTGCCACTTTCTTCCTGCATTCAAATAGTACAGATGAGGTTACAAATTTAGGAAACTAAGTCAGAGCCATCATACTGCAAGAGACACTGCTGTGCACTGACTTCAAATGATGGTGCAGGATACAGTAATTTACTTTTTGACTCCAGTTTGGTGGACAGGTGCTGCAGACAATACCTTCCTCTTCACCTAGAGTAGAGCAGTGTGCAAACCTCCCCAGGCTGCTCACCCTGGCCTCTGTAACCCAGCTCAGTCAGGAGCTTGAAGAGGGAGAGTGTACATCTAGCTTGTGACATAAAGTGACCTTAAGCTGGAGAAAGCTGCTGGAGCAGACAAGACCAGGCAAAAAGAGAACAAACAGATGAAGCCAACTTCAGAGGTGATGGAGAGCAGAGGACTTTTCTAGGATTCAGAGAAGGGAAACAGGAATTTCTTTGTGGTTTGGAGACCCAGGTACTGGCAGGCAAGGCAGGATTAGAGGAAAATGAGTCTCCCACTCAGGCAGGGAGGAGAGGGGGCAGACTTCTTGTGATGCCCTTTCCCATCCCTCTTGGGAAGTATGGCTGGTATGTTGGCTACTATATGACTATTATTTTTCTATTTCAAAATTCAAGACATTTTAAGACATCTGGAGGACCTCAAAGTACCTCACACACTTACTTCAAGCCAAGCAAGGAAGAGGAGAAGAGGCAGCTCAAGACTCAGCCCTACCCTGAGTCCTACCACTAAAGAGAGCAGCACTGAAGCCCAGGCTTGCTGTCTTCCTGCCACACTGCATTCCACAAAATAAGCACAGCCTGGCATTACACTGAAGGTGATTCGTGACATTTAGTGCACTGTATGTGGCCAGAAATGTAAACTCCATTACAAACCAGAGCAGAAGGAGAGCATCTGTTTGCTTCTGCCAAGGGAGAACTTGGGGAAGCAGGAGCCAAAGATTGCAGGGTGAGCCCCAGCAAGTGCAGCTGGGGCTGTTGTGTGCCCCCCTCGCCCTGGGAGGGACAGGGTGCTGCACTGGCAGTACTCCTTCATGGGCCACTGCTTTTCTTTCTGAAAATATAATGCACAATGCTGCAATGAAGTAGCAGTGGAAGGTGCAGTGTAGCTATTTAGAAACCAAACCAAGGAAGTGAGTGGTCTTAAACAATGAGACTATTTTTAATTCAAGGACATCACAGTAACAGTTGATTATGGGAAACCGAAGTGACACAAAGAATCCAGGCTACTATTATCATTCATGGCTGGGTCAAAAATGGGGGAAAACATGAAATTATGAAAATATTTGTCCTTTTTATTTTCAACTGCAATATTTGTTTTGAAATAAAGTATCTTGCCTGTCATTTCTGTGCTTTTCAAACCACCTCTTCTTCCTTCTTACATCATTCAGAGAAAAAAACAACAAAATCAACCAAGGAAAAAAAATCACAACCTAAAACTTTCATTTTATGTTTTTTTTAATAAATTATTCTTGAATAAAAAGTGTTTGCAAGAAGAAATACTTTATATGGCTGTTTAAGAACACTAGGATACTTCTCAGTACCTGTATATACTTTTCTAGCTCTACCAGTGCTTGCTTAGGTAACGAAACTGTAGTTACAAATTCAGAACATGTAAAACTTTTAATTATTCTACTTCTTATACAAGAAATGACATGATATTACAGATCAATAAGTTAAGAAAACCCCAAATGTACAATTTCACCACTGTGATAATTTTGTCCAATTAGGTGATCCCTTAGATTTTCTTTTTTTTTTTTTTCAAACTACACTCTGCAGCATACAAAAGTAGCTTTCCATTGTGTGAAAAATTTGTATTTTGCCTTTCAAGAATATCCTGTTCCTTGGCATAAAAATTTGTACTGACTTGTGCAACAGACTTTATACCTACATTTCATCAGAACTTACATGTTGAAGAAAGGTCTGAAATTTCCATTTTTGCATGCTCAGAAACTGCCAAGGGCCAGGGCTACTATTCAAATCCATTGGAAAATGCTTGTTGATTTCAGTAGAAGTCAAATCAGTTTTTTAATGTATCTTAAGTGTACTGAAGTAGTGCATGCTAACGGAGAAAATTAAATGTATAGTGTAAAATCCATTTTTAACAAACATGATGCTGAAAGAGTAGCTGTATTATTAGAAATGTCTGGCAGAAATCAACTCCATCAGCACCACTTCTCCAAATGTTAAAATCATTTTTCTTTTTGCTAGTCCTCTGGCAACAATGGGTATTCAATCCTCTCTGGCACTGCCAAACTTGGAGAGTTCAGCATGTAGCTTTCCTGTCCTCACTCCCGTGGATGCAAGCCCCAGGAGAAACTGTGTGCTCAGTTGCCCACCATGATCACAGCCCCAGGCACTCAGGTGCCCAAATTAAGCAGAGAAATTATTACATTGAAAAAAAGAGGAAAACCAAACCAAACTAAAACAAAGACCAAAGTGCATTATAACAGTACTGAATTTTGATTCAACGAACAGTCATGTGAAGTTAACAATACATATATCAGGCAAGTGAAAGAAAAAGGGTGTTTTCGTCTCCTTAAGGTTGAAAGTCACTTGGCTTCCCAGAGTAGATATGCTTCTCCAAGGAAGTAGTGAAGTGGAGCTCTACTAGTACCTTATACATTTCCATTTGGTCAGTCATCTATTACAATGCCAGTTCTAATTGACAAAGGAAACAGACCAAAACGTGCTCGAATGACCATTTAATTAGCTCCTATACCCATTATAAACAACACTTCACTCACCTTCGATCAACTGACAGAAGTAGTAATGATAAATGATAGAGTAAGTGTAAATAAAGTGGTTTTAATTAGTGTAATTAATCACTTCACACATTCTTCAACCTGCTTTGCTCATTTGGGTAACAGTTGAAAGAAAGCACTAACAAACATCCTTTAATGTCCTTTAAACATTCATTTACGGAGTTAATAGGTTAAGGTGTCCCACATCCCAGTGAGAGAAGCCACCTCCAAACTGTGAGTATATGCCTAATTAAGGATTTCAAATACCAAAAAGTCATCACTTACTGTTTCTTCTACCTCTCAGGTCATTTAGTTTGAGTGTGAAATATTGATTCCTACCTTACAACCTACTTTTTTTGTTAACTCATTGAAGTGTTTGTACTTCCAGTAAGCAGTCACTAACCCCTTCTAAAGCTGGGTTGTACTTGTTGCTCAGTTTCACAAAGAAATGGATGATTAAAAAAGACCTAATAAAATAAAACATCAGGGCAGGTATCTGTAAAGTGGCCCATCAGTTTCTGAATGTTCAACTCTATTTGGGATGCTGGGAGAATCCAGGAACCAGACTGAAAGAACAACAAAACTAGAGGTAGCTTTTGATGGTCACCTGCCAGTGACCTTTCACCATATTTGACATTTAAGAAGAGGTGATGTTCCTAGTGATACTCAATTCTTCAGCATTTCACTGGTACAGTCTAAGTCTTGCTCCCAGAACTAAGCTGCTCCATCTGGGACCAGGAGTAAACTTTCTCTCCAAATTGGAAGGGTAAGGAACATTTTTTTGTCTGTTTGTTTTAAACCCCTGTGTTGCACTGGCCTACTTTTGAGGTAATCTGAAACATTCTTTGAAGAAACTCTCTCTCACTATGAAGATTTAGGATGGTTTTGGAAAGCAGAGAAATGGGGTGAGCAGAAGGGAAGCCCTGCAAGTACCACAGGGATGGCAAGAAGCAGCCACAATGCCACATAGGGACAGACCTTCCCCTCGTCTCTGGGGAAATTGTGAAAAATGCAAGGCACAAGTAGTGGAGGCAGAAGGCAATGAGGAAAATTCCTGTGAACTTGTTGAAAGAGCTGTGTGACTTACGTAAAAAGAAGACATTTTCTTAATTACAGACAGAAAAAGGAGAGATTAAACCAAGGAAAAACTTTAGAGGTGTGGTTGAAAACAAATCTTCTCAGCTGCAACTGGTCAAGTAGATTCTGTAGGAAAAGAAGGGCTTTGGAGTCAACTGTTAGCTAGAGCTCAAAGAGAAGATAACAAGTAGCTCTATTATAACAACAGTAATAAGCATTGCCCCTATTCTCCCTTCAAATCCAGGACTAGTACTAGGAAAATATTTCCACATCTACATTCTAGGAGATATTAAGTATTAAAGATATCAGTAGCTTTATATTACAAGGGAAAAATGCCAAGGCTGCAAAGGAATTCCATACCCTAATAATGAAGAAAGTTCAGGAGGGAAAAAGGCAGAGGGGGTGGGGAGAGAACCAAATGCATACTTAAAATAAAGGAAAAAATGATAATACTTTAAACACTAAATCAAAGCAGCTCCCTTGTTATGAACAAAACACATCTCTTTAGATGAGAGGCATCAATTCTTAAATGAGCACACTGAAAACAAACTTGTTTTACAAAAAAGGAAAGTCATTTATATGCAATACCATGCTCTACCCACATGAAGAGGGCTATGTTCTACCTACAAATCCAGAAAAGAACTTTGGTATTGCTATAGGAGCTATTCTTAGGTACTGGAAAATAGGGTTTGGTGGACTGCATACAAAAGTGTGGAATAAATCCATTTTCATCCAAGAATTCTGTAAATTATATGTATGTCTGGAGAAATGATGCAAAAACTAGCCTGATACCATTACGTAAGTGAACAGTACAAGGATATCCCTTCTAACTCTCCTTCTGACCTAATTACTATTGGAAAGAAAGATAAAGAACATTTTATTTCAAGCATAAGTGAACTGGGAATAGAAACTAGTTTCATTAGATGATGATTATCTTACACTTTTTACATAGAAGATACAACTTCTGTCAAGAAGTAAGAAGAAAAGAGAGCTGTTTTCTAGGATTTGAAAAAATAAATCTCTACTCCAAGGGATAGCAAAGCACCGTAAATATACAATAAGTAGTAGAAAAATCTAAGACCTGAAAGGCATAGAAAAAAAATAAGGCTGCATTCCACCTCAACAGTAAATAGTTCTTTTTTCATTACTGATTTTTTTTTTTAATCTCATGGAATAAGGTAACATAGCAAAGCCTAAGCAACCCTGAGCTAATACAGTAACTTCAGTGTTAACGACTCAAATACCGTGTGTTTTGCTTTCTATACAGTATCACACATAGCATTTCTCCAGATGTTTGTATGAAATGTAAAACCAGCCATAAGCAATAATAATTTCATAAGCAATACTTCATAATGTTTGACAATAGGAAAAGATCTGGAGTTCCATTACTAATGAGAAAAAATACTAAAGATTCTAGAGAACAGGACCAAAATACATGCACTGAGCAGGAATAGATTTATACATATTTAAACTCAGAATACAGAGGTTGCCCTTGTCTTCGGGGTTTGTTTTTTTGTGGTTTTTTTAAATAGAAAAGCTATCTTAAATTTAGATTAAAACCAAGGATAACCTACTACTGCGATTTTTTAATTGACCCCAAGATTAAATGACTTCTTTTGTGGAAAAATAATCATATTTTCTGAAATAACTTCCTAAACCCTGCAGATATAGAAATCAGATAGTCTCTGAAAGAGATAATTTACCATTGGCCATTAGTATGATGTGCTTTATAGGAGCTAATAGATAGTAGACACAACACAAGAACAATATGGACAGCAAGGATAACAACTAAATTACACTTCTGCATTACAGAGGCCTTTCTGATGCTACTTCTGAGAAACTGCAACACTAGGAGTGGCAGAACACTTCACTGTAACAGCAGTTTGCTCTCCATGAAAAGATCAGTCTAGAACCACAGGAGAACAGTACCTGAGCTGGGCTCCTGCATGGGATTAGATAAATTTCTGAATGTGACCATAACAAGAAATTTACATTCAGGAGGAGGCACTGCATGCAACAACACAGACAGGAAGACCCCACTCAGAAGGAACTGCCATGTTTACATTTGGAAAACACAGATTTTTGGCATTAAAAAAATGGTATTTTTTAATTTGTGTTTTCATTCTCAGTCTCCCATTTTTCAAAGAATAATTACATTTAAAATGGAGTGTGGGCTTTGTTTACAGAAAAAGTCCCAAACAAGTAAATTAAGAACACGTTTGGCATTATTGAATCCTATTTTTTTTTGGAAGTATTTTATACCTGTGAAGACCAACTGTTAATGTCATGTGTTTCTAGTCAC
Organism: Calyptomena viridis; assembly: GCA_013390005.1. NCBI lineage: Eukaryota > Metazoa > Chordata > Aves > Passeriformes > Eurylaimidae > Calyptomena > Calyptomena viridis. The sequence continues at coordinate 179,946 of WEIV01001308.1, read as the reverse complement.
CCTATGTGCCTAGTGCAGCCTAAAATTGCTATCAATAATATTACACTAATGTGTTCCCTTTTTATTACTGGGCAATAAAATCAGATGGTCATAGACATCACACAAACATGATGTACATGGAAGCTGAATGCATTATCAGAAATAAAAAAATTAGACAAATCTCTTCTGACAGACCTAAATCTGACTGTTGAAAAAAAAAATTTAAAAGTGCCCAACAGCTTCTGATTATAAAAGCCTATAAAACTAGTTACAGATATATGGATCTAATGAAAAAGACATCAGCAGATCTATTATGCTATTATGTTGTTCTATGAACTTAACTACTAGCACGAAACAGGTTTCCTCTTCTCGTGTGAAGCAGAACTCCATCTTTTTCTGACCTTTGACAGGTTTAAGTCCTGAATCTTTTCTGTCCACAAAAGAAAATGACTATTTGGTCTCTGAGGCGAGCCAGTTCAGAATGTGTTTAGCACTGCCTCAGAAGTCAATTAAAAAGTAAGTCAAAAAGGTCAAAATTTTATTACAATCTTTTTTATCTGCCTCAACCTCCTCTGCCATGAAACAGAAAGTATGCCCTTCTGCTTTCTCCTTCCGTGTCCAGAAATGTGCACCACTCTCTGCTCTCACACTGTCCTTAGAAAATGCATTTCTCCATTTATAAGGCCAGAATGGAAAAACTGGAGTAAACTCCCTACTCTGCATTACCACAGAAGTTACACAAATCCTACTTGATTGAGAGCTATGTAAACTGCATGTAGCACAAAAGAAATCAAACCCAAATCCACATCTGCCAAAATCTTCTGTTCCATATACATTATTTTACACAGACTAACAAGCCAACCACCTCTTTTTCAAAGCTGCATCTACACATTGCTTATGCTCACGGGCTGACACCGGCAGATCCCAGAGTGATGTGGTTCTTGGCACTTCTGACTGTGCAAAGTGTGCAGGCACTGGCATGGCACTAAGGCATGAGTAGGGTGAGTGGTTTATCAGCCTGTCATGAGGATGTGGATGCAATTATTTCCTGGCCTGTACTACAGGCTCAGTATTTACTGATGTTCTTTTGCGCTGTAGGCTCCGATGCCAAAAGCCTCTCTTTGTTCTGCTCCTACAGATGCTACTATAAGTCACTGTCATTTTCCAACAAGTTTCAGTAACTGCTTCCTGCAGTGGATGAGGGAACACCTGGTTGCCTGTGCAGGATTTGTATTTGACACACAGTAAGCATTACAATTTCTACCTCCTATTTGTCTTTGGTGTTGCTACTACTTGTTCCTGCTTTCCTGGTCTTGACTCTCACCTTTCCATTTCCCCCCCTCCATATATGTTTTACCTGCTGTTACTGCTCTGTCAATTTGAGATTCACATTTTGTACTACAGCACTAAAGCTGGATTGTGAGGGGTTGTTTTCCTCAGACAAGAATTTTAAGTCAGCTGCACAGCATTAAATGACACCAGGTACCAAAATCGGATGCATGTCAGGACAAGCAAGCTCAGAGATATGGAGTAATATTGTGATATCAGTATAGAATTTATAAATAAAAGCGTGTTTCATGTTGCAGACATAGTCAAATACAAGGAAACTCCAAGAAACTTCATACTACAGGTCACAACACATTCAAACAAAAACTCAGCCTGTAGGCTGCTGTGCAGAAATGGAGGGACATTAGAAATTCCTTAGTCGCAATGTTCTCACAGTATTATCCCAACATGACACACCAATGCATAACCTGGATTTGCTTCAACTTAATGTGAAAGTACGTGAAAAGTCAGGATAGCAAGGTCACTTATACACAGAAAATGTGTCTGGGTTTTTGGGGTTTTTTTTGCCTCTGAGAATGAATTATCATCTTTTTAGGGGACAAGACATTGAGGCTTTATTTCATGATGTGTGAAAACTTAAAAGACAAAACAAGAAGATAGAAGAAAAGATGGAAATTGAAACAAGAAAGGAAGCAAAAGACAAGAATGTGATAAAACAGAAAAGGGTGGTTTAGGGAAAGATACAGCAGTAAGACAAAGTAAGGGAGCACAGGAAGGGAGAAGGCTAAATATTAAGATGGTGTGAGTGTTTCCAGCTGGAGATTCTTTCCTGAGGAGAGGAAATTGCAAGCAGCCTGCAGAAGTTTAGGTCCAACAGTAAGGGAGTGTACTAGGCCATCACTTTTTCAACAGCATTTCTGTGTGTGACTTCTAGTGCTTTCTCTTTGAGAAGCCCATAAAACAACACAGGCATCCTCCCTATCTGCAGAAGGGCTGCACAAGAATTGAGATGCCCTGCACAGATGGGAGCCCACAGCAACTTCTGTGCCACCCCTGACGCTGACAGTTCCTTCAGCCATCCCCAGGCTTCCTGCTTGTAAAAACCACACTTGAACGTGAAGGCAGGCAGTGAACAAAAGAGTAACAAGATCTGCTGGACCTGAGCCACAGTCCCCAATACTCCACTGTCAGAAATTCACAGTGGGCCATGGCTGGTGAAATCTGTCAGGAATCCTGGTGGTGAAAGCCCATAATGTGACTCTGCTCCTAAGTTTGACACTTTGCAGTGGTCTCCTGCCTGTGTAAGGAAAGAGAACAAAAAGGGAAACTTTCACTCATGCTCTTAAGGTGAGAACATTGACATGAATTTACTGGCATGTGGTATGTCAGCACCAAAGATGTGCCTGTAATATCTGGCCCTTACCATTCTGATACACAAAAGAGTAGAGGTGATGGAGTACTGAATGACAGTATTTGAGCTGCATCTTTTCATCTGGTGCCATTCTTAATGCCTTTCAACTCTGCCTCTAAGGATGAAAACAATAAAATCCAAGCTTGGAATGCTTAGGGCTGGAGCATGTCCTGAGGCACCACTGGCTGTAAACACTGAAGCTGAGATGTAAGAGTTGGCCCCCATCAGCACTGGAGCCTGTTTTGTTTTATCAAATCTTAATGTCTTTATGGGGTTTAGTGATGAATCTACAGAAACTATTCATGGTCAACTATTTTGTAGAGACATTCCCCTCCTGCTGAGGACTGCCTCTGGGAGCAGGTCTTGGTGTTTGTGATCAGCCAGTGGCTATTACAATGTTAAATGACTTAATAATTGTTCAATGATCAGACTTATGGTGACTAGGGACAAAAAGGGGAGGTGGATAAAGGGAACAACATCTTATCTCCATTTCTCAGAAATCTACTTATTTAACAACTACTTTGAAAGACCGACCTTGACTCAGAGTTGAGAATTTTTGTACGACTTCCTCTATGAGAACATACAATGAATAACTGTGAGACCACCCTTTAAAGAGGTGTCCACCTTTCAGAAGATTTATCTCACAACAAATTGGACAAAGATGACTTTGAATCCCCCAAGTTACAAAGCCAATATTGGCCAAAGGCTTGCATTAGAAGAGATGAATGGAATAAGGAGAAGCATCCAAAATGTCCAATCATAAATATTTACCCTAAATATATTGCAATACTAACAGAAGTTTCCACAATAAATCAAAATTTCTTCAGACTTCATACTCTGAGAGATTTATCTGCAGCTATGAACTGTTGAGTGAGATAACTGCCAGGTTTGTATTAACGCAGCAGCCAGAAAGACAATGTAACCCATGTTAGGCACTTCTGCCACTCCTACTCCAAAGACTCCAATCCTAAAATGAAAGAGGGGCAAGCACACTTCCCAGGTGTTTTTCAGTTCTGAAACATACTCAAAGAGCACATGATTTTATTAGTGTGTGTATGTTTAGCAAGAGATCCCATGAGAACACCTCCTTTGTGTGCACAAAGAATGACTCAGCTGGATCGCCCCAGCTCTCAGAGCAGATAATGAAATGGAAATAACTTCATCCATTGAATAATTGTGAGGTCCACTGACGCCAAATTTCATCTCATTGAGCATGTCAGCCATCTGACAGGTGGCAATTTTACAAAGCAAGAGCTATGGGATGGAAACCACATAAACACACATCCTTTTACACATTCATTGTGTAAATAGTGCCTTTTTGTTTCAATCCATTTTCAGTATCTATGAATAAAGCAGCTGATAAAGGCTGAAAATCATAAAGGTTGAAGAAGGAATGCTCTTTCAAACTGAGACATCTGCTTTCCCGCTGAGTAAGGAGGATCTCTCTTATTATAAAAAAATTTTGAAACAAAACTGAATTAAGAGAATAGAATAAGAACCTACCTTTTTACCCTCAGAATAGGTTATTTATGTGAAAAATACATCTGTTTAATACAACATGTACATATAATTCCATGTGATAAAATTAATCTCTTCTTGCAACAAAAGTCATTCTTCAGAGGAAAAAAATCAACATCTAAATGGTACTGCTATCTATTTGTGCTGCATTTGGGGCAAATACAAAAAAAAACAGTTAATATATTGTGGAATTGAGTCCATGCTTTTTCTTCCCCAGAAGGACTTTGACATCCTTAACTGAGTGCATTTCTGTCAATATGCTGCCTCAGTGAAGTGCACTATGACATGGCCTTAGCCAAGAAGATGGTATTATTAAATCTACATTGTATTTATTCCCTTACCAATGCACTAGGTTCTGCATTTAATCCTGAGTACCAGGACAACAGAGTCACAGGTATAAAGAAAAATATATCCAGAAAGTGTGGGGAAAAAATTGTTTGGAGTACTGGCAATGTCAGATAGGAAAAACTGCAATTCTAATTTAAAACCATCTGTTTTTAAATTGAAATTTAAATGTGGCTCTTAAAAAAATATCAAGACAATTGGGAGAATGATCTAAGAGATTTTTTGATCCATGTCAATGAGAACTCTGTTCCTGCAGTCTGTGGTATCGATTTAGACAGCAAAAAAGGAGGGTTGCCACATAAAGTGATTAAGCAAGTGAAAAATAGTGAAATGATTCTGTTTCAGTTAGAAACGTAAACATGAAAAGCTCCATAAATCTGCCCCATAATCCTTTTAAGACTGGTCTTATGCTCATTTTCTGAAGGCTGAAGCAAAGGAAAAAGCATGAAAGATTTAAGTATAGATACCTTAAATTAAAATTGGAGACTTCTGGATTAGCAGATCCTGTGGTTTTAGTTAGGAAGAAAGTGCCAATGGATTTAGTCAGTAATCTCAGCTGTCCATCTAACCCTCCTTTTGCTAATGCCATGACATAGGGAAAAACCACTGCCTGTCTCCACCACAGTAGCCAGCAAGGATTCAATAGATACTGTAGGGACTTGGCATATTCTGTAAGGATTCAGTGAGTTTCAGCTAATTATGTCAGAAATTTTTGTGATGATAGTATCATGGCAGTCCTCTAATGTGGCATGGCAATGACCTACAGGGATAGGGGTACAGAGGAACTGGAAGGGAAAGAAATATAGTACCAGTATTTTCCTCTCGTTCCAAATTTATCTTACACTATCCATCTGTAAAATGCAAATTTATAAACACTGGCAGGAAAAGGTAGTTTGGTCTTAATGATTGCTTAGAGGACTCCAGTTGCTGTGTCTCACAGAGGAGGGACATGTGGGGGCCTTAGGCTGTTCATCAGGAACTTTCCCACTTATCTGCAGGCGAGACTGAACGTTATCAAACCTTAATGACAAATGTGGTCAGCAACCACCTTTCTTCATTCGGACAGTTGTGTATCTGTTTACTCTGCTTCCTTCCATGCAGCTTTTCACCCTTTCAATTGCTACATATAATGGGGGGAAAATGAAAAACAAAACAAAAAAAAAGGAGGTGCATTGAGTAGGTTGTGAAATGAATGGATGTGAAGTAGTTGTGTGATTTTGAGACAGTGGTGCAGTGATGGGAAGGAGAGGAAGAAAGTCTTGCTTTCTTTATCCCACATCTTTCCAAGGCTTCTAATCTGAAATATTAATGTTTGTTTTCCACGATGCATATTCAGCTCTCACAAAATCTTGTTTTTACATCTTTCTCCACTCAATTAAACAATTCTGCCATGAAAATACCTTTCCTGAGCTACTTTCCTGAGTCACTGTTCAGTACCACTGTGTCTTAAGTCTGTCTGAAACATCTTTAGTGTTCTCTCTGTCCAGAACTAAATTTTGTTCCCGTGCATGTTTCCTCACCCAGTGATTTCAGGTCATATACTTATTGTGCATTCCCATCTCTCTTCTGTGATTTGTCTCCAGTGTCTTATATATGATTACCTTGGTTCTCACATGTCGGGTCTTTCCCCTGATCCTATTTAAGGTGACAGTTATTTCTCTTCATTTGTGCAAATGCAATATTTTTGAGTTCCCACGACAAAGAGATAATGGTGGAAGGAAGAAATATTTTCAGAGCGGAGCAGCCAGCCATGCTGAGTGTTGCAGCAATGTATAGCAGGGAGGAGAACAGATCAAGTGTCCTCACAGTGACATTGAGGGACCAGGCTGGTCCCCAGGACACACTGTAGCTCATGGTTACTGACACCAGCAGTAGCCTGTATGTGCCCGCCCTCGGGGACTGAGGGTTGTGTGGACCATTGTTGTTCTGCTGATGATATCCCCATGAACACTTAAGAAAGGCTCAATTCCCCTCTGACACCACAAAAACTATGCCATGTTTGATGTAAACTGGAGTGACAGTCTTGACAGATTTAGAGCTACATAAAGATAAAGCGAAATCACTGCAATTCGGGGAACTGGACCACAGAGATACAGGTTCATGTCTTAAGTGAGATGCAGTTTCATGCATAATTCTCTTGCTTGTAACTGGAAACACATCGTTTGGGGAAGAAAATTTATACTGAGTTGGGACAGAAGAAGAGATGGGCAACAGTGCAGAAGTTCCCCTTGGTTGCATATAACACCTTGTCCCAGGGTCAGTGCAATCACAGGAAGCCTGTATGAGAGCTCACAACTCTCTACTGTCTGATAGTAATTACTTTAAAACTGATCAAGCTGCTTTCATTTTGGCAAATCAATAAGAGCTTTATATTTGTAGGTTTTTTTTACATTTGCTGACTCAGACTCAGTAAAGATAATTAGTGAGCATCTCTATTAGCAACACGGACCCCCTTCTGTGTAAGCCCCTTTCATGTGACTTGTCTCATTTGCCTTTTTTCATGGTTTTCATTTGCTACTAAAGGAATAGCACATGTGAAGTGATGTTTGAGATTCAGAGTATTACAACAGCTGACTGCTATGTGACAACTTTTTAAAACAAAGTCTGAGAAAATCAGAGTGTGTGAAGCCGAATTGTAAAGATTCTGACTACAGACATCCTAATCCTCTACAAAGGCAGAGCTACTGATGGATTAACTCCTTAGACTAGATGCACACAGTTCAGAAAAAGCAGCTGTGCAGGCCTGCATATGATGATTTAAAAAATCTGCTTCAACTAGACTAGAACTGCCATGGCAGGCTGAAAATACTCTCCTCAAAGTCAGTCCTGTTACTTAAAATGCAGCTTTGCAGTCAAACTGCAGAGAGGTGAACACAACTAAAATCATCAAGTTAGGAGCTCAAAAGTTATGAAATGCCAGACTAAGTTTTCTTTCCTGAATCATTGCTCTTCCTCTCCTTTCTTGTCTTATGGACAGTGCACACAATGCAAAACTATTCAGTGATTTGTAGCTGCCTTAGTTTTTACTGTATGACCTCAGGCCTTCATTGAAAAATGTCCAACAGACAAAAAAATAGCAACCTGGTGGATTATTCTACGATACTCAACACTTATTTCAGATACATCACAAATTTTTAGAATACCTGTAAAGTGAGACATTCATATAGATCTCATTTCCTATTTGGAGATCGAAAGGATTAAGAACAAAAGCGACTATGAAATACAAATGCTGTGTGTGAGACATTTCAGAGAGAGCTTTAAACTTCTTTTTGTACCACACTTAATATATTTGAGATTGTGCTTCCACAGTGTTCTGTTCTGTTTGTTCTCAACACAGCTGACTGGGAACACCCAAACCCAGAACGAAGTATCAGTAGAAGATACTTTTAATGATTTCGCAATTATAACATGAAAACTTTAAGACATGAAGGAGAGACACAATTAAATTTTAAGTAAATACGAGATTTTTGTTTTCATTGAATATGTGTGTTCTGTTCATTGCTTAGAGAAGTCAGAAGCACTCATCCCTTTAGTACGCTGTGCAATTTGAGCCTCAGCTTTGGAGTAAATGAGGCATGGACAGAAAATGTACAAAACAGGGCATGCTAATAACTGTTTTATAATGCAGTCATAAGAAATTCGAACTATGGCTTACAGACAGCCTTCAATTTGGTACTTTTGACTTTGCAAACACAGCTGGATTTTAACGTGTTCATAGTATTTTGCTCTAAACTTGAAAAAAAGCAAACCCAAACCCAAACCAGAAAGAAAATCCAGTAAATGACATCTGAATTGTATTTGAGTCATTAGCAGAGATGCAACTGCTAGCTTTGGCACTGTTTTCCATTTGCTCATGTTCTTTTTTGTTCTTCCTATCTATCTACATTCCTATTTGTGTCTCAGCTTCTTGTGGCACTTCCCAGAAATTTCTTTAGTACTAGTTCTCTTCAAATATCCAGACTTCGCTCCATGTACTCTCTTCCTCTTTCCCTAACATTTTTTTTTTTAGTTTCCATCTCTTCAGCCAATTTCTGACAGTTTTCCATCTAAGCTAGCCCCTCTCTGCCCCCACTCTCCTCTATTGCTATCCACTCAGTTTCATTTTTCTATCATACAATAAAATTTTGAAAGTAATCCTTATCATTCTAGTCTGTTCTCTGTTTCCCCTCACTCCCAAATGAAGAAAGGAACAGGGCTTACACTGTTTCATCATGTTTTCCCAATTTTGTTCTGGTCACTGTAACAAGACCATTAGTGACATTGTTAGCCCACAAATCTTACGCACACGAGAAGTGAAAAATTTTCTACTGTCCCAGGATTGTCAGCTTGAATTTTACTGCAGATCTTGTTTTAAAATAACAAAAAGCGTTCTGACAAAATTCTGCATCCAGTGTGCAATGTCTTCGTCACCTGATGATCACATTGCAGCTGACAATGACATGTCATTGCTAGAGATGTTTTGCAGAAGGTGGATGTCAGATTTCATCAGCCTTTCCAGATGAAGGAGATATTACCTATGCCTTTGATTTCAAGAATTTGTGCAGTCACCTCAAAATCCGTGTCTTAGTAAGAAGGTCCTGGGTATCAAGGGATCAACTGAGCAGGGGAGGACATGTAGACAAACACCAGAGAAACTGAAAAGCCAAGCCAGTGTCAGCAGCTGCAGTGAGAGTGAAGTGAAAGTGGGTATATATAGTGGTAGATGGGAACAGAGTATGAGAGAGGAGACTGAGGAAAAGGAAAGGAGATTAGGAAAGTAACCTGCTTTTTCATCATCTAGTGCTACATCTGATAACTAACCTGGTATCATGTTGGAAAACTTTGTCTCAGTGTGACTCGGGAGCACAAGTGTTGGCAGACATCTGCTCCACAAATGTGTTGAGAGCCATGTCCCTCGTGCACTTTTGCCTTGATTTACTTCCCCAGTGGCTGGTCCTAGCCAAGAGTATCCACTCACTCACAATTCTGCCAACAGAACAGCTGGTAAATGACCACTGAGCCAACATTTGAGAAAAGACTTGAGATTTCCTGCTAAAGCTGCTCTTCTGTGCATCATCTATAAAAAGTTCACCTATTTCCGTCTGTGTATTCACTAGGAAATTTTAGTCTGAAGGAGTGCCAGGTACCTGGCCAAGAGGTTACAATGAGACATCAGAATTTCTCCCAGACACACACTACTTTTCTTTTTATTACTTCTGCATAGTCAAAAACTGCTGTTTGAAAGTTGCTTTTATGGTGGTGATGCTGCAGTTTTGTGACATGACCTTATAGTATAGTACAGTAACATTACCATTCGAAAATATTTTCCTTAAAATATATTCCAAGTGTTTGCTTTTTTCCCCTGAAAAACTAGTAGTGAAATTCCCTCCATTACAAACAAACCCAAAAATTAACTTGCAAAGGCCAGGAGGCAATTTGCCTGCTTGCAACTAGACTGCCTTCTGCCAATATCAGAAAATAATCAAGAAAAACATTGAAAGATCTATGTTTAAAGTATGAAATGTTTAGGTTGTCTAGCAAACTTACTTTCACTGGCTGAATAGTCCTGTGGATCGAGTATCCCTGACTCCTGCAGTGACCTAATACAGGAGTCCACCAGCTCCAGACCAGTGGTGAGCTCATCTTCTATATCCTTCTGACCATCTGTAATAAAATTAACAACATAAAAATGTAAAGGAAGGGCAAAAGGTAAAACCAGTTACTAGACAAAATGTAAAACCAGTTATATGTGACTAAGCATTCCCAGCTGATGAAGGACTGTAGGTCACAGCAAGATCACACATTCAGAGGAGACTGGCCATATGGAAAATTAGGTCATCCTTTGAAAGCAAAATGAGAAAGTTTATGTCTAATCTTAAAAAAAGTTAGAAACACACTTAGCAATGCCTCCTTTCAAAATTCTACATTAGTTTCAGTGTTCTTTTCATCAACACTAACAACCTTTGACAAATTTTGCCAACTTTTAAGTAGATTTTTCACATACTAGCAATGAAAAAACAAAACAAAACAAAAAACCCCACATAAATAAATGTGTTTTCCCTCTCCATCTCCTTTAGGAAAAAATGATCATTCTGGGAGAGAATATATGTAATACATATATGTAAATAATTACATTACCTTGTGTTTGCCAGTGAAACTGCTCTTCTGTTGAACTGAAAAGAGAAAAACAAAATTTTTAATTAAATGATTCTGATGTGTGCCATGAAGATTCAGATATAAATCTATTCTGAAGGAACTGATTTAACAAAAGGACTGACTTAAGAACAAATAATAGACTTAAAATATATATTTTTACATATTTTTTAAAGAATGACTTGCACAGCAAGTCAGCAGGAGGGAAGCAGCTTTACTTCTTAATCAAGTAATTTAAAACATACATATAGAAACTGCCCTCTTGGTCTCGATATATGAACTACACTATTTCAAAGCAAACATATTAACATTCTTCAACTTTTTTGGATTCTTCCATTTGTCTAATTTTCCATTTTTATACAGAAAGTTTTGAACTGCTTCCTCAAGTGAATAGTTTCATGTGATTTCTAAAAGAAATCACAAGTATGATTCCTGGTTCTACTGACCATTATGTGCAGTTTTATATTATTCAAATGTGCAGCTCAGTTAATTCCATTGGTCTACACAAAAGAGTAAATTCAGAAGTATTTGTGCTTCTGTGTACAAGCACTTAAGCAACAGAAGGTCTTAATTTTAAAATAATGAGCATGCACACTAGAGGATGGGTTAGGTAGAGGTTTTTTTAAATATAAAATGTATTATATATTCAAATGAATAATCAAGTGACTTATATATTCAATTAGGCAATGAGTACACTTTCCTCCAAGGCATGTTCTGTTTATGCTTCAATATAGGTCTTTCTCACATGCCAAGAATACAGGAAGGACTGAAGTTAATCAGTAATAACCACTCTTTTGGTAACAATGAGCTGATTATTATAGCCATGATTAAAACATTTTTCTGTATATTTTACAATATATTTACAGGAAAAAAGACAAAATTATCCATTGCATCCATTGATTAAAAAATGAAGACTGAAATTATTTTAACTTTCGAAACAACTATATTTATTTCTTTCTGAGGTTGATAAGAAATGGTCTTTTTGATGAGGAAATGGATTTAAATCTTGAATTGCTTTCTCTTTTCCGAAGAGATGCTGGATCTCTTATGATTATGTGCATACACCTCCCTAATACCTATGTTCTGAACAACAAGAATGTAAATGAAACTAAATGCTTCTTTTTGGAGATCTAGATTTTACAGTAAAGAAGGTGTGCTAATTATTTATCAGATTTAATAGTGTTAAAAAAAAAGAATAATTGCCTAATTTACATAAAATAGTTCTAAAAGGATTTTAATTTCTAGCTAGCATCACAAATGTTTACCTGACAAATTCAAATCTATACATCATCATCAATTTCCAAATGTCTATGATCTGTGGTTTATATTGACTTACTAAAGTGAGATTTCATAGATTAAGAAGTTAGTCCTTCGATGAGACAGTCAACTAAAATGCTTGCATTCAAGTTCAGTGAAGTGAACAATATTGAAGATAAACATTGCCAGAGTTCTCTGACAAGAATAATAACTGCAAAGTGCTGAACTGGAAGAAATTACTTAAATTTAAATTACCTTCTGAAATGGAGCTCTAGCGGGTGGTGGTGACTAGGGACAGCAGCTTGTTTTGAAATAACACTTTTTTTCGATTTTAAATTCCTTTTGCCTGATTTTCAAAATCATTAAATAACTGAGCTCCGGCTGACACACTGGGACTTGAGAGAGACCTTCCTTTCTGTAATTAGCATAATCCACAGTGACTATTGTCCACTATACAGTCCCTCTTCCAGTATCCAAATTTCTATGTGATAGATATCTCCTCAACAGACAGAAAAAAGAAAGTAATATCTCAGGTGGCATTCTTGCTGGCAGAATGAATTACTAAATGCTGCTGGCAAGAACATACTGATATAAAAGCCTATGCCACTGCACCCAAATCTGCAAGAAAAGAAAATCAAGTCTGTGCGTAAAGAGGGAATTATCATTTCCAGGAATTCCAGCTTAGCAGTTTTTTACCTTTTTAAGCAGTAAAATCGTACAAAATGTAACTCAGTTCATTATGTTCAATGAACTCACTTGTGGTTGATTAGTAGTAATCCCTAATATCCCTTGTCTGACTTCCACAGAAACACTGTAATGTATTCATATTAGTCTCAGGATCACAATAAATTTTGACTCCATTTTTACTTTTCTAGTTTTAGTGATGCTTCTCCTCACTGCTCCTGTGATGGCCATTTACTAAATAATGTAACTCTTATAGACAAGGTAGCAGATTCACCAACCAAATTTTCATCCTGGTGCTACCCTCTTATTCAACATGTGGAATAGGGAACAGGCTGCCCAGGGAAGTGGTGGATGACCATTCCTGGAGGGATTTAAAAGATGTGTAGATGTGGCACTTGGTTTAGTGGTGGACTTGGTAGTGCTGGGTTAATGGTTGGACTCCATGTTCATAAAGGTCTGTCCCAACCTAAAAGATTCTACAACTCTATATTGAAATTATATTTGCTCCTACAAGGATATCAACATATTCTGGTATGAAAAGAGTGCTGTTTTCCCTAGTAAAATTCATGCTCTTTAGCTTTTGGATGATCCAGTGTAGCTGCACACTGAAGTTGCCATTTCTTGGTTACAAACCAATGGCTCGGACTTGCAGAAAAACATCTGAAGGGTTCCCCTAGAAAAACTTTATAAGAATTTGCCATAGTTTAAATTTAAATACTCAACTTTTTTTTTTTCTTTTTTTATTTTTTTTTTTTTTAATTAACTGAGGTTTTCCTGCTTTTGGCCTGAAAAAGATTCCTGACTGAAGCAACTATGCCAAATTTACTTGAGTGAATAAAGGGGTGCACTTTTTTTTCCTTTTCCTTTAGGTGTTTTCCAGCTTCACAAGAGATCAGTAAAATTGACTCTATACTCACATTAAATACATGAAAAGACAAAAAATAACAATTAACAGAAGTATTCTCTGAATAAATTTTTTAGCATGCTCAGCAAAATAAATCTTGTTGATTTACAGTTTTCCTAAAGAAAAGGTTTTAAATTCATTATCAGCCACATTTCTGCATATTTCTGTGGGTCATTATGTAAGTTTGCAAACTCTACATCTTTGACTGAGGAAGCTGAGCAACAAAACATTTTATCAAGATGTTCAGAAGTAAGGAAACCTGCACCCACCACGAGTTTGAGGAGGTAACTTTAACCAGAATTACATTAGTACAGTATTAGAACATAGTAGCATAAAAAATTGATGAACTGAGAACTCAGGCAAGTAGAATTATTACATCCCTTAACCCAAAACTAGAAGAATAATTATGATTTATTTGCTGTATTCTTCCTTTATTATTGGTAGTCATTGCATGCTGTATCTATTTCAAATGTTGTAGGTACAAATAAGACTACCATTGTACTCAATTCTATCTGAGTGATATAAAAATCCTCCATCACCATTCAACTATGCAAAACTTAATTCTTCTATGCTTATGTTGTCTTTTCAAAATAAGATGTATTGAAGGAAAATCCCAGGGAAGCAGAATAATTTAAGAATGAGAAGAGAATGCTAGAAAACAAACAAACAAACCACTTGACGAAACAAAAAACCCATATTGTTAAATGTTCAGTCCTCAATATTAGTCATGAAGCTAATGAACCTGTCTTCTGTAAGGATGCACTACACTGTGCCTAAAGCTTTACCTTTAATAATCACCAATGCAACAGAATATTGCAGTGAAAGTTGTTTTACCTCTGTAGGCAAGAATGAACAAAGTAAATATCCACAGAGTGGTCATCTTGATTCCAGCTGAACTCAGTGTTCCCATTTCTGCACTCATATACTAAAGGGACCAATGGAGCAAGAAACCCTGTATGTGTAACCTCGTGTAGCAGCAGGACCAAAGGCCAAGGAGCACAACACCCTGCAGGGAGCTACTTTTGGGGCATCACCTGGAGGGCTCTCCCTGACTCTGCACAGTGAGGAAACATCAGAAACACAAAGCATTGCAAAAATGCAGTTTCTATGGCCAGCAAAGGGTGTCTGACTATTATCAGCATCTCTTTACAACAAGTTTATCTTGTTTCAGGTACGAATAGAAAAATCTCAGACTGAGCTACAGTGTGTCTATAAACAATAAATAAATAGGGCCTTAGGGAGACTTTGCTATTTTTTCCTGTACCTCAAGTCAAGTTAAGAAATCAGTGCCCCTTCACAACAGACTTGATAGGAACCCAGCATGGTAAGATGGGCTCTGTGGAGACAGCCAGCATCAGCAGAACAAGGTAAGCTTACAAGAGACCATCAAACACCTCCTACACGACTTACAGGAGTCAAAAGCACTTTCGGTGGCACACAAGTGAATGCTCCAAGTGACACCAAACTACTGTTTTCCTGAACCATGTTCATCAGACACAATTCTGTAAGAATGAACAGAATCCTCACAGCCTCACAGGAGGCTGCCCAGAGGTGGGGAATGCTGTTGGGTACTCTGGCTGAAGAAAAGCTGCCTGAGAGATCTTCAGACAGTGCTGCCATAGGGCCCGTACAAACATCCAGGGATTTAGTTTCAAAGCAAGGGCTGGGGAGCAGCAAGGGCACTTTGGACTTGGGAGTGTGCCACTGTTCTGCTGGCAGCAGTAACTGGTGGGGCAAAGGTAAGTTACACCAACCCCCCAGCCCACCACAGACATTTTGCACTACCTGCTCACAGTGGGTTCAGTTGTAGATATTGCACGTCCTAATGTGAGACCTGACCTCCTCCACAAGAATGCCTGGAGAGCTTCAGAACTATTCAGTGCAAGAAGGAGGTTCACCACACTGTACACACTTCTCCTACCACAGTATTTATTATGCAGCCTGCAGAAATTCTTTTTTTTTTAATCCCATGCAGCAATATACATCAGTGCACATGCACAGTGGGCCATATCATTTGGTTATTCAAGTCCGTACTGCTCCTCAGAAGAACACCACAGCAAAGAAACTCAGTTCTTGGTAGGAAGGGATGTAGGTTTTCTTTTACTCACTGTTTCTGGCACGCTTTATCACACAGACTGTATCCAGGCTGCCAGGGCAAATTCTGACTTTCATATTCTTTTAATTATGCAAGAAATGTTTGAGAGCCTCTCCTTTGTGTGAAGTCATTCAGTTTACAGTTGTCACTCATTTTCTGAGAGAGAGCTATAGCTATCTGCTACAGAAAAATATTCCCTTTTATTGTTTTCTAAAACAGTTCATGAAGTTATATCTAAAACAATTCATGAAATTATATCTAACACTACTGTAGAAAAGCTATCAAAGGATTTTACAAGGAGTTGTATCAGCACATGATCTTTTCAATTATTTCTACAATGGAGCAAGACAAACATTGCTGTACATAATTACAGGCAGACAGTATCTTGCTGATTTTTAAATTGTTTTTCTGGTCGTGGAAGGTGGAAGAAAAAAGATTCAGCAACATTTCACAAAAAGGAAGGAAGCTGAGAAACTAATATTCCATCTAAAGCAAAGGAGAAGCAGATTTTAAATCAGTAGCACACTTCAGGTTATCTGCTAAATAGTAAACAACTTTTAGTATCAACTATGTGGTGGGCGAAAAAACCCCAAACAACCTAAGAATAAGTTTTACATTAAATAATCCCATGAAAAATACCAACCACTCAGTAAATTACCATAGGGGAAAAAATACTCTCAAGAGCAACTTTTTTTGTGTTGCCAATTTAAAATTATGTCGAAATCTCTGGCAGTCACTCCCTTCACCTCCATCAATGTGATACAGTAACCTTTCTCCAATATTTAATAGCACTTTATTAGTCAACTTGGCCACCCTACTGAGAAGTCCTTTGTTCCAACAAACCTCATACAATCCCCCACAATGATCCTGGAAAATGTAAAAAAATCCAACAAAGCAAAATAAAGAAACAATACCCCACAAAGCCACACATTTTACTACTCTTTTGTACCTTGTGAACTTCAAAATTACTTTTAAAATGATGACAAAGTTCTTAGCTGTAGATGCCAGAAAACCATTCAGATGGTTAATTCCCACCTTTATTAGAAAAGCCTCGCTTCAAGTTCCTATGGGGAAAAAAACTGTCTAATTTTTTTTTCCCAGACAAATTATTGTTATTCCCTGGGTTTCACACAATCAATAGCAGAACTTTGTGGCTGTGCTATGAAAGGCTGTACTTCTTTCCAATGATGCACAGAAATACTTGCAGCCAAATTTCCAGATAGGGTCTCAACATCAATGCTTTCCCCTGCATTTACTACTTGCAGAAATTCACAGACATGATTTTCCTTTTAAAAAAAGTTTTGAACTGCTCCAGTCCTATTTATATTCATTTTCCTACACTGACTGTATTAATAAAACTGTTCTATTTCTCCTTATTTAATTGTGATTTAAAGTTCAGGTGCTACACCCCTAAGAGCAATATTTAAGTGTGGAGCATGCACTGAAAGCCAGCAGCAGTCTTGTATTCCACCCAGTGCACTGCTGAAGCGCTTGCAAAGCAGGCACCAAAGGCTGTTATTTAATGGACAGAGCATTACAGTCTGTTTCCCTGTAGTTTTTGACCATCACTCCTGAAATCATCTATAATAGTACCAATTATACTAAATTTTATTTTGTTACTGAATTCATTTCACACAGACCAACCCCTCAAAACCCATTTACTTAGTTTTGAATGAACTTAGCTGCAGAGAGACAGAAAACTTGCTACTTATCTTCCAATATCAGACAATTTCCTTAATTTTCAGTTTTGCAGACAGTTACTGGTGTAACAGTGGACACAGAGAATTCTCTCACAGTGGAAGCTGGTGAAACTTTACTGTTCAAAAGAAAAGAATTTGCAGGGCAACAATTTGCTGTATTTTATTTAACTTGCAAGCAATAACAGCATTAGGGAAAAAAGTATTATGGGATTACCCTATCCTCAATCTTCCACTGGTGTCTGTTTCATACCCCTATGTATCCCAGACAGGATACTGGGCCAGATGGACCCCAGTTTGGAATCAATACAATCACTCTTTTATTTTTATTTAGAGAAACTAATATCAAACCAAATTACTTAATTTCGTAATTTCCCATTATTAATTAAGAAAAAGAATGTTGGTTCACAAAAAAAGGAATTAGCTCAAGGCTGTATTTCTGCTAATAATGTTAGTTCTTCCTGTTTGCTTCAAGCCTATTTTTATTTGAGAAAGGAGCTCATTTCCCAAACTGAAGAACCTACAACGGAGTACATTAAGAATATAATTAGAATATTTCAATTGCAACAGACCTACAACAACGACTGAGTCCAACTGCCTGACCACTTCAGGGCTGATCAAAGGTTAAAATGTGTTATGAAGAGCACTGTTCAAATGCCCCTTCAACACTGACAGGCTTGGGGCATTGACCACCTCTCTAAGAGCCTGTTTCAGTAGTTGACCACTCTCTTGGTAAAGAAATTCTTCTTGATGCCCAGTATGAACCTCCTCTGCTACAGCTTTGCACTGTTCCCAGGTGTCCTGTCACTGGATGCCAGGCAGATCTCAGCACCTCCCTCTCCCCTTCACCTCCTCAGGAAGCTGCAGAGAGCAATGAAGTCACTGCTCAGCCTCCTTTAAATTTTAAATTTTGCCACTTCTCCACAGCACAGCAGTTTAGATAGCAGTGTACTATCATATTCCTTCAGTCCCAACGGTGGTATTTGGATCTGATCCAAACCAAACCAGCATCTAAAATTGTATCTGGAAGGAACTTAAGTCCTCAAGAAATGAATCAGAAATGGCAAATTAGAGAAATCAATAGTGGAAAGGTAGAATCATCTTTGTCCCAAGGCAACTGAGCTGTCTGGTGCCTAAATCACAACACAGTCTATCAGTACCCATAAAACTATTCTTCAAGCATGCCTTACTGACAACATGGCATAGTAAATATAATAATGGCTATTATGCTTTGAAGAAAATAGTACAACACCCTGAAAGAAGAAATGAGGTGTAGTTTCTTCTTTCCCTTCTCCCTCTTACCCCCAACAACACTTTTAAAGCACTTGTGCACAATGTGATAGAACTAGATATAATATTTTATTCACTTGTGAGAAATAAAAGCAGTATATCTAAGTTGAATGTAACCATCACGCTATTCCCTGTCTTTCCTACTGAAACCACAATCTTGTATAGAAAACAACACAGTATTTTAGTTAAGAAACTCCATTATAAAAGACACCACCACGGTTACCTTCTCTTTCCACCCAGTTTTGAAATATGTCTGAATTCAGAGAAAGGGTGCAGACAGTAACACTCAGGAGGAAAGGCAATTTCCTGGTGGCGCAGAAAAAGGTACTGAAGACTGAGGGATGAGAGTGAATTTCCTGCAAGGTACCTGCCCAGTATTTCTTACATTGGGTAAGAAATAATCAGTGAATTGAGATCAATTATCTTTTGAGGCACATAGTTCCCTATACATTGTATGAGCACTATAGGAACTTAACCTAAAAATAAGCATCACAACACACTTTTTCCGTATCTTTTTGATTCTGGTCTTTTGTACAATAACATTAATTTCCAAATAAATATGGTACAATATAAAGAAAATTCCTTTCAGGAAACCCACTTCTGTGCATGAACATATTGCAATATTTCCTCCTGGGATAGCTGATTGCTAGAGCAGGTAGAAAAAAACACCAGCAACATGAAGCTCCTCATCTTCTCAATACCAACTGTTATGGGGTTTTTTGAGGAAAATTTTTTCCACTTTTGTTTGCAGGCGGGGGGTGCGCCTGCCCAGGCGGGGCTGAGGCCCCTGTCCTGAAGCAACCCTGGAGCCTCCTGCCTGCCATGGTGCCTCGGACCGGGGCGCGGTTTTGGCGGTCCCCT
>WEIV01001308.1:134462-152929 GCA_013390005.1 Calyptomena viridis | reverse complement strand
GATGTTGAGATATTAGAGCGTGTCCAGAGGAGGGCAACGAAGTTGGTAAGAGGCTTGGAGCACAAGCCCTATGAAGAAAGATTGAAGGAATTAGGGTTGTTCAGCCTGGAGAAAAGGAGACTTAGAGGTGACCTCATTGCTCTCTACAACTTCCTGAAAGGAGGTTGTAGACAGGTTGGGGTCAGTCTCTTTCACCAGGCGGCAACAGATGGAACTAGAGGGCATTGTCTCAAGCTGTGCCAGGGTAGGTTTAGGTTAGAGATTAGGAAAAAGTTGTTTACAGAAAGGATTATAAAGTATTGGAATAACCTGCCCGGGGAGGTGGTGGAGTCCCCAACACTGGATGTGTTTAAGAAAAGATTGGACATAGTACTTGGTACCCTCATTTAGTTATTGAGCTATGGTGTTAGGGTATGGGCTGGACATGATGATCTCGGTGGTCCCTTCCAACCTGGCTATTCTGTGAATCTGTGAATTGTCTGTAACTGAAAGAGAAAAAAAATAGGACAGCAAAGAGTAGACACAAAGCTATATTAGAAGCATAGCCATTTGTTGCCATAAGCACCATAGTATATGAACATACTCCATCTGTACCTTGAAGTATATTTTCATCTTTCAAGATGACAAATACAAGTCAGCTTTAATTTCGGATTCCAGGCTTCAAGGAAAATAAATGGCTATAGTCTCAGAGAAAGCAGCTCTTCATCTATGCATAAGTACATATACAGAGAGGAACACAGACATTGACCCATTTGAGCAGAACAATGGCATCACAGAATGGTTCAGGATAGAACAGACCTTAAGGATCGTCTCGTTCCATCCCCCTGCTATGGGCAGGAACACCTTCCACTTCAGAGCTCTATCCAGCCTGGCCTTGAACACTCCCAGGGATGGAGCATTCACAGCTTCTCTAAACAATCTGTTCCACTGCCTCACCACCGTCACAGTAAAGAATTTCCTCCTAACATCTAATCTAAATCCCTTCTCTTTTAATTTAAAAACTTTCCCCCTAATACTATCACTATATACCCACATAAAAAGATATTCTCCCTTTTCTTAAAGCTCTCTTTAAGTACTTAAGGCTGCAAGGAGTACCTGAGAATCATGTATCTCTGTATGAATCTTTACATTAAATCTGATGTTACATATGCATATACTTAAGAGCCTGAAACAAAATCAGGCACTTACAAATATTCAATGATTCCTTAAGATACTTATTTAGAAAAGTTGGTACTTTAATCATTTTTGTAGCTATTTATAAACTTTTGTTTAAAATTAAATACTACTAGGGAAATTGCATGTGAAGTTTAGCTGATGCACACTAATTGTGGCCAAAAGATTTCTGTCCTATTTTTCTTAAGTCATTGTTTTCATCACTGACGGAAAAATCTGAAAACATGTTTTTCTGCAGTACTGTGAGCCCAAAACACCTTTAATGTTTCCATATTACAGGTAAACACTGCCTTCTCAAGAGTTAAGTGCATTGCAACAGAAGTGCTTTCAAGAATTAATGTATAATTAAAATAGCCTGCACAAGAATACAGGTTCCACTCCACCACTGAGTGACTCCCCTGTGTGCCAGGCAGCTGCAGAGCACATAGCTGGAGACACTGACAAGAGGTGGCCTCAGGTGACAGCCACCATCCTCACCTGCCTTGTTAACAGGGCAGGCTGACCCATGCTTGGCTAGAATCCAAACATGCCTAAGCACATGAGTGAGTGTATCATCAGTGGTAGGGGAGAAGGATCAAGGATTTACTTGAAGAACTGTATTTCTGAAAACATTTAACATGAGTTATGGGGTTTTTTTGATTTTTTCTGTTTCCTTTTTTTTTTTCCAGAACTATTATCTCCTTCTCTCATCTCCTGCCTATTGCAAAAAGCATTAACGGAACATGTCAAAAGACCAAGCACACTGGAATCTCAAATACTATTTATCCAATGAATAAATATATTTATCACAAACAAGTAATGGATCCTTTCATTTCTTCCTAAACAGATTTTAGGTTCAGATTTTACTCAAAACAGTAGGAGCTGAAGAAGGAGATTACTATGCAAGTGAGGCCGTCCATAAAACATGACGTTAAAAATGTTGATATATTAAGTAACTTGACTCCAAATATATGAAGTATCCGTGTGGAGATGAGCATTCTGATCATCATAATTTAACTATGTAGATGACAAGACAGAGGTGCAGCCTCAGCAAATTTACAAATGATGCAAAATTGTGAGAAGTGTTTGAGAGTCTAGAGGCTTGAGCTGCTATTCAGGGACATCTCAACAGACTGAAGAAATAGACTGACAGGAACCTCACTTCAGCAAGAGGCTAGAGAGGAGTGAGGCTAGTGAAGAGCCACAAAGACAACAACTGCACTTGAGTCTCTGCTATACAAGGAAAGGCTGAGAGAGCTGGGAAGGCTTCAAGAAAAAGAGGCTTAGAGGGATCTTATCAATGTATACAAATACTTGATGGAAGGAAGCAAAGAAGATGGAGCTAGGCCTCTCTGTGGTATTAAGTGAGAGGACAAATGGCAATGAGCACAAATTAAAATCAACGAAAATCCACTTACACCTGAGGAAATTTTTTTCTACAGTTAGTAAGTAGAACAGCTTGGTCAGAGAGATTGTGGAGCCTCCATCTTCCAATGCCACTGGACATAACCTTGAGCAACCTGTTCCCGTTGACACTGCTTTGAGCGATGGACCAGGCACCTCTACAGGTGCCTTGCAATCTCAGTCATTCCATGGTTTTACATCAGAATGCCAAGCCAATGCAGCATACTGAGATCCCAATGTGATTTTACAAATACTCGTGTTTTGTTAAAGAACAGAGAGAAAATGAAGACAATTTCTAGATTACCTGAAAACAATGCTACCAGGACCAGATAAATTCTAAACCAGAATTTAAACACAGGTATGGTGAAAAGTGTAAAATAAACAAATAAATTAACAAAAACTACAAAAGATCCCTGTCTTTAATACTTACATGTTACTTTGTGGCCATGTGCAACACAGAGAAAGTGTTGAGAAAGTGAAGTATGAACTTTAAGTGCAGCCCTCTGCACTTAACCACTGCAGCTATTGTAGAAAAACTGAGCTTACCTAGATGGCTTCTTATTACACACAATGCAGTTTTGAAAATTAAAAACTGCATTTTTAATGTAGTAGACACCAAGAGTGCCTTGTCCTTTCTGTAAATTTCTCTATTTCTGCTCTGTTCCAGAGGCACTGAGAGTAAAAGCTGAAGTGGATTTGAAAGGTACCGGTGTCATTGCTAAACACCCTGACAGATGTCCTTGACAGACTTTGACTGTCAAGTCTGGGCCTGGTCTCTTTCTTGCTTCCCCAGCATGCAGTGAAGTCTGGTCCACCACTACCCGTCTGAGAAGGCTGCAAAGTTTGCAAATTCCACCTGTCCTGTTTCCCCCTGGCTGAAAGTGAAGTGCTCCCTGTCTCAGCCAACACATGTAAGTTAAGGTGTTAACACAGAAAACTTCACTTGCCTTTACAGGGATGTTACCAGCAAGTACAGCACTCTCTGCTTAACACATGGCTTAATTTTGATCTAGTCCAGAGCATGCACACATGGAAAAAAAATGTCATGGAAGTTATCCTTATAAGCCTGCTCCCTTGCTGTTTGCTATCACAACCAGAGACATAATTAAGGAGATTCTGTATCATTATTTTTCAAATTAAAAATATTTTGAAGACAACGTAAGACACATTTTTCAGAAGACAGAAAGTGTTCACATCTGCAAAATAAAATACAACCACAAATGAAGCTTAAGGAATCTGAACAGAACATCACTGCCCTGGAACTCAGGTTCTTCTGGATTTCAGAAATCAAACAGATGATCGCCCCATCATCTAATGGTCAACTGAAAGAAATGGAGACTTCATTTAAAACTGAGAAGAAATCCTGAAAATAAGAAATGTTTGCAGCTCCCAAAAGCCCTTGCCAGCACATATCAACTTAGCTGGATCATAAGCAAGCATCGGAAATACCACTTCTATTTTCAGAACATCATGCATCCAGGATGAAAGCTGGGTTCCTCCCACATCTAAATTGCTCAGTAAATCTTATATTCCAAGAACAGTTGCATGAGAAATGTCAATTTTGTGCTAACTGCATTCTGCAAATATTTAAATTGAGATAAGTATAAGAAACAGATAAGGAAGATATTTTTTAAACTGACGATGTGCCCTTGGCCAAGCAAGGAAAACATTCAAGCCATGAGCTACAGGCTAACATTCAGTCTGGACTGACCTGCGAACAGATGTTTTCGCATACCCTTAACATGTGTCAAAAATGAAACATTTCATATGAGTGGAATGCTTAAATATGAAGCTACATGATAGTACAAAATAATTATAGTTGGAACTTGGGGAAAATAATAGACAGATGGTCTCCACTTACTCTGAAAAGTAAAAAAAAAATTAAAAAAAATTATTATCATTCTAATCCCTGAATAGCAAACTATTTTTAAATTCCAGATTTCTGTGATGTATTAAAAAAATAATCTGTTCAGATCGTATTGATATAGAAAACTAAAACTTTGTCCAAATTTTATGCAAATGTTGATTTCAGTTAAATTTATCATTACCTGATACTTGTTCTATTAGAAATCTTTTCTTTCATGAAAAGCATGACATCAGCACACTCATTAGATCAGGAGTTGCTACCAAATAGCATCTTTTATATATGAGTTATGTCAGCGTGGTAAATAAAAATTTCACAACTCTGAGACAAACTAGTTCATCATTCAAAAGAATCCAAACATTCCATTATTGGGTTGTAAATCTCAGAACTGAATTAATATCTACCATGACTACTCCTTTAAAACCCTCTGATTTTTTATAGCTATGTTCACGTGTGCTGAGCAGGTCACAGGTGATGAGAAGATAAGGATCTCTTTTTATTGTCTAAATTGGAATCCAAATTGGAAAGGCTGCCTCCTCAGCTAGCTGGTCTGCAGATTAGAATTGAGTGGGGAGTTTCAGTTCAGTTTTTCCAGACAAAAATAATAATAATTAAAGAAAGACCTCTTGTTTATCAGTCTTAGTGCAGTACAAGGCAGGCCTGGAGATGATCTCTGTCTCTACAACAAGACATCCTAGCATATATTCTTGAAAATAAGCAAGCCTACCCAATAGTACCTGAATATTCAGAGCCTTCTAGTCTTTCCTCTACTTAATATCCTCTTTATGCAGTCAATACATCTCTCTTGTTTCTGGATATTTGTGATTCATGAAGAGAAATCAGAGGCAATTACAGCAAATACTATCTGTGGAAAATTCTGAGTTTGTAGCTGTATCAAATAATAAAGGCCAAACTCTGAGTGGTACCCAGGAAGTATTGTTGGTAGAAAGGCATCTCTAAGAAGTCCAGATAAAGCTACTGAAGATGCAAATACTTTCTCTCACCTGCAAAATATTGTCAAATCATTTTGACAGTGCATGCACAGCTGTACATAAATGTTCAGCAATGATGATGGCAACATTGCAAGAAATGCAAGAATAAGGACAGAATAAGTGGTTCCAGAGTTAACCTGGCAGAAAAAAAAAAAGATTTCTACAGAGATCTATAGATACTAAATACTACAACTGTTATTGAATGTTATTTTATTTTTAAAATATTTGAAAGCATTTTATAGCATAATCATTACAAGGAGGCCAAAGAGAATTTTGGCTAAAAAAATTCAAACTGCATAATCAAGTGGATAATGTACATAGTTTAAAGGAATATTTTTAAATGGAAACATTAGGGGAATATTTTTTGGATCACATTACTTATTACCCAATGTTTCTTAAGTTTCAGCTGCAAAAATCTGTAGCACATTCATTAGCTGAAGCTGCTGCATTTTATTTGCTCTACAGAACTCATGTCTCTCCTTAGGTGTCATTTCCTGGATTAAAAGATTAAGTTCAAGAATTTGACCTAGAAATAAATGTTTCAACAGGCATCTTTGGACAAGGCGTGATTCTTCTGCTTCCCTATCAGCTAGAGAGAACAAGCTCCTACAAGTCGTCTGTGGTAGCTCAAAATTCCAAAGGGAAGATGCCAAATTCTGCCGATGTTCAGTAGTGTTTCCTTAAAGATAAGTGTAGCCTTCCCCTGTCAGGGCTTGCCGAGGGGTGAGTGTGCCCCTGCACTCCCTGGGGGATGGCTGAGGGAAATGGAGGAGGAAGAAAGTGCTGGCGGCTCTCCATGGTTACATATAATATAAGTTTATTCACTCCAGAGGCAACAGGCCACCTGGAGGGTCCAAGCTTATGAGGGATAACCAGGGAAAGAGCCCTTCCCACTTCCGGCCCATGGTTCTTATAGGGGGCTCCAGCCAATGGGAAGGGAGAACGAGGGAAGGGGACAAACCATCTGGGGTGAGGGGTAGGGCACATTATAACAGGACATACCATATAACAGAACAATAATATACAGTGAGAAATACATGTTAATCACACATTGCAACAGATAAGGAATGGTGAGATATATAATCAGTGTATGTCTTACTCACAAAAGTCACAAATTAGGCACTTAAAAGAACCTACACACTGTTTTACAAAGGCAAAAGGGCATTCACTGAACAGTTAACAGTAAGCACATACTGAAGGATAAGAGCTGCTTTCTCCTGCTCTTATTTAAGAATATTACATACTTTAAAATTATTTACTGTGAATACCATATAACTTAATCAGACCAATCACCACTGAGTATCACAAAGTGCTGTGATGCTCTACTCTTCTTTCCTTATGAGCGTTTTTACCTGGAAAAACTGCAGTGATTACTCGTCGAGTTCCCAGCAATGTGAAGTACATGCAAGATCAAATACTTTAATTTTCACATTGTATTTGTGCTAGAGCTGTAACATTGACACAGGCATTATTGACACGTTCACAATTCCTTATTTTCAACAATTTCACATAAAGGTAAGAATGGTACTTCATCCCGTTAAATTGACAAAACTGTGGTATTATTTTTTTGATGACAGAAAAAAGAATTTAACTGAAAGAGGAGAGAAAAAAGATCTTGGCTTTATTATAAATGACTGTAGAAACAGTTAATGTCAAATACAGCATCACTTAGCAGACTTGGCAAAGATACGCAAATCTTTGTATTTACCGTTTGAGGGGACCATCCACCCCATCAGCAGAATTCCAGAGAAGTCCCCATACCCTTTCATCTTTACATTTTATACCGTGTGGTAATCCAAGCCATATGGCTCCTACCTACATCTCCTCAGCTGAACTCCTGAACAGGGCAGTCAAGTAAGGAGAACCTGCTTAGGTCTGTGATCCCTTCACAACTGATCCTCGAGTGTAACTTAGTCAACCAGTGAATAGTACAGCAGCTTGTAGGAACTGCTGAACTCACT
Source organism: Calyptomena viridis (assembly GCA_013390005.1). NCBI lineage: Eukaryota > Metazoa > Chordata > Aves > Passeriformes > Eurylaimidae > Calyptomena > Calyptomena viridis. The sequence continues at coordinate 145,556 of WEIV01001308.1, read as the reverse complement.
GCTGTGACTCTTTGCCAAGTCTGGTACAGAAAGTATGGTCTCCTGATACTATGTCTGGTAGTTAAACAAAAAAAAAGCTGGTCCTCTTTCCCCTCAGAACCGGATACTATCACAAACATTTTGAACATTTAATTTGAACACATTAAGTGCTATAGAAACAGGTTTGTCTCAACTGAAAAGTAATCTTGACACTTCTCTGACTCGAATGTGACACATTCGAGATATTATATCTCATTATTATATTATTGTATCTCAATATTGTATTATCTAGTCCAAACTATTTTACAATTTGAATAATGAAAAAGAGAAGATTGTGGTTCTTTAATGGAAACAAAAATTTAATACAGAAAACCCTATATTCAGTTAATAGATTAATTTATTCCAGGATCTTATAAAAATAATGGTGAATTATTTAAAGCATATAGCCAATGCAACACCTTTCAAAGCATCTGAAGGACAGTTACAGCAATTCTGATACTGGTTCATTTGCCTGTGATCTCAAATGCTGATTGACCCTGCAGTGTCAATGAATTTCAAGAAAGCTCAAGGTTAATCACTTACACAATTTACACTTAGAAAATGTTAAGATTCACAATGAAATTTAAACCATACAGTCTAAGTAGCAACTTATATTGAAGCCACTATTCTGATAAGACACCTAACTGTAAGCATCCTGACTGCATGTTTACTTAGCAAATAATATTCTACAAAGTACAACTTCAAAAAAAATCTACATCCCAATTCATGCTTCATCCATGTACACTAGGAATCTAAAATGCAAAACCAATTAATTATTGGTACAACTTAATGAGGATCTCTTGAGTTTTCTTCTTGCCTCATCAGGCTCTTAGACTATGTAGCCATTTTGTTCGCATCACTTGCAGTTTAGTTTTTAGACTATATCTTGGTTCAAAACACAAATTGCTTTAGAAAACTCTGGCCAAAATATAAAAGTATATTTTTTAAGCATAAATTTCCAAGTAAATTATGCCTGAATAACAGCCATGGAAGTTGAAATTCTGTTGTGGGGTTCTACAGCAAGAGGCAGGAGAAAAAACTGCAGACTGAGATGTCTGTGCTCCTTTCACACTGAGAAGAGAGACCAAAACTAGATGAAAGAGTTATAAAAGATTTTTACAGTTTTTGCTTTAGCTTACCTTATTAATCTTCCAATTGCTGAAACTATTGGTGGATCTATTAAGATATTTTGTCTCTGCATTGACAAAGAGCTTTGACCAAATGTCAGTCAGTAACACTTTACCAAGAATGGGTATTATCAAGTTAATTTGATTGCTTTCCTAGATCTAAAGTCTCGTTTTTTTAAAGTAATGGTAGATATGGTTTACACAATGCCATTTTGATTAATACTTTCAGTTAAAAAATAAGACTGGGAAGAATCAAATCACATGCAGAGAAATGGCTGACATCTTCAGTAGCAAGTGAGGACAGTCTGTGGGACAGCTAACACTACTTTAATTGATGAATGGAATGAATTATCACATGATTTTATAAAGCTTGCTGATGACTGGAATTGGCAAAATTATTAGATTTGAAAGGAACAAGTAACAAGACTGATTGCAATTACTTTCCTAGCTGTAAATGTGTTTTATTACAGTCAAAAGAAGAGTAATTCATTAAACAACAAGGAACTGTGGTCTTTCCTGAAGCATGGTGAATGTATCTTGGAAAAACAGTAAAACAGTATTTTAGGTGTCATGGTTAAATATCTAGTTAGTTGAGAGTCATATACTATGGCAGGAAGATCAAATATAAAAACCTTGGATGTAAAAAGAGCATAAAAATAGTGGTGAAAATTCTTTTCAGTAAAAGCCTTTCAGAAATATTCTTGATATTCAAATATTGCTTAGAGACATCAAATTCAGAAGGGGTCATTGAATGGGAGAAGAAAGTGAAGGATAAAACAAATAAAACTGATGAAAATGACTCTGTATGACTTATATGATTAAAAGGCTTAGTTTGATCAGTTAATCAAGAAGATTGAGAGGTTGTCTGATTACAATATATATGAAACTTTTTCCCAGTCAAGGTACTAGGGTTTTCTTCTCATACAGAAAGCAGAACAGGAGAGAATTACAATAGCAAACTCTTCTTTTGAAAAAATTGACATAAATATTCAAGGGCCCTAGTAGACTCTCCATCCCTTAATGCCTATAAAACAAGACTTTACATTTCTCTAAAAATTATGATGAAGTAAACACATCTTACTCAAATACATATAGGCTGACTGAAATTAAATGACTTAAGATAAGTGACAGGTCAGATACAAAGACTTAAAGGGTCATTTTTGTTTTGAAATCACTTTTAAAGCCTGCAACCAATCTGTACCTGTGTAACAGAGAAATAGTCTATCCATGCACAGAATTTAGCGATTATGCTGGAAATCAGAACACCAAGAGCAAAATTTAGTCAGAGTTTTAGATGTCGATACATAGTAAGTAGATTCTCAAACTCCAGTAACATCTATAATGTGCTGATGGCCATGTCCTAGGCTTCACACTCAACTTGTCTCCTGTGTCTCCTTGACCTCTCCATCAGAATTCTGCTTCACTTGAAAAAACAAAAGCCTGCAACTCTTTCTTTAGGATCAACCAACTGCATAAGAAAGGTAATTAGTGTGTATAGCATAGCACGCAATTGCTCTGGGAATGCCAAAACAAGCCAGGCAAAGTTTATAAAAAAGGTCATCTTCTGATCTACAAAGTATCAAAATAATGTGATGATGAGTGAGGGACAAAAAAGGGGTGACGTGAAGTGGCCTTCCTTATGTCACATAGGCTGTCTTCCAGTTCTCACTATCAGTCTTCTCTGTAATCATCAGAGAAAGCTTTCAGTTTCATTCAGTGACCATCACAGAATATAAAGAAGTCACCTAACTGTTGCAGCCCCCTCACAAAAAACTACATGAGCTGAAAATTAGACTTTGGACTTTAGCAATCAGCTTGGCCTAACCCTCCACAAAGAGTCTTACACGAACACTTGTAAAGGACAGAAGTGCAACAATGCATATGTTGGAATCATTAGTCTTGTATGTACTTGCATAAGAGGTTTAAACTATTTGCATCACGTTTTCTTCATTTTTAACTAGATAAAGAATGAATAGTTTTCCACTGCCATAGGCAATCATGAGTTAATGGGAAATCAGGAAATAATGATCAAATAAGGTGCTGAAATTCATAGCTGCAGCTTAAGTGTTTATTCTTTATTTCTGATTTCACTTAAAGCATTATTATAATCACAAACACATATGTATGCTCTTCCATGTAGCTCACAAAATTGGCTGGATGATTACAAACACGTAAAGATGAAGTCCACTGCAACGGATTATTCTAACACTTGATTGGTTTCAGATAGCTGCAAGGCTTTGACAGCTGATACTTGGCAGATGTGCTTCCATTTTAATACTGTTTATCTCCAAGTGATCTACTTCCAGGCATTTGGTCTTTTATTTGGAGTGTGTGATTGTTTTCTACAGGACCAGGCTAACCCTATGTAACTACAAGACTGTATGCACTGAACTAGAACTGTTAACTGCACAAAAACTGTAGGCTTAGCTTGTAAAACCTTAAAAACAGGATTGATAAGGATAATTGATCTTATGACATCTGGCTCAAATGCTAGGGCTTAATAATTTACAGGCTTTGGCTTTTTTTTTTCATGCATTTCAGCATTTGTGTGCTGTCACATGAGCATTCTTCTTTTTGATTGTTCCTTCTGTGAGAACTAGTACTAACTCTCTGGTTATTTTTCTTCTCAGTGTAGAAAAAGCTGGTGGGAGAAGAAAATTACCATTCCTTCTCAAAAGCCTTCTGCTCACTTTGGATCTGCTTTCTTAAACAACTAAAATAATTTCTTAGTTAATTTATTGTTACAATCCACACAAAGCTGGGTATACATGTCAGTAATATTCACAGCTCCACATTGTCCTGGATTTCAGTAAAAGATGTGGTTGTCTAAGTTACAGTTCCTTTTTCTTCTTTTTTTCCTAAGGGCCACAATGTCACTTGGATATTTTCCAAGTTGACATTTGTGTTTCCCTCAGCACACTCACAGTGATGTGTAAGAAAAATCACACCCACAGCTCCATGGCTGGTGATTAAAAGAAAAACACACAAACCTTTTGAACAGAAAGCCCATTATTTAAAAAAAAACACATCCCCCCCAATATTTTTTAGATAAAAAGTGGATAAAATCCTAACAATTATTTTAGGACTAATATTTTTTGCAGTAATACTACTTAGAATTCTGTAAGAGGCATCATCCTGAGTTGTGAAAGCTCCTGTTACCTGAAGGCACACAGGATGGAGGCTTGAAACTTCCACCTCCCTGTGCCATTCTTATTGAACAACCTTCAACAGTTTCAGTTACACAAACTGTATTCTCATCTTCCCACAGCAAAAATTCACTGCTTTTTTTAACACCAGTAATCAGAGAAATGACAAGACATCTTTCCATCTATATTATTATATTTTTTTACCTAAAAAAATTTCACTTTTAGCAAATGTGGCATTGGTGATAAAAGGAAAAAAAATAGAAGCTTTACATTTTAAAGGTTTATGTCTCAATCCTTGAAACCACAGCACAGAAACAGTCCTGGAAGCACAGATGGAAACACAGGTACCTCCCCAGCTGTCAGAATAATGTTCTTTCCACTCCAATGAACTTTCAGTTCTGTGTATAGTAGAACAGCCATCACATGAAGAATAAAAATAAATCTCAGCAAAAAAACAATTTATATTTCTTATTACTAGAAAATTTTCCTAGTAGACTGGGGAAGTGAATTGAATGTGGGTCTCATACATTTTCTAATTCGAGCATTGAACACCTTTTCTAGTGGCCTTTTGGACAAGAGTGGAAGATACCTGATACAGTTTTTAATATACAGGAAAAGGTTTAGGCCAGCATGCCTCAGGTGGGCAGAGCTGATTTCCTGAAGCTTGCAGGGATGGACTGAAAATGTGACTGGATGTGTACAGCTATGTTTTAATAAGCTGTGAATTCAGGTGATGCCACATTCAGTATGTTGACTGTTTCAGATCACACTGATAAGCTCTTAAACTCATGTGGTTTAGCTCACACACTAAATTAAAGACAAGTTATGTCCACAGTAACCAGCACTTCAACTTTTTGGGGCACTTGAGAAAAACTCCAGGCATAAGCGAGGGCACTCAACGTGTCAGAGAGAGCACTAACCTCACTGCTCTATGTACCTGCCTGCCCAGACCACAAATGCCAGAACGAGATCACAGAGCCTCAGACACATGGAACTAAAGGTAACAACATAAACATGAGCTACAATCAAATATAATCACACTAAAAGCTATGTATCTTTCTACGATAGTCCAAAAGACAGATTATGATTATTACTGTGTTGACCTTAAAAATATTTGGTTACATGGCCTCAGGATGACAACTTAGCCTGAATTACACTATTTTTCTAGACATTAAGACTTACAAAAAAAAATCTGTTTTAATACCCCTCAACTGTTTCATGACAAATCTTGAAGCCAAAACTCCATTTTTACTGAGCTAAAAGTCCAGTCATCCTCTAAGACTTTATCAAAGCTGTAGGACCCTGAGATTACAGATGTCAGAAGTGGTATGTGCACAAATTTTCACCACAGGAAAAGAAGACAAGTGTATCCATGATGGCTAGGCAGAACCAAATAAACAGATCATCCTTCAAAGTATTTCAAGAATCAAAATGGAAAAACAAAGAAAAAAATTTTTATTTTGCTTTAAACTACAAGTTATTACACTTATTTTTATGACCACTATACAAATCACTCTCAAAATTGTGCTTTTTACCAGTGTGACAGTTCTCGCATCAGCTGCTTACTGTTTTTAAGGTTCTGTACCAGTGCAGTGTTTAGATAGCAGATCTGTCATCCAATTGATTTAAAGGAAACCTTGGAAATAGTTAGTACATTTGACTCGATTATTCCAAAACAGTATTTTGGTATTATCATGTATATTTTGGATAACACATTCTATCTAAAATTCTGTTATAAGTAGACCCTGTATCACTTTTACTTGATTTTCTATTACAGTAGCAATGTTAATTAGATTTTAATCCTTAGCTACTTTGGCAATCATAAAACTAAAGAACTGTTTTCTTTCTAAAGTATAAATGCATGAATATGATGCACTGTGATTTTAATCTTCAGCACAAAAATATCCAAAGGTCTTGCACTTGAAACAGTGTTAAGAAGTGCTCTGAATTTCAAATCTCCTGTTGAATGCCTTGGTGATTACAGATGGTTGAATGTAGATAATGAATATTTGATTCCTGTTTAATTCTTTATACTATGAATTCACCTGATGCTTAGTTATATTATTTTTGCCAAAAGGATACTTCATGATATCGCCCTAAATTGAAGCAATATAACCTTTCAAGCAATTACTAATGCTGTTGTCACTTCTGTGTTTCCTATCAAAATTAAAAGTTGCTATGTATCTGTTAGATAAACAGGTAAGAAAGTTAATATTATGAACCAGTGCTTACCTAGTAGGTATTAAAATGAACTTATACTATGAGTCAGTTGCTCTGGCTAAACATGACTTTTTTTAAAAAAAAGAGAGAAAAAAAATGCGTTCAAATCAGTAACTTCTAAGTGACATAGAAGAAAAAATGTTTTTCAGTGTTTTTTTGTTGTTGTGGTTTGGTTTTTGTTTTGATTTTTTTTTGTTTTGGTAGTGAGAAAAATCACCCAGATGTATTTTAGGCCTATTTTTAGCTAACTGAAGAGAACAACCACTTCACTTCAAAGGATCCATTTTCTGTTTTTTTGTACCTAAGTTCTTGAGAAAAAACATTGGACCTTTGATATAAAAAAACAAAAAAATACCCATAAGCATATTACCCTCTATCTCCTGGCTAAACTTGAGAGTTCATTTCCAACAAACTTTCTTGCATCATTCCACATCCTCAAAGTCTTAGACATCAGTGTTATCCCCACATTTATAATTCATTCACAATTGTTGTACTCAATCTTTTTGAGAATTAAGACCAAAATCCAATGCAGTCATTTTATTAGTTGTCTTTATACTTAAAGATTTAAACTGTAAATGGAATATAATTTTACCATCCTTCCTCTCACCAATTTACAAACTAGAGTAATTTAAGAGAATTGCCAATATGGTAATGTATACAGAAGACAGACTTCCATAATTTTCAACACGTGAAAAATGTACCTTTCAATCCAATAAGTGAATAAGAAAATATTTTAAATTTAAAATGAAGTACTATATTGAATAGAGCAACACGCATTTGGTGTTTTGTGAAGTAGTTTCTGTGTTTTAGATACAGCTGTATTTATAGGAACATGGAGCAGGATTGTTGAAACTGGCTTGTATTAATATTCAAATAATGCCAACTTGACTGGCCTCAGTAAAAACGTTCCCATCTGGCCACACTACAAAAGAGAAAGGTTGAAGACAAGTGTTTATAGCTATGATTTCTTTCAGAAAGAAAGACAACAGATAAAAAGTTTGATAGACATTTATCAGCAAGGTTTTTCTTTCTGTCCCTTCTAACAGGACAGTGGACTACTATTCTTGTATCTTCTTCTCCTGCAAAGTCACTGTTCTCCCCAAAACACTTTAAGCATTTACTCAGTCATCAGCTGCTGTCCTTGGACTTAAAAAGTAGAAAATAGGATCTGAGACAGCATCTCTTTTGGCTTTAAAGGGATAGCATCGAAACACAGATCTAAATTTCTAGTTTCTTGTCTTATTCAAAGAAAGCTGACAACTGTACCTTAAGCCCAGTGCAACATTTTTATTAGAGAGGCAAATGATTTCCAACCCGATAAGCATTTGGCAGCACAGATTTTGTACTGTATGCTATGCTGTGCTCTTTTCTACTAACGCAAGGGACATCCACAGGCATGGCCATGGACATGCAGTGTTCAATCTTAACCATTATAATACCTTATGGAATGGAGATTCCTATCCCTGTTGGAAACATACTACTATCTGTAGAAGGGAAAACCAGGAACCATCAATTTTTTCCTTTATACATTTTACTGATACATGTCAGTGTTTGCCTCAAACTCTGAAAGAATGCCATCCATTGCAGCAAAGTAAAGCTGGCAAACCTTACAGCAAAAAGCTTTTCTGTTGTGATATAACTCTTTTCCTCTCTTCTTTTTTAAACTATTACCTATTCTCACACATAATTAGCCCAACAATTTAATCACAGGATTAACATGAGTTGCAGCCTGGAAAACAATAGTAACAAAAAGAACACAAGCTGAGAATGCAAAAAAAGCCACAAGAAGTGTGGCCTGGAGAGTAACTGTTGGAAGTGCATACATGGAAAACAAGGCCACGGGGGCCAGCTTACAATCAGTGAAATTCAGACCACGTTTAAGCCCTGGACAAGGTGACATCAATTTGAAATGCATGTTCATAATTTCAGAGGGAGGGGAAAAAAGTATTGAAGTTCTACAGTTTTTCAGTCATTACTCAGATGAATACTGTATTCTGTGACTTAACAATCCTGCTAAGCATATGGCTAAACTGAAAGAGTATTGGGTGTAAGAGGAAAATTATTTATGGGATATCTTACTGTTATTATGCACCAAGATGTACTTGGCTAAGTAAAATGTCCCGTGTAAGTATGGATGGAAATCATATCCAAAGTGAGGGACTACGCAATCATTTATTAGAGCATGTAAGAGATGAGAAGATTCACACTAAAGACCAGCAGAAGATCAGGTTTTATGGTGATCTTTGACCTAAAGTTCATCCTGTAAATCTTTCCTATCCTACAATGTCTATTTTTCTGCATTCAAGCAAGGCATGCGTTGAGAGGAGAGGCAATTTATTAGAACAGCCATAGCAGATGGCACACAAGCCCTTTCTTCAAGACCCATACCACCACAACCACCATGTTTTCTTCACTGAACTTTTCATGTTTCTGGTAGCACTACCAGTGAAGAAATGTCAAAATTGCCACGAGAACTTCAGCTATGGAGTGGGTGACTTCACCGACAGAGCTTTCAGATCAGAACACAAATATACAAGAGACCTTAGACAATCTTCACATTATTTGACATTTCAGCCCTTAACATTCAGATTTGAAGAGTAAAATTCTACGGAAAATAATTTGGGGAAAGGTCTCAAAGTCTTCCATTAGCTTTTTTAGACTGAACAGAAAATTGTTTAAAATAAATGCTGATTAAGAATGTGGGAGTTTCCATGCTAATTAACTTAGAAGACATACTAATGCTAGTCAGTAAATCAAGATTTAAGACTAAATTACATGTCGATATGTAAAAGCCAATGAAAAACCCAAGAAGTTACTTATTGCTGATTACTGTTCAAGTTCCAGAATAATTTTTAAGTAGGTTGTGGATTAAATGGATTAATCTCAAGGGAAGTCATGGGGGGGAAATGCACTCCACTGAAATAAGAATACTTGTCTGTAATTTTTTGACACAGTACATTTTACTTTAGGAACTGAGTACATCACTAACCATGACTACAATTACTGATCATCTATGATTGATTTATCACTGATCATGATTACAACTATTATAAAACCTGATATATTTGTTAAAAGGGAAAAAATATCTGAATAAAGTCCATGTATGATTTTTTCACCTATGGCTGAATAAAAAAGGAGGATTTGTTGCTCAGTTTACAAATAAATTTGAGAAACTGGAATTCAACACTCCAAGGAAGTGATGAGTAATCATAACAGTATCAGGTCACCTAGTAAGTCACTTTACTAGTTCTAAATTAACTGAGGTTAATAATTACTTCACTCAAATAATTTATTTGTACCAGCAACTATTCCTATTAGTAGGATTTCCTTCATATAACACCCTTTTAAAATAATTATTTTTAAATGTTTCTTTCACATTTTGCATATAATTACAGGAAGGGGATTTGTGGATACTGAAACTTCCAGAGTATTCTACTAGTTTTACGGCAGATATAATGTTACTGATTTTCTGAATTCTAGTTAATTATTTCAATTTTTACAGTTTTTTAATTGATTTTAAAGCATTTCTATGCAAACACAGTGTTTATCTGCATTTTATGTAACCTCCTTGGTCTAAGAAGATTTTTTTTACATTATTTTATCAACCTACTAATCCTAGTCTTACTCACCCTTACTAAACCCTTACTAACCTACCAGCACTAGTCTTGCAGGTAGCAGGTACATCTCTGGCCAGGTACAGGATTTGAAGCCAGTGTCCTCAGTTAAGGACACTGTCCTCTAGACAGTCACCGATGAACTTTCCTTAGGAAACGTAAATTGGATTATGGATTTACCAATCTTATTTGGGACTAGCCCATTTTATTTCCATACTGAAATAAAGCTCCACTCCTCCAGTTCAATTATGTCAAATTAAAAGTGTAAATCACACTATCAGACAATTCATCACCTAAACCAATACATGATTCAAGAAACTTCCTTTTGAGAGACTAAAACCAGGTACGTGAGGTTGGTTGGTTGGTTTGTTTTTTCATTTTCTGTCCTTTTTTTCAGAGCAGCAGGAGAATGGAAACGGCGCAGCAGGACAAACTTAACACATGCAGCAGCAAGGAATCTCCTTTGGTCAGGCAGTCAAAGGAAGCTCTCTGAGGAAAGTGTGGTTACAGGCTGCAACATTCACAGCTTTGGGAAAATGGGCAGAGGCCTTCACATTTGCCTACGGCCTCAAATCTTACACCAGCTCATTCCCTATATGATGGCAGCATTTCAGTATTCATCTTCAGTCTGCCCTACACATGGCTTACATCTTTTTATGGACATACTGTGCTACAAATAGATCTGCAGCCTACCAGTTTCACCTGTAAGACTCTTAATTTCTACCTTGAATTGCATCCAATCCCAGACTATTCCCTCAGAACCTTCCTTTACTCCAAAAAACAAACATAACTTATTGCACTAACACAACCTTACGCAGGTCAGCATTTCCTGCACTTCTCCCTGAAACTGGAGATGAACACAATGCAAGAGAACCCATGGCAGCTGTTATGTCAACTTGGAAACAAAGTAAGGAATAAAAATAGTTTAGGAATTTCAAATTAAAATGTAATGCTGTATTTTTTCAGAAC
>WEIV01001308.1:52101-125733 GCA_013390005.1 Calyptomena viridis | reverse complement strand
CAGATTTTGGATCCTGTCCTGCTGCTAGAATCAAAAAGACAAAACTTCCCAATGAAACAAAAGTGTCATAGTCCTGTCTTCTCTCTCCTTCTACGTTTCAGCTCCCCTGATATACAAACAAGGATTGTATTATATTTTCTTCCATAGGAAAAATAGAATAAATAAAATAAAACGTGATGCAAGAGAAACCTGCATATTGTTTCTCTTACAAATTAACACTCCTACTATTAAAATAGATGCTTATTGCTGTGGCCCTATCCACCTAAGTTTTTGCTTGGATGTAAATTTTTGAGACTCTGAAAATAGTCCTGTCTAACTTACTTTTTAAGATACTTCAAAGAAACACGTATATATATATATATATATATATATATATAATACTTGTGTGGAATATTTCCTCCTTACAACTACAGCCTTTCATATGTCCTCAACTGTAAATCTAAAATTTGAGTCAGTCACATATCTNAACTGTAAATCTAAAATTTGGGTCAGTCACTGATCTGTCCTAAAAAACAGGTTAATTCATTAGGTATAGAGATAGTGTAAATCACAAAACTCAAAAGCACTTTCTGAAACATGTAACTCATTTAGTTTTGATTCCTTCATTTAGATTGACAATTACATACATGAAAGAAAAAAAATAATTTGTTATTCCAACTCCAACAATGAATGAAACTGCTTCATTAACTACTTTCTGTTACCTTTACAGGGCTCACCCTTGCTTATCATGAAACTAGAGAAGGTTATAAAGAAGCTCTGGAGAACATTTAGGCCAACTCTCTGCTCAGAGCAGCTTCAATTAGATGAGATTACTCAAGATTGTGTTCCTGTGAGGATTCTGTATAGATGAGGATGAGATTCCACAATCAAACTGCAGCTGTGGTGAAAATAAAAGAAGTCACGATATCTAATCAGAATTGCCCGTGTTGTAGTTTGTGTCCACTGCCTTTAATTCTGTCAGTGCTGGTTCAGGTCTCACACACTGTACACCAGGTCCCCTGAGCTGCTTCCTACCCAGGCAGCCCCAGCCATACTGTTGATGGGGTCAATCATTTCAGATGCAGGACTTAAATTGTATGCAAAATGGAAAGAACTGCAAGACATAAAGGACAATTGTCACAAGTGATTAAATGAAGTAGAGAGTGGAAAGGTAATAATGAAACATATTCTTGTCATTGAGTACCCACCTCCAGTTTGATTTTTTTCACAGCAGCTATTTGGCAGCTCAGCTTTTTGTAACCTAGGCTGCTGGCACAGGATAATCAGATTACCAATTCTCTGATGTAGCATGGCACCTGAGTAACAAATCACAATTTACAACGCTTTGCTTCTGCATGGGTAACTCATGATACCTCAGCTGCCTTTAGATTTAGATGCAGGTAAGCACTCTGTGGTACTGGGGCTCCTCTCTAAGTAGTAAGGGAAGGAGAGGAGAAGAAAAACCAAAACCCAAAAATGGAAAAAAACCCCATGAGTTTAAAATCTGCCAGAGACCAAACTACGACGTTCTGCCTACAGCTGCAAAAGTATGCTAGCAGTTAATATGGCAGGTAACACCAGAGAAGATGCTCTGGTACTGAGCTGCATGGCAACAAAACAAAAACTTCAGTACACTGTACAAACTTAACTGATTAGAAGTATCTCAATATCAGGAAATTCTGTATTATATATCGCTATTGATACAATAAAGGAATTCAATTGATGCACTCAAATATTTACCATTTTCTTTCCAGATCACAGTTTTTTTAATCTATGCGGATATAAGCAAAAAATAACTTTTACATGAAGAAACTGATACTTAAGGCTGAGGTTTTGACCTGACATATCCAAAATAAAAAAAAACCCCTAACATCAAAGTTTGCTTAATTATTTAAATTTGGAGATGTTGCGATAGAATCAAGAACCAGCGGGATACGTCATTGTGAACCTACTTTCCAATTATTGAACCAAATGTTCAATAATAAAAATGATAAATGTTCCTTCATCATATTATATTGACTAGTCACAAACATGACACGAGAAATAGATAGGCTGTAAGAGATGTAATATTATGTTATGCTAAAAATTTTACTTCTAGGTGACATCAAGAATACAGAATCAGCTTTTGTAGTCAAATAAAAAATGCTGGTTAGAACTGTTTAAAATAATTTATAAGGAAACCACAAATAATGCTTTTTAAGATATTATATGCCTGTTGCAGTATTTTACCATATAATTCAAGCATCATTTGCCTTGAAAATTAGTGTTTCAAATTAACAAGTGGCACCCAAAGTGCATATACTCTCGAAGTATAGAAGTCACCAGATGTAAGAGCTGGGTCTGTTCAGCCTGGAGAAGAGAAAAATTAGTGGGATCTTAATAATGTCTATAAATACCTGAAGGGAGCTGCAAAGAAGATGGAGCCAGAATCTCTGTATGTGTTGACCAGGGTCAGAACAAGAGCCAGTGGGCACGAAGTGAAACACAGAAAGCACTGCATGAACATCAGGAGACACGTTTTATGGGCCAAAGAGTGGCACAGCTTACCCAGGGAGATTGTGGCATCTGCATCCCTGGAGTCATTCAAGAGCTATCTGGACACAGGTATGGTGAAGTGGCTTTAGGTGGTTCTACTCGAGAAGTCCCTTCCAACCTCGCCTATTCTGTCCAAGTAGGCGTAAGAGTAACTTGCACATAATATGGCATTGGTGTCACAGTACCAAAAGCCCTCAGCCTGTACTAACTGTAGGAGCTGATGACAATATATAACTATCAAAATATTTTAAGACATTCTCCAGGGTCTAGAGCATCTTTTCAGTATGACAGATGTTTCCGTAGTTTTCCAGAACATTATGTTCATTAGTTTCAACAGCATTTGGGTCATAAATTATGCACTTTTGTGCAGGCACATACTATAATAAAAAAAAACAGTAATTACTACAGCATTTTATGTACTATTGACCTTCCATGAGTATATAATCTACCTAACTATGAACTTTTATAACAGTACTAGTCTCTGACAAGGCTTTTATCTAGCACTTGTTGAGTTAAAATATCTAATTCTGGTAGTTTATCTGATGGATCCAACAATAATCTGGAACCAAGTTTTCTCCATTTTCATGAGACACCTCTACTCTCATCAGTGCTGCAATGTACTTTTATTCTTATGACTGATGGTCATAGTATGGAATTTTCAGTATCCTATTGCTCTGTCACTTTCTTTACAAAATATGCCAGACATTAGAATTTGCCCAGTTGCTCCCCACCCACAGAATGTTTGATATATATCCCTAAATAAGTTAGTACTACTTAATAATTTCACTGAATCTCATTTCTTTGTACTGTGTTATTGTTAGAGATTTTCTTAAGAACCTTACTGATATTGTTTCATATTTTTATTTAGAAAAATGGGGCTAGACCGTAATTCAAGGGACATTTTCAGAAACTAAAAGTAATCACATTTCTTTATATAACGCAAAAAAAAAACCCCAGACTGTTGGCTGGGAGAATGGAGTATCTCTAACTGCAGTTTTGTTCACAACAGGTACTACCTCACCCCTCTTTGATAATACACATTCATGGTTTTCTCATCTTCTACTTGAATTAGGACTGCCTTGCACCATGTACGAAGTTCAATTAATGATGGTTTTATCCTATATAAGCTCAGACAGAACAGTGCTCTCCCTTAACAAATATGTCAAAATAACAGTGAGTTTAAAGGTTTAAAGACAGCAGTACTTTCATCATCCATGAAGTGGTCAACAATAGTGGCTTAGTTATTGAAATTATTAATACATATGAGAGAAGACAGACAATATTATCCTAATGAAAACTTCCTTAGTGCAGCCCATTTCTCACCTTAAATCCAGTTTTCAACATAGCTCTTGGCTGTTCTGTAAACCCTATGTTCACATCCAGGCCCTGAAATCTCTGCATCTTCCAGTGCCATGACAAATTAATCCAGACAGTATCAGTTCTTCCTAACTGTCTGTTAAGCACAAGACTTTCCTTAAAAAGAAATCATTTGGTGTGGAGATATGTATAGAAAAGGAAAATCTGTCCAAAATATGTCCCTTTCTTTTATATCACCATTATAAAGATATAAGATAGTAGTACATTTTGTACTATTTACCTCTATCCCTTTCCTCTGAACTCCTCACAATAGAGCTCCCAAGAAGAAGAGAATGAAGAAGAAAAATAAGACGTGCTCCTAGAAATTCCAACATTAAAGAGACTCTTATGAAATTACCTTTAGTGTCCAGTGTTAACCTGTAGCAATGTACTATTTGAGGTCAACTCACTTTCCTAGAAGCATGTTCCACAGTTAGAAACCTTTTATAAGCAAGTTTCCACAGGACTGCCACCTTTAAGGATGAGCCATAAGCTTAAGAGCTTATGTTATCCACAGCCATGATAAGGATAAAAGTGAATTTTCTCAGAGCTAGGTACCAGTCTTTGATAGTGGCCCCACAGCAGATTTTCTCCTAGAGCCTCATTTGAAAAAAGGTATGAGCCTGTCTCAGACAAGGTTGTTACCTGAAAGCCAAAGAAGAAAACCTACAGGGAGGGAACTGAAAACATTTTTGGGGATGTGAATGAGGCACATTTCACATGGCAATATTTGCCTCCATCCTCCAGGATAAAGAGAAGTGTTTGCCATGGACATGGCAGTGATTTTAACATATCAACATATTTGCAGTGTTTTTCTTCTACCTCTGCCTTATCTTACTTCCCTACAGTGCTACTGTAGGATGTGCATTTTCAGGAAAATACATGTGTCCAGATCTCTGAAGCTTAAATTATAATTGTGAATCAAAGAGGCAATTATAGATCAGTCACGGCTGGTAGCAGGACTCTGTCTGTGTGCATATCCAGGATGTTAGTCACCAGTTCCCCGGGTAGACCAAGACCTGCCAGGCTTGGATGAACATAAATGACACCCTGGGCTGATCTGAGTCAGTGGTGTGACTGATCTCTTGTTTAACAAACATACCGTCCATGAGCATACGGTCTGTGCAACAAATATATCCAGCTCATCAGATACTCTGGAATCAAGGAGAATCATTTCTCAGTGTGGTGAAATTAGGGTGAAAATTGCTGAAGGGCTGTTTTCCCTGCCCCTGCCTCACCGCCATCCCCATCCCCTGCCTGGAGAGCAGAAAGGCATTTAGATTCACAAACAGAGATGTATTAGTATGTTCAACCAATCGTTTGTTCCTTACGGCTACTCGGTTCCTTACTTTACCCTGTAGAGAAAAAAAAAAATATTTCTCAAATGAAGACTGCCCAGGGCATTGCTGAGAGAGCCCTCAGACTATCTAGGAAGAATCTCACAACATCACATGGTGAGGACCTTTCATTACCCAGAATGAAATGGGGCAATTAAAAAATACAGCACAAGTACATAAAGAGTTTGATTTTCAGAAAATCACAGTCGAGTGCTTAAAATATGTTTATCTAAGACTTCAACTCTCTAAGTCCAATGTGGACTCACATCCTTAAATGTAAATTGAGAGACAAAGTAGAACCAAGAACAGTTGCTCTTCACTGAGGAACTGGAATGTGAGCTGTCACTTCAGGCACTCTTTAGATACAAGAAACTTTTAGCAAGAAGCTTTCCAAGCAGAAGCCAAGGATCTACTTGAAGCTATAATTTCTTTAAAAGAGAGGCAATACTACGTGAAAGGCAAGACCTAAGCTGATATGTAATTCAGGACATAGAAAATATTGTATTTACACATTATGTCCAGAAGGAGTAGTTCAACTAAGGCTGTTTGACAAGCCAGATCTGTCACCAAACTGACCAGGTAATCAATGGAGAAATAACCATTAACTAGAAGGGGCTAAAATAATCTCCTGACTGGTATACTTGCCTAGCTGCAGCTATAGCTGTGTTTGTAGTATTATTAGGCACTACACAGAGGAAAGGTCTCATAAGAGATCTTCATTTATATCTTCCTTCTCTGTGCCAGGAGCTATTACATCTTGTATGTTTTTAATCGATATTGTAATCACATAAGTTTACATTTTTTTCCCAAACTCTAAAGAGCACATATACATTTATCTATAGTCGACCTATAATGAAACAGTTTTCTTTAAAAAACACTTCCATTTCAATTTCTAATACACCATTTTTCTTTCATTCTTTACTACTTACACATTATCCTGGATCATGTGAAATGCTTCTACTGTTTATTAGACATCAATTGACCTTGAGATAACATCCACCTCAGAAATAATTTCAGTGAATGAAATTATGTTTAGCTATACGTGAAAGACCTAGGCAGTTCCGATGAGAGAGTATACAGCGTAACAGAGGTTCAGGCTTCAGGAATTGCATTACTGCTTGCATCAGCCTAAATGATCCTACAGCAACCATCTCACAATTGACACAGCTTGCAGATTTATGCACTATGTAGCAAAGAGCCAGCCTTATCACAGCTCATCCACTATCAAGTGTTTGGAAAAGATAAGAATTCATTTGCATTTTTAATGATGGTTCAATGACTTCTTTGCAGATGCTACACTGACAATTATAAATTATAGCTGCACAAATTCACTTCCTCTGGGCTTACTACATATATTTTGGGGATATAGTTCTTCAACAAAGATCAAGTACTTCTATGCCACCAACTGACACAGGTAAGTAATTATGCAGTATTTAAAGTTATATTAATTCTTTGACAGAGTATTTTAATATAACCTACAACCTCCTGGGTCAGAGGATTGCAAGCTTTATTTGCATTCCAAGTCCACCCTTTCACCCTTTCAGAAATCCCTAAGAAGGGTTGTCAATTGATATCCATAACACAGAAATTAATTTTCTCCCTTCCTTATTTCCCTCCTTGTTCTGTCCTCATCAGGAAAATATGCATGGAGGACTGACATAGTCCACATTCATTTGCTAAATAACCTAGTTGTTAATGACAGGTATTGGGCAGACTCAGATAGAGCTATCTTCTTCTTTAGTTTTAACTGATAACTGTCATTTCACCAATGCCCTTGTTCAAAAAAGTGTGATAAAGTAAATGTATGACATCCTGATAGTAAAACTTTCACAAAAAGACAATCTAAGATACTGTGAACAACCTATGCACTATGTATATGACTTTAATATCAGCATATGACCTTCTTAGTACAGAGGTTTAAATGGTGGTGTAAATCTCCTGAAAAGCTAAACTGAGAGGAAGAAGAATTAGCAAACATAACATAAACCACCTTGAAAGTCCTTTAATTAAGCACTTAGTTCTGATACATTTCCAGGAATGTATAGTGAGTTTATGTGATTTCTTAAATGTGTACTCATAATTCTGTATATCCTGAATTAAACACTAGTCATTCACTTTCAAGATGTTAACTTCTTATGCTGTGTGACCATGGAACATTAACCATCAAATCTCAACTGATTAACAAGCCAGCACATCTTTTGAGGGATTTGTTAAGGCGTGGTAGATAAAGACATTTATCTAAATTCCATGCTGACATACACAATGTGCAACTTCACTGAAGGATTTGTATTTAAATCAGCTGAAGCATCTTGTATCATCATCACATGTGTTTTACAGCAGCCGTTTCAAAAATGCAACAGCATTTTTCTAGAGGAATCAACAGCAGCAGCAGCAGAGGGATGTTGTACAGCACTTCTTCCACATGGTTCACCTATTTACAATTCCATTACACACTATCATGACAGTTACACGTAATTCTCACGCTAATGCTTTGGTTATATGCAACAGATATAAAACATGGAAGTAAATCGCTGTTGACAGAATGTACTGCAGGAGACTCGAATATGTTGTGCTGTAACAGCGATGGGTTGACTGTTCAGTGGGTAAGGAATAGGTTGGATAGTCACATCCAGAGACTAATGGTCAACAGCTCAGTATGTGAATGGAGATCAGTGACAAGTGGTGTCCCTCAGGGGTCCATGCTGGAACTAAGCCTGTTAAATATTTTCATCAATGACAAAGACAGTGAGATTGACTGCACGCCCAGCAAGCCTGCAGGTGATACCAAGTTGAGCTGTGCAGCTGACATGTCTGAGGGATGGGACGCCTTCCAGAGGGACCTGGACAAACGTGAAGAGTGGGTCCATGGGAACCTCATGAGTTTCAACAAGACCAAGTACAAGATTATGTACCTGGGTTGGGGAAACACCCGTTATCAATACAAACTGGGAGATGAAAGGATTGAAAGCAGCCCTGCTGAGAAGGACTTAGGGGTGCTGGTGGACGGAAAGCTGGACACAAGCCAACAATGTGCGCCTGCAGCCCAAAAAGCAAACTGCACCCTAGGCTGCATCAAAAGAAGCATGGCCAACAGGTTCTGCCCCTCTACTCCAGTCTGCTGAGACCCCACGTGGAGAACTGCATCCAGCTCTGGAGTCCTCAGCACAGGAAAGACCTGTTGGAGTGGGTCCAGAAGTCAGTCACTAAGATGACTACAGGACAGGCTGAGAGATTTAGATTTGTCCAGACTGGAGAGAAAAAGGGTACAGGGGTACATAATTTTAAAGGGTGCTTTTAAGAAAGATGGGGACAGACGTCTTAGTGGAGTCTGTTGTGATAGGACAAGGGGTAATGGTTTTAAGCTGAAAGAGGCCAGATTTAGCCTATATGTTATGAAGACATTTTTTATTATGAGGGTGGTGAAATACTGGAGCAAGTGACACAGAGAACTAGTAGAAGTCCCATCTCTGGAAACATTCATGACTGGACAGGACTTTGAGCAACCTGGTCTAGTTGGAGACATCCCTGCTCCTTGCCAGGGGGCTGGACTGAATGACCTTTAAAGATCCCTTCTAACCCAAACTATTCTATGATTCTATGGTACTAAAAATAAACAGCTATATGTGATTGATGTAATTTAAGAAACTTTCACAATATGTGTCTGAAGATACAGGCATACATCAGGACACAGTATTTTACTACAGTGTGAAACTTTTCTCAGTATTACCTAGTCTATCAATAAACACAATACTTTTAGAAGCAACAGTGCTATTTCACAAACTCATACCCAAATGGAAAACCTGGCAGTACCCACTTAGGTTAATTAACATGTGTTCATCAAGAGTGGATAAAAACAAGCATGTATTTGTTGGACTGTATATTTAGTATTTGCTAACAACAATTTTGTTAGCAAACAACATACTTGTTTTCTTAGACTTTTATCTCTTAATTTCTAGATTTTTCCTCAGAAGTGAAATATTTGACTTCTGTTTTATACCCTTTCATCCTATTATATGATTTTATTTATTATTATGATAATTTTATTTGCATTTTCAGATATTCACGTTTTACTTTAAGAACTTCATATTTGTACAACTATTTTGAATTGTTTTCTCCCGAGACAATCATTTGCATCTAAGATGATATATCAAATCCTCCAGCTTTGAAAGAGTCTTACAGTAACTAGGCCTGCAACTCTTCTTTAAAACCAGCAGGAATTGATAACTTTATCAAGACTTCATTGAAAATCTCAATAAGAAGATTAATATTTTTTTTTTTTAATTTTTCTTCATTTACCTAATGTACCTTGTATGCACAATTTTAGTTCTTGTCCACATTACCCACAATTTTTTCCCCATATTGTTAAAACTCTTTTTTTCTATTTTACATAACTTTCTCTTTGTGCTTCCAAGGTATTTCCTATGTTTACTCTACATTGCCATTTCATTTAGGCACAAGACACAATGGCAATTATGGATGCAATCTTTGTATGCAGCACATGTGTGTGCCTGTGTGAGGCACAGAATACGTTCATACCTTTTAGGATAACTGAGAGAAGCATTCTCTGGCTCAGAGCTCTCAGCTCCACACAAAATGAAATCACAATCTAAGTCTCTACCCTTCTACTTGCACGCAATGATTGGACCGATAACTTATTGCTGTAATGAAAAACGTTTCATCCACAGACACTCTGCAAAGAAAAGAAAGAAACAAAAAATGCCAGGCCCACAGTGAGTTATAGACTTGGAATTGCAACACTGAAGTTACATTGCAAACTTAATTCCATCTTGTGAAACCAGAGAAGCAAAATCAGATGCTTTAGGCATTTTCTCTAGTCCCACACTGAGTCTCCCCACCCTTTATGTATCTGTCCTGCTAGTTCAACTATTCTTGGTTGCTTATCATCAATGCACCTCATTTTTTTAATTTAGTAAAGCAAATTTTTTTCTATTGGTAGCTTTTGCGTCCCTTTAGCAAACAAAGATGACAGGCAATGTCCACTGTATAGTACACTTTACCATATGTAGCAGAAAATTTTATCTGTAAGGTAAAGGACTCACAAGACACTAAAGACTATGTAAACTAAATCTGAATCAATGCAGCAATAATAGCTCCTTATTTTGATGACAATATTCCAATGTAACATTTGAACTATTTCAAAAATTGAATAAAAAACATCTCAATGTATGCTGTCAATGTCTTGGGCTTTTAGTAAAATACAGATGCAGTCATTCATGGCTGATTATCTGACCTGAAAGACAGCAAAATTACACATAGCCCTGGTGTCTCAGCATTCCTTTAGGACAGTGAGGAAGGTTGCCTTCTTTCTGAGGCAACCAGAACAGTATTAATGAAGACTCCACCTCTGCCACTTAGTTAATTGATAGGTTTAAATAGGATTAGTCCTTACACTGGAGAAGTTCTTTGAATTCATTCAATTTCCTCCCTTTGACCTCTGCGATGGAGCATTAGTAAGTCTGCAGGTGGTAAAACAAGACATTACTATTGTGCTTTGACCTTCTTCATTTTTTAAGCAATTTTTGATAGCTAACCTTAAGACCGAAGTAGCACCTTTTTTGCATTCAAATTCAAGTACTGTACACAAGCACTAATGAAATACACTGATAGAATGGGGTAAAAGTTGACATTTTGGAATGTAGGAACTGCTACAAAATCAAATTTTTAGAGTGGTATAAAATTCTCACTTTAATAGAAGAAATAAATCAACTAATGTATATTCTGACATTTGCATGCCCTCCAGCACAGCATCTGTGTGCAAACTACAATTTTACCAGAAAATAAGGAGCACTTTTCAAAACAAACAGTTAGAAATATGAAAATCACTTATGGAGAAGGGAAATATACACATACTGAAGCCATTAACAACCTGGTAGAAATGAAGTTTTCTCCCTGGTTTTTAACAGTCATTTAATTGAGGCAGTTTCAGTGTGGCACACCCAAGACCAGACAAATGAAAGACAATAATCCTTCAGACAAACAAGAGTCATGAATATCAATTTAAATTTACAAGATTTTAAAATTCCTTGAAACAATTTCATCATTTTTCTTGTCACAGTGTCTTCCTGTACCCCTGATATAGTATTTCAGAATTTGAATGAGATATAAAATAGCTATGTACTGTTCACTTATGCTTCAATCACATGAGTCCTCTAGAAGGAAGAGCAAAATTTTTACTGAGATATTACAAAGCAATAGAAAGGAGAAAATAATGAAGTAACAGGATAATAAACAGTTTCAAACACTTTTTTCATGTGCTCTTTAAGCCTTTAGAAATTTGAGATAGCTTAAGAATCCACAGTGGATTACTAGTTTTGTATGTAATGGGTGGGGAGTCCTTCAGATTCTCAAAAGGAACATGTTTGTGAACTTCAAGGTGTGTTTTTGAAATAAAAATCCTTCCAGTCTGGGGCTTCATGCTGAGCGCACACACATCAGTAATGAAGTTTTGATTAGCTGATCCAGAATAGGACTCGTAAACAGGTCAAGATAACTCCCTGCCTGATGGATTTACTCGAAGGCTATAGACTCTATGATTATCAACACATTTAATGTCAATATTTCAGTGTTTTGGAACAGGGTCCCAAATTCTCTATTGTCAGACGCAGCTATAACTTCAGTAAAATCCAGACTTCCATGCAGTGCGCTTTTCAGTGCCTATTTTGTTACCTCTAAAGAGAGTGCCTGTCGAAACATGACTGAATTTTGTCATGTCCACCATTAGTGACATTTGTGAGCCAGCAAAACTACGAAGTGGGATTACACACTAAATAACATCACAAAAAAATAAATATTGCTCATGGCAGTGGAAACTCTGTGAACAGAGAACAATTTCTCAGAAGTCTAAGGTTTTCCTTTTTCATAGAATCATAGAATTATCAGGGTTGGAAAAGACCTTTGAGATCATCTAGTCCAACCTATAAGGCAACATCAACATCAATCCTTCATCTAAACCATGGTACTCAGTGCCTCATCAAGCCTTCTCTTAAATACCTCCAGGAATGGTGACTCCACCATCTCCCCAGGCAGCCCATTCCAATGGCCAATCACCCTTTCAGTGAAGAAGTTTTTCCTAATATGGAGCCTAAACCTCTCCTGATGGAGCTTGAGATGTGTCCTCTTATTCTGTCACCAGTTGCCTGAGAGAAGAGACTGACCCCTGTTAGGCTACAACCTCCTTTCAGGCAGTTGTAGAGAGCAATAAGGTCTCCCCTGAGCCTCCTCTTCTCCAGGCTCAATATAAACTCATTGTTTCCATCATGTTCCATGCTCACACTTCACACTTCCCTTCTCCTGAGAACCCAGTCAAAAAATGTCTTGAATTAGCTTATTATGTCAAAAAATGGATTTAAAAATCTTTATTTTTAAATCCATGACAGTTCTGGAAATCACTACTAGCAAATAAATTGGTTATTCCCCTCAAGGCACATGGGCTGAAGACCATGATTCTGATTTGTCAGCTGTAGCCTCAAGAGTTTTTTATTGAAAGAGCTTCAACTTTTGTTTGATTGTAACTACTAGGTTCAATGGAAATAGCAATGAAAGAGATGCTCAACATTTCTGTAAGCATTGATGTCTTTTCCTCGAAAGAAGGTTCCGAGTCCCAGTGTAAGGTGACGAATCTGATTTCCTGGATGCTCACAGTAGCTGCTTGCTAAAAAAAAAAAAAAATCGAATGTTTCCCAAGAGTTTTGCATGTTCAAGGTGCTTTTGAAAAGGTTTGGCCCTACTACATGACGTGTACTGTATAGATTATAGACTAGAATTCATGTTGTGTGAATAGACACACTCAGTCACTGAAGCACAGAAAGCTTCTGAAGCCTGACGTATTTTGTAAGCAACAGCATTATTACATGTCCACAGCTTCCCAAATGAATGTAAAATTCTTTTTATTCATGAAGTTAAAGAGGGTATGCAAAGAAAATGAAGATGAAAAAGCTCCAAAAAGTCGCAAATTTAAATGCTTCAAGCCTATCATTGAAATATTTTGTGAAACCTTTTTTCTGTCATTTGAATTGCACTATGACTTCACTTCTACTTTAATTTACATATTGGACTTTAGTATCATTGAATCTTAAGCAAGTCTGCAACCTACTACAGGGTTACAATAAGTATTTAATTATTAATTATTTAATTGTTATTATACCATGGATAACCATCTGTTCAAATAAAAGCAGCTTTAAATAGGCTTGTTGCACCTTTCCAAATTTGGTCACTATAGTGTAAACACCCAAATCAAGAATTATTTGCCAATGGACTTTGATCTCTTTCACCTAAGAACACAAAGTGATAGTTTTTGAAAAAGCAAAGACCTGCTTGGTTAATAAAGCAGGACAAGGGGAGAAAACTGGGTAGAAGTGGCCTAGAAACCCATGTTATTAAGTTCAAAGCCCAAAGGCTCAAAGCTGATCTGTACAGTGGGGAAAGGTTAATTTCTTCTGTATATTTTGTATCCCATTTTTTCCTGGTCTACTTTCAGAAATCACCTCAGAAAATCTGAGCTCTAATTTTTAAAATACAATTGATGTCTTCAGAGGCTAGACTGGTGTCTTAGCCCCCCAAAAATACCCAGATATAGCTTAAAAGTTATAGTTAATAGCAATATCAAATTGCTGTTTAAAAAAAAAAAGAAAATTCTTTCTGCAGATCACTTGTTTTAACTATGTAGCTATACGAGATTTCTCTTTGACTCAAGAAAAACTTCAGCAAAGCAAAGAAAAACAGTTACAGAAATTTCAGAGAAAATTCTTTAGACACATTTTTCTTACAGTTTTCTACTTCACTTTGTTCCCCTTTCCTTGCCCATTCTTCCGTGCTTACAAAGTTCAGCTGAATCTTCTTTTTATGGAAAAGTATGCCCATGCAATTCTGCTTTTTGCTTTGTCTCATAGTGTTATCAAGTGAACAGCAGTCTGTGTAGCCCTGGAAATTTTATACTTTAAACATTAGTGATGGGAATCCCAAAATACTTTGCTAGGAGTTAGGAAAAACAAATAAGACAACTGTTTTCTTAAACATCAAAACCAAGACGGGGCACTGAATAACTTATTAGTTTGAATGACTATATAGTTTCTTGTTCTGAACATATATAAAAACAATCATATGGTTCAATCATGTCAGAAGCTGGACACACAGTCTGTAAGTGAGAAGGGAATGAAGAAAACATTCAGGAAGCCCAGGTATACAGTGCAGCTTTAAAAACAGATGTTTAAAATTAATCCTGTGGTAAATCCTAAATTTTTGCTTCAACAATTTACCAATGCTTAATTCTTTGGATATGCAATATCATTTAAACAGTATCAAGTGTCAGAATTCAAAAGAATCTTTTCAGCACCTGTTTTTATGTTCTGTTTTCCAAACATTTTGGGGGTGAAGGCTATAGGTAAGGAGCAGGATAGTGCTAGAAACTTAAGATTGAAGGTAGTGTATTTTACTTTCGTTTTTTAAAGTGTACTCGAATATGAAGTTTTTTTAGCAATAGGTAACAGGATTTCTAAAGTAAAAAGAACACTGTCAAACCAACAATTTGAAGATGTGAGGACAAAATGGGGGAACTAGCAGTCACTTTGCTCACAAGCAAAATGTAAAGTAATAGAGGGGAAAAAAAACAAACCAGCCAAGCTAAAAAGACATGTCACTTGAAGGATTTCTACACATTACCTACTGGATAGATTTTTGACAAATTCATCTTACTCAAAATGTGAAGAAGTACAAAAGACTCAAAACATAATGTCAGTGTCAGCTTTTTAACTAAAAACCCATTAAGTCTCAGTCCTAATAGCCATTCAATCTGCTTCTGACTGCTCTGGTGTGATGCTCCAAAAACTCACTCAACCAACCATTTAGTGCAGGGCACTTTTTCCTGTTCCCCTGCCACTTCCACATTTCTGTATACAGACCCTTATTAGCAGCTGGGGTGTAACACCATGAAGAAGACAGTCACTGAAAAAAGGTGCCAGAGTTACTTTAAGATGTTAAGAAAAAAAACACTCCTAATCCTGTTCTTGGAATTAGGAATTTTCCTCCCATATATATTATCTCCAGAGAAGCAGTGTGAAATTACACAAAAAACAGGGAAGGTTGCTCAAATGAAGAAATACCAACTTTATAAAGTACCAGTTACCAGCAAACCCATATCATTAGTAGCATGAAAGCATTCTGCTCTTTGATTGTCTACTGCTAACAGTAAGCCTTTAAATTCCAGTATAATTAAGGCTGCAGCCTGTTACTCCTTAAGTCAAGGGCAGCTTTGTTTTGCCTCTGCCTGAACTGTGATTTAGCAGTTGCTGGAAAGCAACAAGCAACTGAATGCTGAGTAATTCAGTGTCTGTTGGGGAAAACTCTCATCATACAACTCTGTGAGAGCTGGAGCCCCGGAGGTAAGGCTGAGCTCCCTGCGGGGGCCAGGCTGGCCAGGCAGCACGACTGTGCCTCAGGCTGCAGGCTGTGCTCCCCTGAGAGGATGCCAAGCCATGCCACTGAAAAGGAGACTGCCTGGTGGGGCATATGGGATGTAAGGGAACAAGGAGGAGCCAGGGGAACTCTGGAGCAGCCAGGCATTAGGGTTGAGCAGAGGGGAAATGCATCAAACCATGGCAGAGACGGGAACAGGAGGAAAAAATGTTCATAACTCTCTACAACTCAAGGTCACTAGCTAGCACAAAGCACGCACAGGACTAAATCACTGTGCCATGACACAGTAGGAACCACTTCCATCTCTATGCTGTTTTCATAGTCACTTGGAATTTTCTGTATTTAAAAGGTAAGTATTCCAGCTTCCTTTTTTGTTTGTTTCATTGGTTTTCTTTTCCCCCAAACCCGTTCTGCATTTAAAAGCTTTTTTCATCTTCTTTTGGGAGCTCATTTTAAGGAAGAAGACTAGACTTGTTCATCTCACTCAAGATCTTGTCACAACCTCCCACAATGTCCATCTTCTAACAGCAAGATAACTTCAGTAAAACCAAGGTTCTGGTCTGATGTGTGGTTTTCAGAGCAGCTACCACATAATTTTTGGCTTAGTGCCTTTTCCTCTAGGAAGCCACAAATACAAAGATAGGGTGGTGTGTTCTAAAACAGAAGCTGGAGTACTGGAGTGGTATCATCTCATTGTCAGAAAGACTTTATCTTGTATATGTATTTCAGGCTAATTATCCTTGACAATAAACTAGTATGTCTATGAATCATTTGGGTGTTCCACCACTTTCAGATTTTGTCAAAGTTTTTCCAAAAATAATTGAGGGTGCATATCCCTTAACAATTCTTAAACTGCTAAAAAAACTGTTTTTACAAATTAAAGTCAACAAAATGTTCTGTATTAACCATACTAATCTGGGAATTTGGCAGCATTGTTTGAATGCACTTGCCATTTCAAAGTAAAATTTTCCAAGTGTACGTAAGTTGAACAGTTAAAAACACAACACACAGAGCAAAAATATTTTAATTTGGCACACAAACTATGTACCATTCAGAACAAGCACCTAGACAACAATTTTACCACTGTAAGTAAGTTTTCTTCATGCTCTGCTTTGTCTCTGGGGAAAAAAAAAGTCCAACTTTTATTCCTGACAAGTGTGTTTTAACTTAAGTATCAAAATAAATTCCAATTTATAAATATTTTGAAATTATTTTCTTTATTACAAAAAAGCTTCAGTTTTTCCTACACACTCTTTCCAGTACATCATTAGCCCAGTCAGAAAGACTAGGCTAGAAAGACTTTACTTTTTTTATAAAAGAAGTAAACAAAAATGACTGAGTCACCCATTATAGGTCTTCCCTGAACATACAAACAGTTTTGATTTAAAGAACTATGTGTACTTCCTAAAGTGCTTGGTCCTGTGTCATTGCTCTATGTTTATTTTGTCTGTTTCTCATTACCTTTCTGCATGGCAAGTGCCACAGTTCCTGTAGATCACAGAAGTTCAACATTGTCCCAGGACGTTATCAGAATAACCTGAAATCTCTAATTAAGGTAATTATTCCATTGCAGAGAAACAAAAGCAGAGAAAGTAAGAAAAAAAAAAGCAAGTCTTAATAGCAGCTGGTGCCTTTAGCTGGGGTGAACGCCAAAGAAACTCTGAAGCACAAAGACCCCCCAGCAGTTCCCTACAGACTCCCTGCCAAAGGTGCCCATTATGTACAGAAACCTTTGCACAGGCTTTACATAAACACTGCCTTGATTTGAGTAATGAGGTCCACAAAAACATGACACTACATATCTATTCTGTTAAATTCTAGAGGCAAGTCACAGTTGTCAGCAATTGCCAGAAAAAAGTGTTCCATTTCCCAAAATCTACTGGCTGAATTAGCCCAGGACCCCGAAAGTCTTCAGCCAGGAGAGCCAAGAGCTTAAGCCCATCAGGGCAGGTGAGCCCACTCCAGGTGGGAAAAACTACCCCACGCTTCGCAGTCCTAGAAAGGGGAAGCACTTCCCAATGGTGGTGAGCAGATGGAATGGCTCAGGAGAGACAACTTGCCCACAGAAGTGAAAGGCATCGCAGCTACCTTGCTCTGCTCTAAATGGCCACAAGTCACTAGCTGAAAAACACTGCCTGCAGAGTTTTTGCCGTTACACAGAATTTACTATTAAAATGTTGGACTTGAAGAGCTGGTCCTAAATAAAGAAAATGGAAAGAGCCTTCATTTCTCCGTTTGGTATTTTGTTTCACATGGATGGATTTTTGGTATTTTGTCCACATGAATGGATGCTGTCACTTGTACTAATCCTAAGGTCAGCATCTGTGCCAGATAAAGGAAATTCAATGTTTGAGGTCCTGTTAATGATTTACAGAAACTTATTTGCTGGAATTATGTGGAACATAAGTAAGGAGAAGAGAGGAGTTCTTCCCTAACCTGAGTTTTCATGGGTTGACTTTGTCTCCATGACTCATGGAAGTGATGAACAGAGGCCCCACAGAGACCATCTAGCTTGTCTTTTATCATTCCCCACTCACTACTTTCCTTGTGGCAGAACAGGGGGGATGGTCTATGAATAGTGATTTTCTGTAAGAAGGTAAGATACCCCTTTGCTGATAAAAGCACATCCAGGGGCCCAAAGATCTTAAAATTATTTCCTTCAGACTTGCTCTGTGGCAGAAATAAGCTACTCTGCCTACAGGTACTTGAAAGAAAATGGCAGTCTCTGAAAGCAGAGTTTAATGTCTGCCTTGTCACTCGTTGATATGTATGGTCTGCCTCTCAGACCATATAGAGCAGAGACTAAATGCTATAGATCTGTGGATAAACAGTACAGAAAAGCAGTCCTATATTTTTGTTTCAAATTCTTAATTGCTCATTTCATGTGCTACATAAGATATCCCAGTAGATTGTTTTTCGAGGTCTATCAGCAACATTCTTACTTGGTTAAACACCAATCAGGAGTGTATTTTCAAATCACTGTTATACAGGAGACAGAGATCAGACTTCCCTGTGGTTGCTGGGACTTCAGTGCACTCTAGTCCAGCTTTGTGTGGCAAAGGCCAGAGCTGAGGCACCCTGGCCAGCCTTGAAGAGCCTTCCATAAGAAAGGTGGCTTGGTGGCTGCCATACCCTTTGTGCAGGAATGGCTGCAGAGCTGGGGCTGCCATGCTTGACCACAGCTCACCTAAGCTATGGTGGCATCACACTGCTGGCACCTGTGCCTGGCCATATACCCCACTTCCCAGTTTGACACAGAACTACCTCATCCATGGGATCTCGCCTGGTGACCTCCGCTCTGGGTGGCCCAGTTACAGCCTCTGGGCCTGCCCTGAGCAGGACTCACTGCCTTGTGCTCTGGGCTTCACCTCATACCTGCCTCACTGCCACCAACTTGTCTGACCACTGCACCTGGGGTGATCTCTGTTACTCTCTGAACCTTGTTCCTGTCTCCAAACGTGCCCTGCTTGGATCCTGCAGGATGGAGCTCTGGCTGTGGAGTCCCCTGTCCTGCCAGGCTTGTTAGCATGCTCTGCCCTGACTCCCCACCGCTGATGGCCAGCCACCCCTTGCTGGGGCTGACAGGAACACTGAAACTGGGAGTACAGACCGGATACCCACAAAATAAAGATCTGGCACCGTGTTAGAGCCCTGCTGAGTTGGAAAGAGAATCCAAGAGCATTCTGTTAAGTGGTAAGAAATACTATTTTGTTCTCAAACACTGTAGCCTTTGTGAGGAATGCTGGCAGAGCAGCAAAGTAAAACTTCTCGAACAGCCATTTCAAAAGCAGAATTTATAATCCAGCTTGACACTGGACAAAAGAGAACCTCGGCTCCTCGCAACCGTTTGTGGTGTAGGATTATCCTGCATGACAGGAACAGACAGCCAATGTGCTGAGTAGCCTGGTCACAAAGGAAGTCAGTCTTCTGAGGATCATATTTTTGTGCTGGGCCAGTTAAACAGCAATTGAACATAATGAGGAAACTACAGTATCACCTTCTGAGTGACATCAAAAGCAAAGTCAAATACACAAGAAAACTGTTTAAGATTTCCTCCAACCTGAGTAAAATTTAACATTAATGAGAAACTACACTAATTTTGGCAGGGAAACAAGTGGTATGCTGTAACACATATACAGAGATGAAGATAATCTCCAAAGCACTGTTCTGTTCAATCAAAATAATCAGAGCGCCTTAAACTCTTAACAGAAAAAATAATTTTTTCAGATAAAGAGTCATCTAGAACCAGCATGGTCCTGAGCATCAACAGAGAACACTCAGTACTGCATCATATCTAACATTTACTGTAGATTATATCCCATATCCTGACACTGACATTTGATAAGTGAGCAACTTCACAAACTTACATTTTCTGAACCTTTCTGAGTTGCCAATTTTAAAGCTGCCCCATACGAGATAACAGAATACATTCTTCTCTTCCTTCTGTTAGTTTGCAACTTGAAGTAACACCATACATCAAATCTTGGTACTTGATGCAGTCATCAAAGCCTTCATTTCCCACAGTGATGGAAGGAATGCACCAAGTTCTTAGAACCGTGCCTTGACAAAGAGGAGTGAAATTAGAGAAAATATGGGCCAACTAATTGTCTCCAATGCTTTTCCTTCTGCATACATAAACCAGTCAGAGCCACAGGTGCAGAGTCCTGGAGAGAGGTGCCCAAGTGATTCTGTGAACTGCTTCTAGCACTGCCCTCACAGCACAGTCTGTGTCTCCTCCTCTAACATGGCATATGACAGCAAGTATATCAAAAGAGCAAAGAGAAGTGCAACCTCCCTGACAGTGTTGCTATGGTCAAGGAAGAAATGAGAAGACTCAGATGGCTCACAGCAAAGGCACAGCAGTCACCTAGATAAGGTGACCCTTCAGCCCCCAAAATGCAAGCAGTTCAAGTGCTTGGGCAGCAGGTCAGCAAACATGAATGTCTTCAAACATTGCCACAATAGATTTCAAGTTACAATTTAAACTTTCTCCCTCTCCTGTGCCTTTCTTGGTCCCTTCTCCTAATCCTGGCATTTCAATTACAGCCCAATAGGAACATTTATTTTCTGCAATTTCAGAGCTGAATTAGTCTGGCTTTACTTTCCATGCACAGAGCAAAAAGATCTAGACAGCAGATGAGCCGGTATGCGCAAGGTACACGTCCTCTTTGGAGAGCTAAGTATTGAGTTTGAGCAGTCATCTCTGAATCACTTATTCTACCACAATAAGCATCCTCAAGATTAACCAAACCATCAAAAGAAAGCTGTATACGCACCAGGTTCTCTTCCCAAAAGGCAATGCACTGACCATTTTCCAAAAAATAAAAATAAAAAAATAAATAACAAAGCCTCTCCATCAGTGACACATTTCTTGGTATTTTCGCAGAGAATCTAAAATATGTGTGGGTACTAAGTCATATTTTTTGAGCTCAGTTTACTGATAAGTTAGACTGATGACTGGGTTGACAAATCAATCTTTTCTGAAAGACAATCAAAATGCATCTAGGCTAAGTACTTACTTTACTGCACCAATATCAAACAAAATTATTATTCCTTTTGCCTATCATTTAATACAGTGGATGAAAAATCCCTGCATCATAACCTCAACACAAAACTTCTTTCTCTTGTTATGAATACATGTGTTTGCTTCATCCTCATCTATTATTTTTGCTGATAAATTCTTCTGTTCCTAGAAACGAAAAAGCACAAGTCTATTGTCAAAGGCTGAACATCCAATTCAACTGTTCTCTCTTAAGTATATCCAAAATATAACAAAAGCACGGATAAAATATCTTTTTCCATTAGATTGTAACTTACGGGCACCTTGATATGGCACAACAAAACTATTACTGTGGAATGGAGAGGTCTTTATGCTGTCAGATATATATTTATATATGTATATATATGCCCGCATATATACAAAAGATGACTAAGAACTCATTTTTTGAGAATACTGAGCATAATACAACCCGTTTAATTATTTTTATCTTTAAGCTCTTAATACCTCAAACTGCATAATAATTATGAACCATTCTTAGAGCTGACCCATCCTGTTCACAGAATGACACAAATGATGGTAGAAAAATATCACCTGACCATCCTCCTAAGGACTGTGACTTCAAAAGTATAAAATACTGTTAACCTTAGGTAGTCTTCAACACAGATACTTCATATTGCAGAGTTTTCTCCACAAAAACAGCATCATGCTGAGATCCATGCAGATCAAGAGTCTGATGGAGCTCTCTGAATTGGTTCTGCAATCTTTTGAATTAATAGAAAAAGATTTGAAGGCTGCTACACTCTGCCTGTATCAAGACTGGAAATACTTTCCCAAGAGACACTTGCTGACATCAAGGAATGGAACACGCAGGATCAATCCTGAACTCAAACTCACTTTCTGGGAAGACATTTTTTCCTACTCCACAACATTGCTTTTTCTCCAAGCATGAAGTCTCCGCATTATAGTGCCAAGATGTTTTTCTGAGTGCTGCCTCCACAAGCACTCCCCATAATTCTGGTACTCCTTTCTTGGGTTGAGGAGAGTCAGACTCCATCTCCCTACACAGCAACATGTAGGTTCACTTCTGGGCATTTTCTTCCAGTTCGATTATACCTCCATCATATTTGTCTTCTCCATCAGCCAGTCTCCCATAGCTATGTAAATATGCTTTTTGCCTCCACTAGCACAAAGTTATCTGATGGCCACATGCCTGCTGCATCCCTACACTGGCTTCACTTTGGGAGCACCCAGAACGGGGGACTGGCACTCCTATTTAATCATTGTGTGACAAACAGACCCTCCAGAGTAATGGGGCTTGGGGAGGCAGTGTACAGCTTCCCAATCTCACTTGGAAAGCAGGGAGAAGACAGGCTGTGGTAAAAGATCACATAAAAATATCCCCAAAGAGAGCCAAGACTGAGCAGAAAGGACTCCCACCATGAACCTTGCCCATCAAAGACCTCATGCTGCTGAAAACTCATTTTAAATGTCCCATTTCCTCTTCAGAAAGACCAATGCTTTCAGCCTCAGGATGCAGAGGAACACTAGAAGAATACATACAGCAGCAGAGTGAAGGGGCAGCTACTTGAAAGCTTCTCCCATACACAAATTGAAAAGCTATTTCAAATGATGTATTCCTCATTTAATTCATTTTTACTTTTAGACAATTCAAGTATATTTGCACTGAAAAGTCCTGTTTACATATGTATGGTGTGTACCCTCTTTGTGATAAGATTTTGAGCCTAACATTCATCATTTTATGCTGAAACAGGTTTTCCTTATCTTTAGTCTGTCTACCCGCTTCCTTTGGTTCCTGTCAACCTATCCAGTTCCTTTTACAATCTCAAGTTACTCTTTTCTGAAGTTTTGGTACACCACTGCCTTCCTGTGTTTGCTCAGTCAGACCTACCTTATCCTCTCCTGTTCCTAACTTACCCTCCTTACCCTGCTACTGAATTCCTGAGCCTCTCATCACTAAACCTTCATTTACATTTCTCTGCCACCTCCTCATTCCTGGTTTTGCTCTGTTCAGTTTAGCTTCCCCTTTTCTCATAAAATAGTAACAGAACAGAGAAGAATCATATGAAGGTGAGTGGGAAAGATCTGGAAGCTTGCGATCTCTGCACAGAGCAGACCTCTTCTGAAAGGCAGAAAAAAGGTTTGGGGCTGCATCCACCCTCCCCACATTCATCAAGGGGATGCAAAGAAAAGGACAGTTCACCAGGTCCTTTGAAAAACCCATAGCTGTCAGTGTGGAGGTTCAAGAACTCAGGGAAAACAGAAACTGACTTGTTCGCTTAGGTGAGAAGGAGAAAGGACAAGGAATTCTGTCTCATAAGTTTTTAAAAGATGAAATTTACAGAATCACAGAATATTCTGAGTTGTTAGGGAACATCAAGTCCAACTCTTGGTCCTGCACAGGACAGCCTCAAGAATCATACCATGTGCCTGAGAGTGTTGTCCAAATGCTTGTTGAACTCTGTCAGTTTTGGTGCTGTGACCACTTCCCTGGGGAGCCTGTTCCACTGCCCAAACACGTTTTTGAGTGTAGAACCTTTTCCTAATATCTAACCTGAATCTCCCCTTCAGGCCATTCCCTTGGGTCCTGTCACTGGTCGCCAGAGAGAACAGATCAGTGCCTCCCACTACACTTTCCTTCATGAGGATGTTGAAGAACATAATGGGGTCTCCCCTCAGTCCCATCTTCTCCAGGCAGAACAGACCAACGTACCTCAGCTGCTCCCTCATATGGCTTCCCTTCAAGGCCCTTCACCATCCTCATAGCCCTCCTCTCGATACTCTGTTATAGCTCAATGCCTTTTTTTATATTGTGGCACCCAAAACTGCACACAATATTAAGGATGAGGCTGCCCCAGTGCAGAGCAGGACAATCCCCTCCCCTGACCGGCTGGTGATGCTTTGCCTGATGCCCTCAGTTGGCCCTCCTGGCTGCCAGGGCACTGTTGATGAATATTCAACTTGCCATCCACCAGGACCCCCTGGGCCCTTTCTGTAGCACTGCTTTCCACCACTGCATTCCCAGTCTGTACACACACACAGGGTTGCCCCATCCCAGGTACAGAATTCGGCACTTGCCCTTGTTAATCACCAACCATGGTTGGTGACTGTCCAGCCCTCTAATCTAAGAAGGTCTGTCTGCAGGGCCTCTCTCCCCTTGAATGAGTTGACAGCTCTTCCTAATTTTGTGTCATCTGCAAACTTGCTTAGTATCCCTTCAAGTTTTCCAGATTTTCACTAGATTTTCTCACAGTATCGACTCTTCCTATTTGAACTGTAATTAATCCACATCCATTTCTCCTACCTAAACAAAACGCTACACTTAACCTGTGCCATACTCCCAAGCTCACGACATCTAAAGGGTTTATGTTTGAGAGACTGGTAGTCTTGCTTTCGTAACTTTAAAGAAAAAAAAAAAAACGTCAGAGAGAGAAAGTTTTTATATATCAGGAGCCAATTTCATTCAGTGAAAAAAGAAGTGGAATGGAGGATTTGGAACCACAGAGGAATTTCATTTTGCCTTCAAGAACAGAGAAGGCTACCATTACTGGAACTGATACATATTGGCCATTAAAGACCAGGAGGCAGCCTTGCAGATCTACACCTGCATTTCCTCTTCCTTCTCTTTGAAAAAGGTTTGCAGAGCCATAACAGCACTACCTAACAGCTCCTTTGTTCCCTGGTCCTTTAGGACCCTCCAAGGGACCCAAGATTCAGTTGGTGCATATCAGGTGTTAGCGAGCCAGTCCTCAGTAGGAAGAAAGCAAACCAGACATTGCACTAACAGAGCACCTAACAAAGTTGAGAGCATACTTTCAGATAAAGTTGTTCTGCATTGAACATTCTTCTTTGAAAGGCAACCCTGAGAAAAAGGACAAAGTGTGGAAATTTTTGAAAATGTGAGTCTACAAGCCATGAAAAACATGAATAGGACACTTGGACTGTAGGTCCTCATCACAAATCCTATAAGACTATTAGGCATTCACCATACTTAGTTCCTCATTAGAGGAGTTCCACAATACTGTATGGTCGAGAATTGTTTTAGAAATTTCTCAGAGCTGGCTCCTACACCTGTGGGAATGGCCATGCTCCTGCTATTTTCCCTGTAATGGATATGTCAGCCAAACTGAACACATCACTTCCCACCATATTCACTCCTCTTACACAGCACTTACCTCTTCAGCGGTGTCATTCTTCTGACATGCCATACAATTTTGCTGCAATTTTAGCTACAGAATGATGAGAAATACAAACTGGCCAAGTTACCTATTTTTTTTTAACTACAGCAGTGGTCTCAACATTATTTAATTAAAAATTTTGTTTGGTTGCACCATCAACATATATTATGGAATTTACCTAGATTTACCGACAAAGTAATTGATCATGATAAAATGGCTTCAATAAAAAGAATTAGGTAGCTGCAGTACTAATATGCACAATGTGAACATTTACATATATACATTCAGCTCTACAATGAAGCAAGAAACTCTGGGATCTCAGAACATGGCTTCCTACTGAGGGGCAGCCGAAGCTCAGAACAAAACAACTGGAAAGAATTAAGTTTAAAGCACTGAAATTGCTTACCTAAAGATAATGTTTACAATGATAATGATATATACTGTACTGCAGGGACATGTATAATTCTATGCTGACTAAAATAAGAAAAAATACAGTTGACTCAGTTTAAATTTTCTAGACTTAGCTTTTTTTTTCAACTAGTTTAAGAAAAAAATGCCAATATGCAGGACAGAGACTGAAACAAGCTGAAGCATAGTAGCTTTGGACTTAAGCAGAGAGCACTCTTGAGACAAAAACCATTCTGTATCAGTAGTAGACATACACACACAAAGGCAGAAAAAAGGAGAAATCACCCATACAGGTTCAGAGGCCCAGCTATGCTTTCCATTGTCCCAGTTCTGGAAAATGGAAAATGAGGCACAGGGTGCCCAGTTGGTGACATCAGCCAGGTTCCAGTGCCCTCTCCTCACAAAAATGAAGGTGCAGAGATGTGCCTTGGATTAGTTTTTCTTGGACTATCCTTGATTTCCATATGCTGCTTTTTCAGTTGAATGAAATTCAGAAGTCCAACCAGAAGAAAAAAATCAGAGTAGTGTCACCCAACAGTATGGAGACAGTCAGGTTCTTTGGGGACCCTAGGCAGAATGATGAAAACACCAGAGGTCAGGAGCAGGAGATACCAGTCACAAATAGATGTGGGTCCTCCTTAAAGTCAGCAAAATTTAGCTTGTGATGAAATGTATGCAAATTCTCTGTAAATGATGATCACATAGGGGAACTTTTTTTTATGTAATCCAAAAATGTTATGACTCCAATGCTTGTTCTAGCACAATCCTTAAGCACTCTCCAGAAGTTCTGCCTTGGTAATTTCTGTGTAAAGCTCCATCACACAAACTTATATACTTCAATATGTCCTGTCACAACCCTGCTGGACATATTCACATGGATATATTTCCCTGCAGAAAAATTATTTCTGCTTCATGAATGGTAACCATGGAAATGTCAGATCAGCCAAGTTTTCAGAAGCCAGACTTGTTTATCACACTTCACTTTCCCAAAGCATCTTTAATATAATGGATATAATAAACATCAAGTACTTTAAATTGTTCAATCATTTAGTTATAGACATTTGGCACACATCTAGTACTAAACCTGGGCTATCTTAGCTACAAGCTCCCAACAACTGCAGAGTAAGGTCAAAAGATCTTCCTTGGTATCTGCTTTTCTTGAATGCTTTAACAGTGTGTTGTTAATATTGTGCAGTTGAATATGATGCATAAACACTATCTGCTATTTTTGCTAGAAGTATGTGTGGTTAGCTATCTTTCCTGGCTGCTGCACTCAAGATTTAGAACAATTATACAGAGGGAAGAGGAAGAGCTTCCAGGAAGAGGCTGAGAGGGAGAAATGCACAGAGAGAGAGGCTCTGCTCAGAGCGGAAAGCAGACCTCAGCCACACTGCCCAGAAAACCCTAGGGCAATAACTCCAAACTCTTAAGAGCCTAGAGAGATTTTATGGTACCTGTTCAACCCAGAAAAATCTCTGAAAGCTGCTAGTGTACATGCAGCAAAAAACAACTTACAGTGCATGAATACAGAAGTCAGATTTGATTTTAGAACTTCGACCTCAATCTGCCAATGCACCAGCACTGAGACTTCCCAGTTTTCAGAACTAACATGCTCTAATTAGACAACCTTATTTCTAACAAGATGTGTATTTAGGGAATAGAATACTCTCCTACCATTTGGTATATTTAGTTTAAAGTGAGGTGAGAGTAGTTTCAGCAGGAGGCTCAAGATTCAATCCTAGACTAAGATGTGTTTTAATATGCTATCTGAAGTAAGGGTTGGTGATGGTTTTTCTTCCTTAGAAAAATACAAATCCATTGGAAAGAAAGCAGATAACGAGTTCTGTAAATTACAGGTAGAAAAATACAATTTTTATCTTTATCATCTTCCAAGTAGAAATAGACAAAACCAAATTAAAATTGGTAACAGTATTGACATCATATTAAAAGCTGTCTAAAGATTTTGGAAAGAAAAATAAAAGCATGAACTTAGGGGTGCATCTGCTACTGGAACTGCCTATGAATATCATACTGATATATAACAGTTTGCTATTACTTTCTGAAATTCTTTAGTTCTTCTGAGAAGGTCAACAAAGAAAGAAAGAAAGTCAAATACACACCTAGTGTTTGTCTGTCAGGAAAGTCCTCTACAAGACATCTGAAAATGTTTATTACCTGCTGCAAAAAAACCTGAGTGATTTGAGAAATTCTACCACATTTTTAAACAGTGAATATTCAGCTGTGTGAATTCTCAATCAGCAGCAACAGTGATAATCTTCTCTGAATAAACTTACATGTGTCTCCTTCAGGATGTAGTTTCATATGAAACTTAATTCAATCCAACAGCAGACAGAGACCAAAGGGAGAGTGATGGACCTGCTTTGTCCCTGCTTTTCTGACTCTTCTTTTGTTAAATTTAGTAATTGTGCAACTCTATAGTTCTACCCTCAGCTTGCTGATCTGAGGGAAAACTGGGAGGTTTTTGTGAGTTAGCTTTCCCTCCAAACAGGCAACATTTAGCACGACAAGTCAAATTCGGAAAAGGAAGCAGATGGAGCACACAAAAAGTGACGTGAGCATGAGAGGGCTATTGCTCCTTTCAGTGGTAGTTGTTCCTCACAGGATGAACTCGCGTCCTAAGGCTGCATCTGTGGTACTCTTTCAGTCTAAAGCAGTAGTATGATTTTGAGGTGAATCCATGAAGTAAAGGTCCTATTGAATGTTGGTTCAGTTTGCAGAACAGGTACAGTGCATGCAAACTAGATTCTTTTAGGAGGAAACAGGTGAAAACATTGATCCAGAGGTACACCAAATACTCGCCAAACATTCACATACCATCCAAAAGGCTTTTGAAAGACTTATGGGCTTAGAGCTACTCTCTAGCACTTCTTACACTACACTGCAATGTGTTAGCCGATCAGCTGCTGCATTGTCTTCATGAAGATGAAAACCTTGGTCTTTGAAGACCCTAAACAAGCACCAGATTTTTGGAACAGCAAAACAGACATGTCTATATTACAGAGATCCTGAGCTCATTTTGACATGGGAACAAAGCACTGAGCTTTTCACTCATTTGGATACCCACACCCTCAGACCGAAGATCATAACATGGGAGAGTCCTCAAGGACGGTGAACTTCCCAGCATTGCTGAACCCCACAGAAGAACCTTGTGAAGAAACACTGAGGGACATATCTTTGGTCTGCTCCGTGCCCCACATTTCACTGTGGCAAAGCTCCTCACTTCTGCCAAGGAACTGAGCAGAGCAAGGCCGTGGTAACAGAATTTACCAACAGTTCCCAAAACAGTGGAGGAACTGATCAGGTCCATCTAGGGGCTTGAGTCATGAGGATCAGGAGATAGGGTTGGGGAGAGGACTGAATACAAGCTATAGTGCATGTCCAACTGGTCCATCCAGGAGACAAGTTGCATGTAATGCATGTCCAAGGTCAACCCAGGGTGACACAGCAATACACAGGAGTGAGGGCAAGGATACCTACCATGGACATTCCCTGCTCATCCAAGAGACAGGGCTGGCAACAGATACACCTACACATAGGCTCTGTGCCCTTAAGACACTGATATCTGGTCTCAGTGTCATACATTTTGTAAGCTAGTCCACGGGACAGACAGAAAATTTTCTAGAAAGCTGAGCATTACAAGTGCACAATTCTGCAAATCTATCTTGCAGATGGGAGAAAGGATACCCAAACTCTTCATTTATTTACCATTGGCTCCTGAATACCCTACCAATACTATGTTGACTGCAGACAAAGAACGCTATCATAGGTAACTTCAATTGCTCTGGGTAGGGTAATGAAATGGAAATGACATTAAAGATACTGGTGTATAGCAATGTAATCTTGACTCATTCATTACAAGCATGACCTGCCTATACATTTATAGAGTAATATAAGCAAACTGAAAAGCTAGTTCTGTGTCACTGTCACTCTCACAGCCAGTCTTCAAGTGCAGTCATTTTGTACAGAGCTCAGAGAGAACAAATATATTGCCACTTGGCTGCAACACTTGGTAAAACTGACAACACTATCTATCAGGGAAGCAGTATACATTTTCTGCAGGTAAAGCACTGGAATACATTCAGAAAGGCTTTTCAGGTCTAATTATTTCAGAGAACACTTAAATAGTCCCCATTAAATAATTCCTGGCCTTTTCATTTGACATAGCTCTTATCCTTTCAAGGTACTCTTCAAAAATGTCTGTCAAAGCCTTGTATTTATAGTCAATAGTATCCATTGAAATGAGATCTTTCCTTAACACCACTTATATTTTATTACAGAGTTATCCTGTGTATAAGGGAGTAATGACTGGTACCTTGCAATAGTACAGTAACTGCAACTGCTATGTATGTCTTTATCATGATACAAAAGTAAACATAAATCAAAAGTTTCAAATGCAAACCAGATCAAAACAATGAAAAATTCCTAAGTGGAATAAGAACCAAAAGGAACAGTTGGTGTTCTTAGCAGAGTTTGATGTTAGGAGAGATTTTAGCGCTTTCGTGATGATAAACACCAGTTTAACTCTTAAGAACAGTTGCAGAGGCCCACAAAACCACAGAAACGAGGGGTATATCAGAACCTGTGGAATGGGGTGTGTTTTCTAACACTTATTCTGACTGCAACCAGACAACTGGTTACAATGAGATATGAGTGTGCACAATGACCCCACACACCCTGGCTTCCACTTGAAAGGCACCTGACAGTGAGGGAGCTACAACCAGACATGCAGAACTCCAGGTCTGGACAACTGGTGGCCCAGTGCAAATGAGACACAATGACCCTGCAAGGCACATACAGCCACTCACTACAGAAATCTTTAAGTTGTCTCCTGCCCAAATCCTATTAGTGTGCAGCCCACAGTCAGTCTCAGACTCTTTAGGGTAGAAACTCGATTTTCTATCTAAACACCCACATGACCTAGGATTTTAAGAATAGAGTAATCTAGAAGTCTACATTCAAAATACTAGTAAATAAAACCAAGGAGTTCCACATGGAAGATATTTTATTATAATTCCTTACATAACAATAATTTAAAAAATTATATTGTATTTCTTAATAGAAGTGGAACAATTCATAGTGTCCAAAATAGCAGAATTTTGAATGCAATTGAGCACTATCTTTAATAGTTATGAATTATCTGGAACACTCAAGCTTTTAGTTTTTTTAG
Source organism: Calyptomena viridis (assembly GCA_013390005.1). Classification (NCBI taxonomy): domain Eukaryota; kingdom Metazoa; phylum Chordata; class Aves; order Passeriformes; family Eurylaimidae; genus Calyptomena; species Calyptomena viridis. The sequence continues at coordinate 94,803 of WEIV01001308.1, read as the reverse complement.
TTACAGCATGTTCAAAATCTCAGAGAATATCTGGAAACCACTGAAGGACTTAAACACACTTTTAAAGAACCACCTGGTATTATTTTCATTAGCATAATTTTGATTCTGAGAAAAAAGAAAAAAACCCAGCTATTTATATAAAATATATTTCCTGTAGTAGTTATTTTATAGCTTATGAATCTAGCCAAAATATGAAAAGAATAATATGCTGCAACATAGAAACAAATCTAATTTGAGCAGTAAGACATTTCTTTTCTTATAGCAATAGTTTGAAATCTCTATGGTTGCCATAACCTCTAATAATGTAGTGAGTTTGTTTAACCTTGTTTAAAAAAAGATATACAGGGAAAATAATCAGCACTATTTAAAATACCAAATACAGTCAAAACTGGCATTTGAAGGCATTTTGAACTGAGTTCAAAAAGTAATCAATACCATTTTAGATGCTGTATTTCCCATAAGAGACTGTTTATCCTCTAGTATTAGAATATTTTTTTCTTAATGTTAACAGCTTTGGCCCTTGATGCTACCAGAAGGCCATCAAGATGACAGTGGAAAAGATAAGAAAAGTCACACTGGCTGTGCATAGTGTCCTGTCAAGTAAGTAAAGAAATTTTATTCCATATTCATTGCTTTTTCTCTCTCTCATCATTTCTTTTATTGCAAGTTTCTGCCCAAAGAGAACTGGCCAAGCTTTTCCAAGCAGTAGTTCATGGTCAATCTTTCCCATCAGGCTTCATGCTATCACACTGTAAATCCACAGACCTAAAAGATCCTACTTTTAGAAAGTCTTCAACTTCAAAATAAAGGAGGTATCATAGTGTGACAATCTTGGCAGAGCACTGATGCCACAAAAGAGAATGGCTGCCCTGGCAGAACTGAATGCTTCATTCAGCCCCTGCTCTTCCTCCATGCAAATTAAGCCTTTTTCTACTTTTTTTCCTCTTCCCCCTCCTCCCCTCCCTCCCCCCCCAATTCCCCTCCATGTGGGAACAAAAGAACTGAAAGAAGGAAATCAACTTATCTCCACGGGGTACCTCATCTAGGTCCCATCCTTTTACAAAGAAACATGACAATTCAGCAGAGAAGTAAACTTTGGTATTTATCTCTGTACAAACTGTGTTACAAAAAATAACTAAGATTTCACTTTGCACCATAAAAACAGTCCATTAGAAAACAACCCTGAATTTCTGCCTTGATACTCTTTAAAAATTGTATTCTTTATCCCTTATTTTCAAGGGTCTGAAGTTCCACAAAAGAGAACTTGTAATTTAACAGGTTGTTTACATTTAGCTGTGATTGTATTGGCCATTTCAAAGCCTCCACGTTCTCCTGCAATTCCATCTCATGAGAAGGACCAATGTCAACCCAATGAAGTATGGTGGGTTTGGGGGTTTTTTTGAGATCAACCTCTAACTATGGCATAGAAAGTCAAAATATTGTCGAGCTTGTGAAAATCATACAGAAACAAATCTACAGAATGTACTTTTAACCATGCATTTAGTATCTTTATTTTTACTTACATAGTTCTTTTCTATAGGAATGATGCAACTTTTTAAAAGGCAAAATGAAAGGTCATTTTCTAACTTCTTTACCCAAAAAATAGCATTGAATTTAATGAGAGAGCCCTGAATTGAAGACCAGCTGCAACATTTGTACCTTCCATTAAAATGCTTCCTGCCTGCTTACAAGTCACACCGCATGGTATTCCTCTTTGAGATTTGACTGCAGAAAAATTAAACATCAGTCAAAATGGATTTATGGTTTAATTTTTTAATAGATTCCTTGCAAACTTCAGCAACATGATTTCAATACTTTTAGACTTAGCAATTCAAAGGAACCCAAGTCAGGAAGGCAAGCACATTTAACTGAAAAATGACAGAATGTTAGCTGCAATAAGTGGATACATTTGCATATATTTCATTTATAGCTACTATCAAGAAATGTAGCATGCAGTATTTCTGACAAGCCCTCATGGAAGTACTTTATTCACTCAGATTCCAAGCACTATGGAAGCGTTACCATTTTTTCCAAACTACACCACCTCTTGTCTTGTAGCTCCAAAAGCCAGAAGAGAAAGCTGTAAAGAGATTCTGCTTTTGCTGAAGAAAGTAGATTGGACAGTCACATATCTCTTCCTAGATCAGCTGAGAACCAGAGACGATCAACAGAGAAAAAAAACATCTCTGTCACACCTTAGTTTTCAGCGCAGGTTAATTGGTAAAGAATTGCAGTTATTAAGACTTTAGGGCCCTCAGGTCTTGAAACTCATGCATATGACATTACTCCAGAAAAGTAAGTTATTTACCTCGTCAGACATTCCAGGGTGGCAAAACCACTGAATCATATGAAACAGATCACTGCTCATCAAAAGACCTACATCTTTCTAGCACCAATAAAAAAGGAGGAAGAGAAGAAAAGGCTATAAATATGACAAGAAGCTAAATCAGAACTGAAATATTAAGAGAAATACAGAAGCAGCTGAAAACATTAGATTTCAAGAAATACAAAAACAGTATTAAGAATATTCTTGTAGTTTGTTTCATGAAATACCAACTTCTATACTTCATAAGCTAAATTCAAGGCACTTAAACTCCGAACAGCAAAATAGTAACATCAAAACAACTTATTTCTGAGTACAATTTGAATAAAAAGGCAAAATAAACGTTTAAAATCCTATCTTAATAACTGGATTAGATTAAGACTATTTAGTATTACTATTGCTTAGTATCTCTTAATACAGCTTTAAATTCTAACACGATAAAGAAAGAAAAATTAAGATCCAAAAATTTGTACCCCAGGCTGGCTGCACTCTTAACTAATGATGTGCTACTCACTAAATGTAGTACTATTTTTCACTAAAGTCAGCATTAATGCACAAAGCTGGACATTAACCTTAATATCTTTCTAAATGACTAGCCACACTATGTGTATTCTGCATTATTTTCAACAAAAAAAAGTCATTCATAATCTACATTTTCAGTAAATGCCTTAAATAATCCAAACCTGACAAGTGTTACATTATGCATGGTAACAGGGCTTTCTTTAACTTTTACTCATCAAGGAATAAAAACCATGTTTATTTAAAAATCGTTGATGTTAGGAGGTTCCTGTTACAGAATCTTTTAATAACATGAACAAGGGCATTTACTGTAACATATCCCTTTGTGCTGTTGGGGTCTTCTTTCTAAGCTGAATACAAACTGTCATCTAAATTCACTGCAAAGGAATAAAGCAACGTAGTACCAGCCCCTCGTTGCAAAACCAGATATTAATCTTGAAACAGCTGTGTATTCCCAGGCCACTAAAATAAATCCATTTAGAGGCATTAACAGATTTTTAGTTTTATTTTGTTCCTTTCTCTGCTATATGGATGAGTAAACACAAAAGTCAACTGATTTAACTGGAAACCTTTGTAAAAATAAAGGCATGAAAAAGATTTTTGGTTAGTTTTTTTCATTACATAGGTGCTAAGAGTAAGATTTTATCATATTTTATTAGTAAAGTTGGTAGTACCAAGGTTTACGTGAATTTAAAAAAAGAGTTCAGAATCAGAACAAAAGTAAGTTGTAGTACAATCAGATTCTTACAGTGGTAAGAAGGGTAACACACCCTCCTATTTCTAAAACTTCCGGTAAGAGCCAAAAATAACAACTCAAGAAAGGAGAAGGTCTTGAAAAGTCTTTATCTTCAAATGTAAATATGCTGCATTATTAATTAGAGCACTAACTGAAAACACTAGCAGTAGGGAAGCTGAGAGGAAAGGAAGGGAGAAGAGGTGGATAAGAGAATATCCGTTAATAAAAGCACCACTCTTTTGACATCTAACTTGAGGTATTTTTTAGATCATATAAAAAACCCCTGAGAAACATAAATGATGCTACAGATGCTGTTTCAGACTGACTTCTGTAATTTACTGCACAAGTTACTCCTCCCTTTGCAAGAGCATATTTACAACCCCCATTATGATAAGCAACACCCCTCTTGCTCATTTCTTCAACAGGATTTACATGGACTGGTCTGAGGAAATCAGAAAGCTTTTTGCAAAGCTTTTCATACATATATGAAGCCACTTATGCCCTGATCTTTACACATCTCTAGGAAGCAGAATGCAATATATTGTGATCTAATATATTTAGTAGAGTAAGAAAGAAAGTGGGGGTGATGATTACTTCAAATTAGTAGTAGGGTCTTCTGTTCTCATCAGCAACTCGCAATGATTATCTCCTCCTAACAGCTGCATTTATCAATTTACATACACTATATTTCATTGACAAATTATTTGGCCGTGAACTTCCAAAGATCTGCCAGAGCTTTCTGTGAATAAACTAAGAGAGGAAAATTGGATAACTGAACTACAAAGCACTGATTATAACTGTACTGGGCCTATAAGTGTAATAAAGAGAACTCTTGTAATGTTCTATATCTACTAGTCTACTGTTCTGACTAAAAGTGGCTCCATATAGGCTAATGCTGCCAGATCAATGGTATTGAAATGCTGTTACTGTATTAGGTTGAAGTGGTTGAAATGGGTCTAGATTTAAATACTACTTACAAACTGGTATTTAGAATAAACACATTTCTTCATGAGTAATATAAGAGTGAAAAGGAATGGCACTATACCATCCTAACTATAAATGCCTCAGCTTATGGCAGGGAACTTATCCCAGGACAGGCAGTACTTGCCTTTAAGGGTAAGATCACTTCAGTACTGAGACTTACATCCAAGGTGTGCCACTAATTTATCGTGGAGATAACTGCACATGTATTTTTCAGTAAACCCATAAACCTAAGCCAAAAAATAAAAATATAATGATGTCTTCTTTTACACTGCAAGACTGGGGAAAAGAAGCAGTGAAAGAAGAGGGAAAAAGAAAACTACAACTTCGGTGTGACTGCTGCTGCTGCATTCCCCACACGATATCCAGTCCTGTGAAGGCAACTGCAGCACTCAAATGGTCTAGGTGATGGGGAAACTCCCACCTCTGTCCATCTACAGCTCCCTGGCTTTCAGCCAGCAAAAGGTATCTTGCCAACACTGTCTCTGACTCCTTTCTTGCAGGGCCTGACTTAGAGCAGGGTTGTTTCTACCAGGTTTCAATCAGATACCTCAGCACAAAAGTTATTACCATTGTGAGAGTTTTAGTCCTTCATCCCAGCAGCCTCCAAAGTGGGCTGCACCTACAGCAGGCACTGCACAGACTACTGTGAAGTCTGTAACTTCCAGCAATGCATTTTTCTCGAAAATCATTTTCTTAAGACTGCTTTGGGAAACAAATATGCATTTATTAAGTCCAAGAACCCAAACAAAGCCAGCTTAATAGAAAAACTAACTAGTCATTTGATAGGAACAGATAAACTAGCCCGGATGGTATTTTGGCAGGGAGCCTTGGTAAGCATTTCCATATCTGTACTCAGTAAAAGGTGACCAGGACATGTCAAAGCAAGGAAGTGCTGAGAGCAGGAGGTTAAAGCTTTATTTTGGCAAACTGAAGTGTTTAGTAAGTTAGGTGGAATATAAATTTAGGCAGTGAAGAAGAAAGGTATCAAAAGAGAGGATGCTAAAGACAGAAGTCAAGGTCACCTACACAACGTCAGATGATGAGAAGCAGAAGGTAGAGGTAGTAAAGGGAGAGAAAGTACTATACCTGACTGCAGTATTCTTTGAAATATGTCTTTGAAACTTGACACAAAATTGGTTTCCTGAAGACCAGCAACAAGATAGACTTTGTCTTCAACCACGGGGAAAAAAAAAAAGGTTTGTCTGGAGTTCTAGGAAGTCTTCCACTGGCTCCATTTTGACTCACTCCTTGTACAAATGCATTGTTACACAACTTCTGCTTCATGATGATTTCATTTCTAAAATGCTTGGGGGATAAACCATGTTTGTGTGGAGGGACACTTATTTACAGGACCAACAGAATTTCATTACCTGCAAAATGTGCATCAGGAAAAGAACTATCTGCTTATAATAGCTGAGGGCAAACCAGTGTAATTGTACCTACTTCTACTTCTGTTCCTAATGCTTCTATTGTAAAGATTAATTTGAATCCCTGTCAGGCATTCTCTCTTTCTTATTTCTCTGTACAGCCTTCCAGATATGCAGGAGGCCAAATAACCAGGGCAGGAACTGACATACAGATGTGGTGACTCCTTATAGCAGCAAGTGAAGCCAGTAAGATCTCTTCAGCAATTACTCTAGATTTCTCAGATTGAGTAGCCAGGATGAATGTGTATTTTAAACTTCTGTCTCTGGTCCTCCAGCTGTAAGGAGGGAACATTGTTCCCTGACTCCTCCTGCCTTATCCACCTGCCCTCCTCTTGTCTAGATTCTGCCCGTTTCATTGTCATCATCCTACTTCATCCCAGTCTTTACTTCTCAGAGTCTCCTATTTTGACCAATCTTCACTTTACAGACTGAATCTCAGTTCTACCAGATGCCTCATCTACACTTGGAACAAAATCCTCTCCAACTTCCTCCTCAAACATGCATTAACTGGGATGTTAAATGCACCTGGAAATCTGCTTCTTGACCCCTTGCCACTGAACTCAAAGGACCCCTCCTCACCCTGACACCACGGAAGGAAGAATGGGATAACACTGAGCTGACTTCCCTCTGAGCCCCAGGTACACCAAATTAGGCAGAAGGCAAAAAAGCCTTATAGTAAAATAGAAACTTACCTCCGTAACTCTGTCCAAAGGTATGTGTAATTCCTCTGTTAACAGCAATGTCTTTTGGGGCAACTTTATAACAAGAAAGATGACGATTAGTTGAAAAGGCCCTTCAGAACTTCAGTATGTGCATTTTAAAAAAGAAATGTTCAACCTGGAAGGTGCAGCTTGGCAAAATAAGGAACAACTGAAATCTTGGTTTAATACAAATCAGCAGGCAACTTTAATGGCAGACACCACTTTGGTCTCTGGCCACGATTTCTCAGAACTGACTTCCTGAAGCACCTTGGATTCTGTTTCCATGTCTGATGTCAACTGCCCATGGCCATTAAATATTGGCACCATGTTGCAGGATTTGTTCTCAGCTGTAAACTAGCTACTTCTAAGATGTCACAAAAACACTATCTAATACCTTTATCCCACAAGCAATAAGTACTTAAAATGAACTTTCTTGGAGAAGTTTCACCAAACTTGCCTGCAAACACTCTAAATTCAAGAACTTTCATACAATAAGGCACTTTCCCTCAGTGTATTCTCAATTTTGTCTTCCTCCAAATCTATCCAAAAACATTTCAGTATCTAATAAGTAAGGATGGGGACCAAAACGACGTTGTCCATTTATTAAAGCAGAGCCCAGCAAGGTATAATTAAAAGGAGAGCTAGAAGTGCTGTACAGAAATAGACTTGTCATTTCTGCCCCATTCTTAGATATTCTACACATCCTTAAGTTTCAAATGATAGTTTTTATTGTTGTCTCCTTAGGCAACCTATTACAGTGCTTATCCATCCTTAATGGCAAACTGAACTGATCTGATTTTTCAACTAACAGCTTGGGAACAGCAGTCTGAACACAGAATCTCACTTTGTAAGACATAACAGAGTTTTACACTAACAACAGTCTATTTCCTAATATCAGTATTGCCATGTTTATTTCTTATTAGTGCAGTGCCTGCAAAAACACATTTAAATTGTGAATGCAAAAACTGGAAAGTTTTCAAATATCTTTTTAATACACCAAAAGTGCACTAAGGTATAGAATACATTTTTAGAGTACAGTCTTCACTGGCTCACATATCAGTAAATATTGGTATGAAAAGTATCTCTTTTTCTGTTGCCATTCTGCTTTTTTTGTGGTTTTGCTTTTTTTTCCCTGTATTATTCCTGTCTTTCCTGTATCAGTAAAACAGAAGACAAAATGGAAGACTTGAGCTAGGTAAGAGAGAATCTAAATGACAACTGGCAGCCCCAAATAAGGCTTTCAGACTATAAGACCCTTTCTTAGGGCACTAGAAAGAAAAAATATCCATATCCTTACTGCTGTAGGTTTTTTGCAGTTACTTTGATGAGATTAAAATAAAAACTGATACCTTAATTTCATTAACATACCAGTGTTATGAGTTCGGCAAAGCTGAATATTACTGTGTTGCTGTGTTACATGGAGGTGATGTCTCAGGAGGGTATTTGGCAAGCAGAAGATGGAGAACATCTGTGGAAGGGGTCTTTTAAAAGCCTTGTTGGAGTTTGTGCCTTCAGAGGTCTATCTATCTGGGAATTATATGACCCACACTACTACTGTAAAAGATACGGATGTACGGATGTAAAAAAAGAAAATTACACCAAACCTGATTGCTTGGACATATGCTAGAAACTTGCCTTTGCAACAGAAGCTTATCTGCTCCAAAGCTTTGAAACTGGTTAATTCTCTGTGGAGAATCAACAAGACTAACCTGTTTTCTTGATGTGCCTCGTGGAGAATGAGCACAAAGATCCCACAAATATTCTAGTAAGAAATAGAAAAAAAGAAATTGTCTAGCCTTTAACTTAATTTCATTTTCTTGCTTTTGTACCAATTTCTCATCCTTTTTAAACCATTTCCCTAAATACCAGACATGCAATACAGTGAGTACAAAAACACTCAATCTTAGATCAGGTTGCTCTGAATGATCAGATCACAAGTCCAATATTCTAATCTAATAAACTGTCATTCTGCTGAATATAATTAAGTAGTCACATTACTAATATGAATTGTACCAACTGTTCCAACCACGGTTTATTTCCTGTAACGAACATTTTCTTCAAATCTTCCTCTTCTGGTAGCAGACTCAAACTAATTTATTGACCAAGTCTGATAGGATACAGAGTTCATCGCCTCTCAGTTCTCCACATTTCAGAAGCAAAACATCAAGAGGTACCAAATACAAGGTTATAGTGGAGTACTGAAAATATTAACCTCAGTATTTCCCTGAGTTCTAAAACATTTTCTCTGACCTGGACACTCATACATGTGGTGGCACATACTGCATCACGGACATCAACTATTGATGTAAAACGTATACAGGAAATCAGGCTTAGTACACTGTAACAGTTACCACAACAAGCAGAATCTGCTCATTCTACTTCTGGACAACCTATCGTATTCCACAAAACTCTAATTTCCAAGATTTCAGAATCAAAGAATATGCTGAGTTGGAAAGCACCCATCAGGATCATTGAGTCCAACTTCCAGCCCTGCACAGGATCACCCCAAGTATCCCACCATTACCTGAAAATAATGTCCAAATAATTCTTGAGCTCTGTCAGCCTTGGCGCTGTGCCCACTGCCCTGAGGAGCTGTTTCAGTGCCCAACCACCCTCTGGGTGAAGAACCTTTTCCTGAGATCCAACCTAAACCTCCCCGACACAGGTTCCTGCCATTTCCTTGAGTCCTCTCACAAAAGCCAAGAGACCAGGACCTGCTCCTCCACCTCCCCTTGTGAGAAGTGCCTAAATGCTGGTTTGTGGCATGGAAATCCATAGCCTGATTTTCAGCAGCACTAGGTTCCAGGTATTACCTTGCTAGTCGCACAACAGCACAGTCACTATCATCCATCAGCCAACAACCCCAGCAAGCCAACACCTACAAAGCCACCAACAATTTTTGTGGTAGGTAAATTGATAGTTGTGGAAAATGAATGGTATGGGGGAGAATACCTAAATAACTTAGCTAAGCCACAGACAGAAAACTGACATGGAAAAAAAATCAAAAAATACCCTACCACGCACACACACAAAAAAACCCCAAACAAACAAATAAAAAAACACCAACCCACCTGTCCCACCCTCATCCCCAAACCAAAATAAACCAACTTTATTAAATGGCCAAGCATTCAAACCACATTTTTCATTCTTAATCATGGTACAAGAAAGACTGCTTCATTTTCTTTTCTTCAGAGATTATCTAAAGAAAAAATTCAGGATTCTGACTGCAAAAAAAGCATCATCTCTTCAACTTTTTCTAAGAAAATCTCTTTGGCTTTCTTTTGTTATCTTTGTTTGGTTTTTTGTTTGTTTGTTTTTGTTTGCTTGTTTTGTGGTGGTAGTGGTGTTTTTTTAAAGGTTTTTTTTTGAATTTATGCCTTCCAGAGAGAGGAAAGAACTCAAACAATGCAAACACTTCAATGAAAACATTCTGGCACAACACACTCTTGCACATTTTCCCACCATTTTGTTCTAACTGAATGTTTCCTTCCAGCTAATTTCATTCTTATGCTGGCTTAATTGCATTATAACCAAAACTAGGTTTCCTAGTAAAGAATGGATGGCAGATTTTTTACCTCTACTGCCTTGAAACCTACAACATGTTTTTCCTAGGATATTCTTTTTTACCACAAGCTCAAAAACACATGACAAGCTTTATACAACATCTGGAAATATATTAAGTAGAACCATGCTTGACATTGTTCCACTCCTGAAGACAGTTTTGTCAGTCTCTGCACCTTTCTGAAGGGTTCCACCTGACCTGGTCACTTACAGCAACATAAAATCATTGTGAGATAAAGGGGGGGAGAAAAACAAAACAAAACAAAACAAAAACCAACAAAAAGTCACCACTAAATGTTATCTTCCCACAGCTAATTATTCAGGCTTGTAAAATTTGTGAGCAATGTTTTCAGAAACATTTTCAAAAACCTGCATGCTTTTATTGCCATTTTTCATTTTATTTCAGATTAACTTCTTTTTCAATTCAGTTGACAAAAGTTTGTCCAAGCATGACTTGTTAAGCTTTACACAATCCACAACAATCAGCAACAGTGTGTGACAAAACCTAAAGCTTATTGAGCTTCTAAACTACTAAGCAAACATACATTGCAGAATGAGATGAATTTTGAGTTACAGCATTTGCTGTCATAAGTTTAATAAAATCTTCTCTGCCCACTGGTGCAATGCCTTTCTTGTTAAAGAACATCACTTTCAAAAATGCTTTCAAAATAGCCACACTATTGTTTAAAAATTTAAGTACTTTTTCATAGATAATGATAAAATACTGATCCTTATTAATTCTGCTCTAAAGGTATTGTTTCTTCTTTTTAAAAGATAAGTTTCTAATTTACATGTAATTAAAAAGATTTTTTTTTACTTTTGTTTTACTTTTGTTTCAGAGTGAGAAGCTTCATGCAGTAGCCATTGGAGACATCACTGTAAGCAAACCAATAAATTTAACATACTTAACTGATAATATCCTGAGTTGAAGAACTACGATGCAGGCAACACACTTTTCTAACTACGATGGTGTATAAATTTTACTTGAAAGTTGCATTGTTTTCTACAGATGACTGTTAATCACACTCTTTGCATGCAAAAAACACCAACCCTGTTCTATGCTCATAATATGACAGAAACATATATTTTTCCTTTGGCTCATATTTTGCTCTAGAATCCATACTAACAATGTATTTTTCAACTTTAATACCTACATTCTATTTTAATACCTACATTCACAGGCAAAAGCAAACGCACTCTCTAGTTCAGATAAGAAAGAGTTGTTTTCTGAAATACTTGAATGGAATCACAGAATATCCTGAGTTGGAAGGGACCCACAAAAACTATGAAAGGCCAACTCCTGGCCTTGCACAGGACAGCCCCAAGAGTCACACCATGTGCCTGAAAATGCTTCTTGCATTCTGGCAGGCTTGGCACTGTGACCACTGGTCTGGGGAGCCTGTAATTTCACGCAAAAAAAAAACAAAAACCAAAACCCCAAAACCATAATACTAATACAAATATTTTCCTAGGATTTATGAGGAAATAATAATAAAAAGCACAGGAAAACTTAGGTGGGAAGAAGAAGTTCTTATTATTTGCATAGACAAAAACTCTAGAATCTGTCAGTGCAACCTGTGCCAATGTTTGAACAAACTCATGGTTAAAAATGTTTTCCTTACACCTAATCAAAATTTCCCATGTTCCAACTTGCATCCATCGCCTTTCATTCTACCCCAATGAACCTCTGAGACGAGTCTTTCCTAGTCTTCTCTCCATCCTCCCTTTACCTGGTCATAGTGAGAAAAAAGACCCCTTCGACCCTTCTCTTCTTATGGCTAAAATCCTCTTTTTATACCCTCTGTGGTCTCTGGCCCCAGCCCTGCAGCCCTGCACAGAACCTGCTCCAGCAAGCTAATAAATACCCTTCTTGTACTGGGTATGGACTCAGGGTGCAGCCTCAGGAGTTTCAGACAGAAGGGATGAATCACTTGCCCTACAATCCTGGACATTTTTGCTGCTGCAGCCCAGGGTGCAGGCAACTTTGCTGCAAGGACAGGCTGCTGACTCACCTGCAGTTTCTCAGGGAAGAGGTCACAGGATCACTTGGAGGTCAGAAAAGACCTCCAAGGTCCTGCAGGTCTTTTTCTGCAAAGCTGTTTTCTATCCCTGGCTGTGGATTACTCCACCCTAGATGCATGAATTTGCATTTAGAAATAGTTTATAAATTTAAATTTTCTAAGGTTTCACTCAGCCTAGCTCTACAGTCTGTGCAGGTCTAGGTTCTGGCAGCTTCACCTCTACAAGGCCAATGTATATACATGTACAATAAGTAGCCTAAGTAAAATCTAACAATGACAGCTGTACAAGAAAACTGTAACTGCAATTTTATTTACTTGAACAACACAGAGATAACTCTTTACCTATGTCACAGTGCATTCCATTTATTTCTTCAATTTTCTTGAAATGAAAGGTCTTACAGGTTTATCAATTAGACTTGCTGTACTCTGTTTTTTCTGTGAATTTGCAAAAATTGTATCCTCCTGAGGAAAACATCGGTTTCCTGGTAAAAATGTGTGAATAACATATGCTTTCCTAAGAAGAAGCTTATTCAAAGCAGGGACATCATGTTATTCAGTTGATTACATTATATTTTTTCTAACAGTAAAATACAGAAACTTTAGCATGTTGCTTCAGGCACTCATGTACAAATGCCAGTCTCTTCAGAGGACTTTCAATAACAAATGGCAGATCACTTCCACCAATCTCAGTGAGGAGTTGAAATTCAGTTGTCAAAAAATTCTATTGTCTGACCAATTTGCAAACTCTGTGCTCAAAGAAATGACTAAGCTAAACTTGAGCTACATTCCTGAGTTCCAACAGTAAAGCTCAGTCACAAAAAACAAACAAACAAACTGCTCACATAAAACAGTGACAAAGAATACGAAACAGAAACTTAAAAGTTTTAAGGATTTACTAACAAGTAAGTATAGTTGTTTAATATGTGCTTAAAATTATAAGATACAGAAGATCTCTAAAGATACGCTGGCATCTAGTCGTCCCCTGCACTAAAGGAACTGACAGACTGATAAATGTAGCCCAGAAGGAATATACACCTCAGTCAGAGGAATGGAGCAGTATAGAACATGACTTGGCTTCTTATGGAATGTGTAATGAAATTTTAATACACAGCATGAGGAGTACTGAACTGCTCAGAGTTTGCCAGCTAACAAGGAAACACTGTGGAAGGGAGGAGTTCACAAGTTTTGTCCTACTTCATGATGTAAGCATTTTATTCAGCTTTGTTGGAAAGCCATGGATTCTGCCTTTGGTTCATAGCCAAGAATCTGTTCCTGAAAAGAATGCACTCAAGTCCTTTTTGGTACAATTCCTAGTGAATACAGTCTCCAATCTTTTCAAAAAACTATTACAGATCAAGGATATGTCAAAGAATACAACATCAAAGAAAAATTCTCAGATCTGGATGAGCACTCGGAAGTCAGCACAACAGTCAGACAGACAGACATTTAACTTCACTTCATTTCTGTGTTAGTTCTAAGCCCCTCCCATAATGATTTAGAATTTGTAGGACAGAAAATCAGTCATTTAATATGTATGGGATAAACTATAACCCAACACAAACAGTATTAGACTATTATTGATTTCCTTTTTACATCACTTGCCAAGTCTAAGGACAGCTATCTAATTGTAAGCTTTCGATGTTTTCTTCTGAACAATATTCACAGTATTTCTTATAATGTGCTTAGCTGAAATGCTAGAAAGGGCCTGCTTATATGTGAAACATTTCTGAGCCAAATTACAGATGTCAAAAATGTGCATGAAATCTGCAATCTTCTTAGGTACTACTTTATTCCACAGACAGATGAGCAGTCAAGTTATTAAACTTCCTGAATAACTAGAGTGTCAGAACTTACTCAGAGTCAACTGAGTGACCCTGATATCACTGATAACTTGAAACCACAGCTTTATCAATAAGAAAAAAGTTGTCACCAAGAAAACATTTCCTTCCCAACAAGAAACTTCCCAACCTCTGTATCACTGACTGGAACAATCCTAAAAAAACAGCATTATTTAAACATAGCTCAGTATTACTGAAACATAGTTCAGATAGCTTTCCTGAAATGCAGTCATACTATACATAAAATTTAAAGCCCTAGAGAAACACATTTGACTGTACTGCACTGCCAAATATTACATATTCTGTACTTAAATAATTCTAAGTAATATAGTTTCTCTAATGTTAGCAAGTCTAGATGGTGAGAAAGATTATATAAAATACGATTTTACCTTAAGGAGTTCTCACCTGACTTATTAGGAACGCTTATATTAAAGTCAACTTCATGTTCAGCTTCCGCTGAATTAGTGAAAGATTTTTCTGACTTCTGCCATTTTAATTGAACTTACATTGTATTTTGTTATATCTTTGACATCCTACTGAATAAATATTTCCTACTTATCATGGAAAATAATCATTTATTTGATTGAAGTGTAGGTTGACTTGCTTAAACTGAGGGACAGTTTCTCCCAGTAGTGATCAATACTTTTTGTATTTTTTTCTACTATTATCACAAAGCCTCAGCATTAAGACTGGCATTCTATACTAAATATTATGTATTCAGAAGATATCAATTACATATTTCCACTGATACAAAAAGAACACACACCTATAAAACATATTTTTTTCTCAATACTCGTAACTCAAGTATCATTCACATTTCATTTACTGGGTTCACAGAGGCAACAAAGAAACACAGTATCAAGAAGCTCAAAAAAACAGTCTTTAGTCCCACTACACTGACCAACAGATCAGTTTCCTTTTGTTACAATTTCTTAGATAAACTCTTCATCCTCAAACAATGGACCAGAACAATTTGTTAATATGAAGAAAATCAATGTTTAAGAAAAGAGTGAACATATCATTACATTTTGATGTGAGATCAGCTGCTTTACACAATTCACTATGAAGCTTTTAATAACTTGAATGATGAAATTATGATTAAACAGGTTCACACAACTTAGCAATACACCTCTGTAAATATGAAGCTAAAAAGCTTTGGCTGAAAATTATAGTTGTCCTGGTGGTGGAAACAGGAGTTTTGCTGACAATCCATTCAGACTTCAGCAAATCAATGAATTCCAAAGGTGACTACTATCTTGTTACTGGACAAACAAGGTACAAAATTACATTAAATGTTCTTTTTAAAAAGCAGGTAAAAATGCAAATTTTTAAACTCTACTAAAATCTCATGCTTCCTAGCATATATTATTTTTTACACAAATATTATCAAACTTGTTCTTAGTGGTAATTCATAACAATGACAAAAGAGACACTCACAAGACTATAAAGACATTAACAATTTGTACATTACCTAATGCTGCTCATGCTTCCAGTTTCAGAGCCAAGCTTACATCTCTCCAGCTGGCTGGCTACGATCTGACGTTCAGCCTCAAGTTCTCGAGTCAGTCTCTCAAACTGCAGTTCCTGAAAAAATAAATTAAACCAATTAAATTGACTTTTTTTGAGATAAAGAAGGAATTTCAACAATTAAAATTATAATTTGTGCAAGTATAACATTTTATAAGAAAGCTTTCTTTTCTTCCCTTTTCAACTCATTCACTGCTCCAATTTTTGTGATTTTGAATACTTGTTTCTTCATCTACTCTAATGGAAGTATGTCATAGAATGAGACCGTTTTTCAGGAATGGAATTTCCAACTATGTTAAATAATTTAGACCTATATAGTTCACAGAGACGTCTTAGTAGCAGAGAAATGTGTTCTTAATAAGCTGCTCTAACTATGATCACAAATAAGTACAATTTGCATTACTGAAAAGATGCAAAGTTTTGTGAATGATCATGTGGAGACAACCATCATAGTACACACTAGTGAAATAAACTTAGTTGAAGGTGTGTTGTTATGGACTGAGCACAGCTTAATTTCTGCATTTTCTGATGCACAGAAGGGAAACCCATGTAGTTTCGGACAAAAGCTGTGCTAAAAATCCTACCACTAATTAAATGTGTTTCCTTTTATTCTGGCAAGGAAACCAAACCAGTACTACCAGACAAGATTTAGCCACAGAGCTTTTTAAGGTACTTAAAAAAAGAGGTTTTGTTTTTATTCACAAGAGGTTAAAAAAACAAACAAACAAACAAAAAAAAACCAACCAAAAAACCCAACAAAAAAATAAATAAAAAACAACCAAGGAGAGAGAGAGCTGAACCCAATACAAGTAAAATCCCCACAATTTCTCAAAGAGCTACGTTTCCCGCATATTGTAGCACTATTTTTATCAACTAAAAAGCTGAAATACTTCCGGGGAATTATGTTTGTTGTAAATTTGCCAAATGCTGTTGCCCCTTCCTTTCAGTCCTAATTACATCATTTTCACAAGTAAACAGAAAAAATTCCCCTGCCACCTTTTCTTTGGGTTTTTTGAAGGCTGAAGGAGAAATATTTTGAGAATCCACTTCTTAAATCGTTCTTATATCCCCACAAAAATGCACCCGTTACCTCTTTTTCCTTTTTTTTATTTTTCCAAAAATGACCTCCATGTAATGCAGAGGTATGAGAGAGAGTTCCCAGTAAGGTCTTGCCAGGCAGAACAGAACTGGGAATTACAAGAGTCATGACCTATGTCCAACAAGTACCAGTATTTCAAAGAAAGGAAGAAGGGGTAGAAGCACAGTAGGATTCAGAAGTCTTCATTCTATCTACTACCCAAAACCTCTGATCAAGAAGCCAAGGGTAAATTGAAGGCATTAAACTTTTCAAATCCCTGAAGTGAGGCAAACCATAAGTGAAAAGGAAGAAGTGACTGCCTGCTGGCCATTCTACCTCATTCAGCTGAATCAATTCTCTTTGTTTCTCTCTACTGACATGGAGTAACTTTGTCCTGCACTGTGAGTATGGGTGAAATCCACAGAGGTTATGTACAGCACAAAATAGCCAGTGCATACTTAAATGGTTATGGACAATTTGACAATGCCGGCTTCATCATACATTTATTATTCCAAGCAAACCCATACAGAGTACAAGAATACCACTGGAAGTCAGACTGATGTAAAGACCAAAGCATCGCTGCTTACTGCATTTCAACAGTATCAGAATTAGCAGTCAACAGTCAATAATATTCTCTGCACATTTTTGTAGGATGCAGAAATGTCTTTTTCAGTGTTTTTTGAAGACAGGACTAATAAAAATCACTTAACAATAATCACCCATTTCATATATGCCTACTTCACAGAAAGCATTCCTCTCACCTAGGAAAATCAATTCTGTGAGAAGCTGAAGAGACCACTGATCAGCTTTCCAAGAGTTATTATTCAAATCCAGGTCTTGTTTGCATAAAATAATACCCCTAATGCAGAATACATTGTAACAGAAATATTACTAAATTGTTGAAGAATGAAAAATCAAAGTGGTACAGTATTTGCTATGCCAGCATACTTCTATCAAAGCATGAAAAACGTTGATAATATAAAATACTAAAGAAAATCAATCTGAGCATTAAGTTTGCATTCAAAATTAAAGCACACGTTTTAACAGCTATTCTGTTCCACTGTACTTTTAAAGTTACTTGATTCTATCATGACAATGTACATTTTGGTGCTTAGCACAGGTTTCCGTTCAGCCAGTTCCCTTCCTGCCATCCCAGGAGAGGCAGGTCACACATGCTCTTTGCTGTGGCCTAGCAAGAAGATACAGCTGTTCCCATCATGTTGCTCGGAAAATGTAAGAACCAAGGACTTGGGAGCAAATGCTCCTGACTGTCTATGTTGTCGTTTGCCTTTTCCTACACAAACAAGTGTAGCTTATTGTGTTCTTTTATTCTAGTATGGGTGCTAACAACATCTTTCCAGCTCCCTTTTGTCAACGCTGTCCCCAAGCCACAGAACCACAGAAATGGCCCCAAGCCTATTTTACAGAAATACTTCAGAAGTAAATACTATTTTGTCTTTTTTTTTTTACTTCAACTGTCTAGACTGAATATCTTCTCATATATTTTCTACGCTTTGTATTCCTTCAGTTAACCACTCTGGTTGACAACTTTTCCAGACATTCTGTATTTCCTCAACTAACACCCTTTTGTCACTATTACTATGTCTACTTAACATTTTTTTGCTCATGAGTCAAATCTCCAAAATATACTTTTCTACTGTCGTTTCTTTCTCTTTCCTACTTATTCGTTTCTGTTCCCTTCTGCCTTCTCTCTTTCATTTTGTAGCATCCTTCATGATGTAGCATCCTCCACTACTTTCTTTCAGTCCTCCTATACTAATGGCCACTCTATCAAATGTCCTAAATGATACATTTAAGAAGTCTCTCTATCTCAACCTGGTCCCATATTGAGGAAGTCCTGCTCTTCTTAAGATACAGAAATTAACGTTTTACGGTTTCACTTTCACATTATTTAAGTCCTGCCCTGCAGAGATGACTAGAAAAGGGCAGTTGTGCCTATGTTCCTCCTCAAGCAAGAAGCAGGGATGTGTGGGATCATTTAAGGAAGAAATAATCTTGGGTTTCTAATGCACAAAAATGGCTCAAATACATGAACAGTAACTTCATTACTCGTTTGATTTAATTGCTACTATTTCTTACTCAATTATCTTCTGTCAGGTGCCATCAGAAGTTAGGAATGAGAGGAAGGAGATGAAAGGTGGGGAGGTGGGATATGTGAAGAGCTAAACAATTATTACTTCAAAAAATATCCTCTACATTAAAATTAACAAGTAACTGTGTTAGGTATTCCCTCATGTGATGACACAGGTGCAGGTCCAGAGGGTTGCCTTTGGAATGAAAGAAGAAGAGAAGAATTCAAGTAAGAGTTGTGAATCTGCTATCCCTTTGCATCAAGAATGTCTGGCAGAAAACAAATTACTAAGCTTCCTTCTCTTTGTTTGGGAAGCAATGAGAGTGACTAATATTTGAATAAATCCATATGTTTAGATTTCAAGCAGCTGTCACTGTGCAAGAAGACAGAAAACAGAAATAGTATTTGCTTCCATTTGATAAAAATAATCACTGAACCTGACTCCATCATTTGTCATATTTGTTGTGTTTACAATAATTTTCACCAGTTCATGCCATGTTGTGTTATCTTCACAACCTTCTATTATTTATCTGCATCAAGCTAATCAGAACATCAAAATTAAAAACAAATTCCTACTCACTGATTATGCAAATCTGTCGTCAAGACAATTGCAGAATGAAGAACAGCAGAAACTACATTGCAACATGAAAATTAATTTACATAATGCCACATCAAGGGCAGCCTCATGGACTGTGCTACAAAGGGCAATAATGCCAAAGGAAGTGCCCATGCAAAGACACTGCAAAGTGCAATAACCAGCCAGGCAGCACTTGGCACCAGGAGGGGTGTGGGAGTAGGGAGCCAGCAGAGAGATCAGACATACTGAGGAGAGTAAACCAGAGAAATCATTTAAGAGAGCAGCCTGTAAAGGGAGGAACTTCATGATAACTTTGTCAAATTGTTTTGACAAAGAGTATCTGCTAGGGCCTGCTTGAAGTAATTTATGTTTAAAATAGGTATTTGTCCTCTACCATAGTGCGGATGTATTTTTAAAAATTCATGATTCCATAGCTGGCAATTGGATATACTCACTTTTTCAGCTTGAGTTTTGTGTTTTATCTATCCTCTGCAGCCCCCAAAGCTTCAAGCACTAAAAAAAGACCTGAGTCAGGTTATAACATTTCACAGTGGTCTAGACACTGAACAAGCACAACAGAAATCTTCACAGCCTTCAGACAACTTAGGAACTCCCAAGCTCAAGGCACACCAAATCAGAGGGTACTTTGTTATTTTTTTATGCTTTGTGTCTGCTAGGTCATCTCTACTGACACACTTGAATGTTGGAAAGGATAAAATAGGTCAAAAGAAATTTGGCTGATATTTGGAGCTCATCTTGCTTTACTCTGTCCTTTACAATCTTAAAGTAATCCTTCAATCCTTTCGCACAGAGATGTGTATCGATGCTGAGCAAAAGACACAGCAAAATCAGTAGAGACACCAAAAAACTGCTGAGCAAAAAAAATTTAAAAAAAAAATTAAATTTAGGCTGAAGAGCCTTGTGAAGCTACTGGATTCCCAAGAATCTTTAGGTCGTAACATTAAGAGAGGAAAAACATTTAGCTTTTGATGGGAAATATGCTACACAAAAACAAATTGGAGCACTGGTGATCATTTGAAGCTTCAAACACAGACAAATAACAGCACTGAGGTAGGGTTGGGAATCCCTGATGAGATGAATAAAGAAGACTGATTACAGCTACACAAGCAAATAAATAATCTCCTGAATTGAAGTCTTTCAAAGGAGCATTTTAAAACCCACAGAACTTCAAAAAGTACACAGTCTATAGAAATGTACAACACTGGCTCTATCTTGTTGTAACCTCTTAAACAAGAAAAATCACACCTCAATTAATGGCACAAGCAGTATGTGTATAATGCTGTGCACATCCTATGGCATCATATATATGACGTGTATAGCCCATTTATTCATGTATATTCAGTATATTCCATATACTGCACATCTATAATCTCCAAGTGAATGCCACTACTTAGAGTGGGGTTGGTAACAAACTATTCTTAATCTATCATACCAAACACACGAGTAGCTAAAATTGGAGCACATATTTCCTGAGGAAAACAGAAAAATCTTGGAAGGTTGGATAGATAGCATCAGACACAAACCAGACCTGACAGCCCATCTTGTAACTAGAAGGAAAACAGAATGTCTTGATGCTTTCAAACAGAGTAAAACATCACTAACAGTGCCCCTATCCATCTGACACTAAATGTTGTTTAGAAGCTTAAAAACTGGGCTTTAGAATGTACCATTCAATACGTTCCACTTTCTCTACTTTCTCCATTGTTGGACTGTGTTTTCACATGCTCTGCTCTTATCCTTTTTCAATGGATTGTTTCATTCTTCTATTTCACTGAATAATATGGGGGTGATGGAAAAAGCTCACAAAAAGGTAATCAGATGAGCAGAGAGATGGCAAATTCAGAAACTCAGTGGTGGGTATTTATGTTGTTGCAGAATCTTAATGGAGAGATGACTGACCAAGTTTCCAGGTAACATCAGCCTGAAGGAAGCAATTCACACACTGGAGGGCAGGAATACCATTCAGAGGAACCTTGGCAAGTTGGAGGAATAGGCCAAGAATAGGGTCATGAAGTTCATGAAAGAAAAATGATCTGTCCTGCACGGAGAATGGAATCCCATGTAACAGTAAAGCATCTCCACAGAAAGAACCTGGACATCAGTGGACATCAAGTTCTGACTCAGCAGTGCATTCCTGTAGTGACACTTATTTCACTGCACTAACAAGAGAGCTGCTAGCAGAAGTAGGAAACGACTCAAGTAATTATTGCCTTTTATTTGGTGCTCCTGAAGCTGCATCTTGAGTACAGTTTTGAGCCACCGGGACAAGACATGACAAGATTTTTTTGAAGTAACACCACCAGAGGGCCACAAAGATAGTCAGAAGATCAAAGCACGCATTGTACAAGAAGAAGCTGAAGGAATTTTGTTTGTTTAGCATGGAGAAGAGATGGCCTAGCAAGGATCTCTTTTATGGAATCATTAAGGTTGGGAAATCCCTCCAAGATTATAAATCCAACCTTTGACCAAATACAATATCAACCAGACCATGGCACTAAGTGACACGTCCAGTCATTTCTTGAACACTTTCAGGGAAGGTGACTGTTTTAATGCTTAACCACCCTGTCAGTGGCCAAACTCTTCCTGATGCCCAAGCTGAACCTTCCCTGGCCCAGTTTGAGACTATGTGCTCTTGTCCTCTCAGTAGTTGCCTGGGAGAAAAGGCCAACCCCTATCTGACCACAATCTCTTTTCAGGTAGTTGTAAAGAATGATAAGGTCTCCCCTGATCCTCCTTTTCTCCAGGCTAAATAATCCCAGCTCCCTCAGCCACTCTTCATACAACTTACTCTCCAGACCCTTCCCCAGCTCCACTGTCCTTCTCTGGCCTTGCTTCAGCACCTCAATGTCCTTCCTTTAGTGAGGGGCCCAGAACTGAGGTGTGGCCTCACCAGTGCCAGGCACACAGGGACAAGCTGTGCCCTGGTCCTGCTGGCCATGCTACTCGTGACAGAGGCCAGGATGCCAGTGGCCTTCTTGGCCACCTGGGCACACTGCTGGCTCGTGTTCACATGGCTGTCAACCAACCCCCTCAGGTCCTTTTCCATCTGGGCAGCTTTCCAGCCACTCTGCCCCCAGCCTGTAGTGACACCTGTGGTTGGCACAGACTTTTACTTCTTAATAGGTGATTATAGTGAACACATTACCAGGCTCTTGCCAGAGCTATGCAGCAAACAGAGGCAACAGTGACAAGTTGCAATGAAGCAAATTCTAACTGGATATATGGAAAAAAACCCACAACAAACCGAAACTCACAAACAATAAAAATGGTCATTAAAAACAAACAAATAAAAACCCAAAGGAAGAAAACCAAACCATCATAAAAACAAACAAACCCACAAAAACCCAAACAAAACTAACAAACCAAACAAAAAACCCCACAACACAAAAAACCACACCTAAAACCAAACAACACAGCAAGAGTACTGAAACACTGGAACAGGTTGTCCAGGTAGAATCTCCATTATTGGGTGATTTTAAAATTTAACTGCACATCTGATCTAACACTGAAGCTAGACCTGCTTGGAGTAGGCCTTCAGAGGTCTCTTTCAACCTAGATTTCCCATGATCCTAAAACTGATGAGTTCTGGATTTTTTTTCAAGACTTTATATGAATGCTACTGATTAGAGATCCATGGCTAAGAAGCTCTCTGATAATGAAGCTTACATAAATGCATGTTTGACTTGATGTAAGTGCTAGTATTTTATCAGCCTGAACCTGTATTTCTCTAGCTTATTCTTTCACTTGAACTGACTGTTTTAGCAAGCCCATGCTTCTTTACAAGAGCTTAGCACAGCATCTAGGCTATTATGCATATGGATTATTTATGGGGTAAAGAACTACGATGACTGATTACAGTGTTTAAAAATAAACTACTCCTTTTTCATGTAAGATTACTTCAAAGAAGTCCTTTTCATGGCTTTACCAACTTTTATAGAAATCAGACCCTATTTTATTTTCTATTTTTAGGGCCCTGATACAAATGTGGTTACAATTGCCTTCCATTGCATGTTTTAGCTCTCCAGGCACACTGCCCTGTTCCTCTGTGAGTTACAGGCAAGGCTTGCTCTCTGAAGGATCAGCACCCAACTGCCTAGACTTCTGTTCCTAGGGAAACTGCATTATTTCTTCTCCAGCATAATCACCAAAGTTATTCAAATTATCTCCTTTTTCTGTTGCAAATTGCCTAGTCCTTTTTTTAACCTTTTTTTTTCTTCTCCCTGTTTTGTACTCAGCTATAATCTTTTAGCTAACTCCTTTCTCCTCCTTCTCACTAGTTTTTGCATCCCTTGCCAACACTCCTGATGGTTTATCACCCACCGTGATTGCTGTGTTATTCCACTTTCTCCCATGCAAACTACTTCAGTCCACAAAGCAATAAGCTGTAAGTAAGCTGGAAGTTGGACTGTTAGGACAGGATTAGAACTACTATGAGCTTTCCAGTGTCATAGTTTTGCTTCTCCACCCTCTGCAACAGCAATTTAAGGAGGATGTAAGATAAACTGACTTTCTACCTTACTGGCTTTGACTTGCTTTAGAGCTTATTGCTATTATTTGTAAAGCTCAATGTGAGAGCAGAACAAAACCTCAGAGATGGTGGATCTTCTCCAAGGAGAGCAAGAGAAATAGAGCTGAAGTAACAGATAGTAACACTCTTCAGTGTTACACTGGCCCAAGCTCAGAATTCTCTCTTACTTCTTAGTTGTCCAAGCACAAAGGTTTACTATGTCTAAGTGGAAAAGAAAAAGGAAATTCCATTCACAGTAGCAGTTATTTGAGCCTGACTTAGCATGTTCAGCACCACGGAATGATGTCTTTTACCTCGATTTTTCAATACATACCTGTAAAGTAATTTTGCTCTGAAAAGCACAACACAGTCCTGTTGCAAATGGAAGATGTTTAATTATACATGTATTTGTATGGTTTAAAGACATGGGGAAGGCTAAGAAATTTAGCAACACGGTCTCAAAATGTGGAACTTCTAAAAATGTTCCAGACATTGAAGCCTTTTCTGATTCTGAAAACACCCTCAGCTTCTAGTCTTCCTTTTGTATCTGATGGATCTGTGCTCTGCTGGGCAATACGCTGATGCCAGCAATAGCTACAGAGGTGTCAATGCACACATATGTGCATACCAGTAACTCACTTGTGCAGTCTATCTACTTGTTTAGAGAGCTGAAGTCTTCTCCAGCATTTATTCATGGACTTCTCCAGTTCCCTATTTATGCCTCTGAACTAGTTCTCCCTTTCAGAATTGTGAAAATACTCATCCCAGGCACTGCACACAGATGGAGAGCCAGCCTCATAAATCATTAGCTTTACGCTTGTCCACAATGATCTAAAAGAGAAGAGATATCTAGTCCCTTCATCTTCTGCTTGCATTGGACAAATTATTTTAGTGAACAAATTTCTCTTTTGATTTTCCCTGCCTTATAAGAGAGACCGATTTCTCAACCCATACACAGACTGCCAGTGCAGCATATCCAAGAACAGACTCCATAATTTGCAATTGTGCTTGAATTTCTGAATTAATTAGGATACTAGATTTGAATATTACCATGAGTAGCTATTAAAAAGCTAGTCATCAGCAAGCTAGTAAGGGATTCAGAAGTTATCTAACAAAGCAAGATGGCTTTTTTTAATTTTTTTAGGACAAACTAGCACATGCAAATCAATACCTATAGGATTTTGCTTTATTTCTTGCCTTATGACTTACAAGAGAAGCTTGATTTTCTACACATTTGAGACATGCAGTTTGTTACACTAACTGAATGTGCATGGGTTTTCAAGTAAATAGAGGATTACAACCACACTGTAAGGAAATTCAGCTTGAATACAGGGATGTTAATAAACAAAAATTCTAGTATTCTAGCAGACAGTACATTGATTAGTCACATAATTCACTTATTTTTACTACTATTAAGTATTACAGAAAAAACGTTTGAATTCAATGACTGCAAACCCCTGAGACTTGCACATCTTCTCTCACAGATGATTCAGTGGCAGTAGCAGTTAACTTTAATAGCTTTTGAATATTTCCTCTTTTATTACATCTTTTATTACAAAGAAGAGAACTAGTAAAATAATTAGGCAATTCATTCCTTTTCTGGTTACCCTACAGAAATACCACAGTTTCAGAAAATTCCCAGCAGACTCATATTGTTCCTTGTGAAAGAGAAAAGCAATTAGTAATGAAAATGTTAGTTTTAAGAAGTATCATTATGATCTTATTCTCCTAATTTCTGGTATGAATAGCTCATCTTTTGAACAAAGTAAAAAGGTTTTCATAATGAAATTACAGTCTAAAAATTACCTGTTTGAAAACAAATAGGTAAGGAACATGTAGTTTAGGATAACATTTGTAGTATGGTTAAAGACAGGTAGGGAAAGAGCTTAGAACCAAATTAAATAAACAATCTCACTGAATAAAAATACCTTTTATAGGCTGACATATGAGTTTATGCAGTATGGGGTTAGCAGAGATGTATTGTGAAAGATGGGTAAAAAATGTGATAGTTCCAGGACTCTTCAATTACCCCAGTAGTCTATACAGTACCACAAAAAAAAAAAAAAAAAAGACACAAAGACATGGCACGTAAGCTGAATTTTGGATATTATTATACACAGCTGCTTAGGACACCCACAAGGCAAGATGAAATTCTTGACCTGGTCAAGATGGTTTTACATCTTGCAACTGAGAAGCCATGCTTAGAGATCATTCTGTCCTTAAATCCAACAGCCCCACAGAAGGCAGAACATCTGGCAGTTCTGAGCCAAACAAAAAAGAGAAATTTTTTTTTTCCCCCCAACATATATGTTTAAAGCTAAGAGTAAAGTCTTTAAAGACAGTAGGGAAGCTAATTGTTGGAAGTATATGATGAAAGTGCAGGGTCAAGGCAGTGTGTCAAGAAAAGGTTAAGACATAACAAAAAAATCAGCACAGTTAAACAATGGGGCAAAGAAGCTGTTAGTAATAAAAAACAATTTCTGAAAATTGAAATCATCTTCAAGTGAAGAAAATAAAGGAACATAAATGCTGACAGATTAAACATAAAAAGACAAGACAGCACAATATGACTCAAATAGCCAAACAGCCAAAAGAAGCACCAAAACAAACAACAAATATCATGGATCAGGATATGCATCAGGAGCAAGAATCTGCCTGAAGAGTTTGTAAAGCCACTGCACTATCAGGATATAAAAGGATTCATTGAAAAGAAACCAAATGAATCCTAGATGAAAATTTTTACTATTTCATGGGAAATTCCCATGCTAAGAACTCACCAAGTGAGTCTTATCAGATCTTCCTGAAATTGAAGTGAATAGGTTGTGAAACAAACTGACAAAACAAACAGGACCAAATTGAAGTTCAGATGATATTTGCTCAACAGTTCTGAGCAACTAAGAAATACACAGCTTAAAACAGATGTAGTACCTGACAACTATAAGACATCAAATGGATTGCCAGTTCCAGGGAGATCTAAAAGACTACAAAGTAGCAAGCCAGTCTTATGGTACAAATTACTGGAGCCTTTAACATGGAACAGAATTAGTGGACTCTGACACATGAACTAGTTATCTAGAAGGTTTCTGTACACTATTGTTTACTATTTAAGTACTTTCTTAAATAGGAGGTCAAGTCTAGAAATAAATGGCAAATTCTCCCAGTTGAAGGTGTCCAACAGTTAAGTTCTAGGTCTGTGTTCTAGGTCACTGTTTAATACATAAAAAAATCACTTGAAACAAGGAGTGAACAGGGTAACCACGTTTAACAACAATACAGAATTATGCAGGACAGTAAGACTGAAGCACAACAGAGAACTTTAGAAGCCTGAAAAAGCAGGACACAAAGTGTCCCTGTAGATAAGCAGGTGAACCTCATGGAGCAAAACCAATCCTAACTTCATATGCCCTTCAACAGCCTGGAAACCCTTCCATGAGTTGCATACTTTCAGAAACTTAAGGGTGACAGGTCTGTAGCCTCCTGGTTCTACATTTCTAGCTTTTTTGTAGATGGCTGTAATATTTGGTTTTTGCAGATATATAGTATTTCCCCTTATTTCTATGACCCTTCCAAGATGTTAAGGAGTAATTGTGTGATGATGTCAGACAGCTCAGCACCCTTAGCTACATCTTGTCAGGTCACACAGAAGTTGTACCTGTCCAGTTGGTATAGATGGTCCCTCACTTGACCCTTCTGTACCATCAATGGTTTTCCATTTGCTTTGCTGTTGCTTTTTGACAGAGTTTTGGGGCCTGACACTACCTGTGAAGATGGGCTGAGTGCCTCAGCGTTTCCTGTGCAATTCTTGATGGACCTGCTGGCTCAATTCAGCAGCAGATCACATCTTTCTTGCACTTGTATTTATTACTAATATACTTGCAGAAACTTTAATGTTCTTCTTGTTATCTCTTGCTACTTTGAGTTCCAGCTGAGATCTTGCCTTCCTAATTGTATCTCTGCAAACTGAAGCAGTACTTCTATATTCCTCTTTGGGAGTTTGTCCCCTTTTGCAATGCTCTAGTGCTCTTTTTTTTCATTTGCACTCTCTTAGTAGCTTGGTACTTTTCCAACTGATTTCTTTTTATGTCTTTTCCTGTTTAGGGGAATAGACTGCACTTGTGCTTCAAGAAGCAGCTTTACTGGTAAATCTACCCAAATTCCTGAGCTGCTTTGTCCTGTAAGAGAGGTTCTCATTGGATCCTTCCTACTAGTTCCCTGAGTGAGTTCAAATCTGATGTTCTCAAGTGCAGGTCTTTATCTGATCCCTTGTCCTCCTCAGGTCCTTGGGGTCCATATTCCTACAGTCTCAGCAGTTGCTGGTGACATTCATTTCTTCAAACATGTCTTCATTAGTAAGCATTCAGTCCAAAAGAATGCTGCTCCTAGTTGGTTTATCCAAGACCACGTGAGGAAGCTGTCCTGAACGCACCCTTAACATGTCCCAGATTGCTTATGCACCACTGTGTTGTCTTCCCAGTGTCAAAATGGTTGAATTCCCTTTTGTGAACCAGAGCCTGAGGTCTCTTGGAGGCTCTCTTCATCCACCTCTTCTTCCTGCTCCAGGTCCGTAGCAGACACCATGAGATTTCTCTCAGTGGTTCTGATTTTGACCCAGTAGTCTACAGACTGGAAACCAGATGAAAGATGGCTCTTTATGTTAACAGGCATGCTTTTGATGGGTACTAAGTACATCAGAACTTCACTGGCTCATGGAAATCTAAAAACAGGTGGCTTTTGAGTATTAGAAGACAGTATCATATATTCTCTCCCTGTTCTTACTCGTTAGTCAGCATATACTTACACTCATCAGTGCAGGCAATTTGTCTGAGCAACAATGTCCATTCTTACTAGAAAAACATACATTTATTGCCACTAAACAAATACCAGAAAGTATAGTGCATCAGGTTTCTCTATGTAAAACCAGATTTTCATCCATATAACATCTAGATTGGGAATTTGAGGTATTCTTTCAATAAAACACAAAGTAGTTTTGCTATTGAGTTCTCAAACAAACAAAAATACTCCAGATTTGTACTACCCACTGTAAATAAAAAAATGAATGGAACAGAAGAAGTAAATATACTGGACTGGATTTGTGGTTATGGCTGTGGGAGATAAAACACACAAGCTGCACTCCAGAATTACCATGCCCTCACTGAGACAATTGTGCTGCTCCCACAATTACAGGACAGATTTCAGTTCAAAGACTAGTCAGTTGCCATCAAAATGCTGTTCAGGAAACTGTCAATAGACTAAAATGTGTCAAAAGACACATCTCTACAGGGATGTTCCTTTAGGGAGGGATATAAAAACTACCATTATGATTAAATTACAAAATAAGAGACACAGGAATCATGGTTATTTTGATTGAATCAGGGGAAAGACAAAAGAGGAGAGAGAGCGAGTAAAAATAATGAATGAATCAATTTGACGCATTACTTCAATCAGGGTATTTCACTGACAGTTCATCTGAAATTCAAGTTATTACAACAATAAAAACAGTATCAAAACAGTATCTATCCATATGGGATGAACACAGGAACCTTCTATCACTGTTAACAACCCAAACAGTTTTGTCCAAGGCTTGTCTCATACAATGTACATCACTAAAGCCTCTGATCCTAAACACGGAAAAATTAAGTAGGAGTTGCAGCTCCCTTTTCAGAAAAAAATGGTACATGATGTCACCATACTGAAAAGGCAAAGTAAATAAAAACAAGCCACACATGCTGAATTTTAAACTTCGTACTTTAAGTTAATTTAATGGCAGAGACAGATTCAAGCTCATTTCCAGCCATGGTTTAGAGCCATAGCTATTCTTCTCCCCTTCCCTCAGTCTTAAATCTGATATATTTTCCCGCAGTGGGAACTTGGACTTGGTAAAATGAGGGCTCTCTCTTACCCACACCTGGCAGCAGCTGAATGCCACACACATTCGCTCTTCCGTGACTCCAGGCACCGTTTCCATGGCAGCACCAGGAAAACCATTCCAAACTGGTCATCGGGAGGGACGCAATGAGAATCACCCCTCCAGCAAAGCTCCCTCTTACATCCCTGGACAAAGTACTCTGGGAAACCAGGGACAAGAGTGATGCTGACTGTGCAGCCTGGGAGCGACTGAGGGCACAGGCAGCAACAGGCAGCATGGAAACCTCCCTTGGTGTGTGACGGAGTGTCACACATGTGACACATGTCACACATGTGGTTCAGGCCCACATGACACAGAGGATGGAGTGCCCAGTTGTGCTGGTGAGTGGAAGGACATCTGCAATGGCCAGGCAAGCCCTTGGCTCTTCCCCCCTCCAAGAGTACACTGCTTGTGGCTGTAGAGCAGATGTACTCCTGTCTGCTCCATGGTTAAGGGGAAGTAGAGATGTGTACTTGCCAGGAACTGAAGCAGCACTAGGGGACCTTGTTTTTACTTCACAAACCAGAAACACCAAATCTGTGGCCCCAAAGTTTTAAATGGATTTCTCGGACCTGTGTACGTGTTTGGGATTATTTTGTCGACTCCAGACGATATGGTGCGATAGGTGCGATATGACACTTCTGAATGATCTTTGCTAGACTGAAACGATGAGACTCTGGAATTGCAAGCTATGTTTGCACAACATAACTAAGATGCAAGATTACTCTGTCTGCTCACAAACATGCATGCAATGCATCAGCATCAGACACAGGCCCTAACCATGCATGGCTGGCATTTTTACAGGATCACAAAGGGTGGAGGTTGGCAGGGGCCTCTGGAGGTCACTGTGTCCAACTCATGCAGGGCCACTCTGAGCCAGCTGTCCAGGACCATATCCAGGCAGCTTTTGAATATCTCTGAGAGTCTGCAACCTCTCTGAGCAACTTACGCCAGTGTTTAGTGACTCTTACAGTAACAGTGTGTCTCCTGATGTTCATACAGCACCTCCTGTGTCTCGCTTTGTGTCCACTGCCTCTGGTCCTATTCCTGGGCACCACCGAAAAGAATGTGACTCCCTCTTCTTCGCACACCCCACTCAGATGTTTGTACATACAGATGAGCTCCCCACAGAGTCTTCTTTCCTCCAGGCTGAACAGTCTCACTTTCAGCCTTTCCCCACAGGACAGACGCTCCAGTCCCTTCATCATCTTCGTGACCCTTTGCTGGACACCCCCTATATGTCCGTATCTGTCTTGGACTAAGAAGCCCAGAACTGGACTAGGTGTGGTCTCACCAGTGTTGAGTAGAGGAGACTGATCACCTACCTTGACCTGTTGGCAACACTCCTAAAGTAGCCAAGGACACTGCTTTCCTTCTCAGCCAGAATGGCACATTTCAGGCTCATGTTCAACTTGGTGTCCACTAGGACTTCCTGGGGCCTTTTTCAACAAAGCTGTGTGCCAGCTGGGTGGCTCCCAGCATGTACTGGCACATGGAGTTAAGGGGCATACCTATGTCTGAAAGTAGCATTATCTAGGTTACTGAGGCAAACATGGCACCCCAGAAGCACAAAAGTTTGACAATTGTCATGCACACAGTTCTAAGTAACTTTTTGTGGCATTAAAATTACTCTTTGTCCCAGAATGCCTCCGCAGCAAAAGACAGGTTTTCTATTTTTCTCGTTCTGACCACTGTGAGAGATGTAACTTCTTTGTATGTCTGAGGGCTAGGAATGGATATTTCAAAAATTATATGAGAGATTATTATTTTATTTTTTTTAATTGATCACAGAAAGTCCATTTTGTCTTATCTTTCAAAACTCATTCCTCTCTGTTCACAGACACTTCACAGACACAGACACTTCAGACTCTCCCATGCAAAACAGTAACTCTCCCTATTCTACCTGAGAAGCTGCACTGGATATAGTCCTGAAAAGTCTCTTTGCTGAATAAGCCTGGCTCCTTGGATTCAGACCCTTTAGAGGAGAATCTCAGCAGACTGGAATACACAAGTACAAGAAACATTTGCAATGCTAAGCTGTAATAACAGAAGAAAAACTACTTAATTTTCTAGGCCTGTTCTGTTGCTTATTCAGACATTTTACATTATCCAATCACGTGACAAGCAAAATGTGACATCAAACTGATTATTTAGCTAGTGCTGGAAATTCATAGAGCCATTTCCTCTTTGGCTTCAGATGTACATATTCAGTGTACCAAAGTCAAGATTTTAAGCCAAATTTCATCACTACAAAAGCTTTCTTACTGTTGTGTTACTTTCCCATTCCTAAAGCTTGATTTCTATTTGGTAAAGACTGATTTTTCTTATTACATGGCTGGCAAAGTATACATCCTTTCCAAAACCAAAGTCATTGGAATTAGAATGAAAGAAATAATTTAATGGGATGCACTCACTGTAGTCACTCTACTTAATTTCCTCAAACAAGAGACTGCATTGACCAAGAAAGACATTTCTCTGGCTCATGGCCATTGCAGAGCCAAGTCAGAAAGAGAGGGACAGAGGGAAAGAAACACAGCATTCCCTCCCTTGAATAAATTAATGAAAAGCGGGCAGAGACCTTGCAACAATGTTTGGGATGTTGTTGACAGCATCATCAGAATATTAAGTGTTTGTAACCATTTTTCACATCTTTTTTTTTTTTTTTAAAGAACAAACTCTCCAACAGTGTAATAGCACTCAGAAGGATTTTGAAAATTTAACCCTTATAAATCAGCTCCCTTCCCTTTAAGCAGTTTTGCAAACACACTGCAGAGTTCCTACCTTTTTTTCTTCCACCTCCTGTTTTACACAGCAGAGGCTCAGGGAGCCCTTTCGAATTCAGTACTTGCATAAGGTACAGTTTCTACAGCCAACCCTCACTGTTTAATGAAGATTGACAACTTGTTGTCAGGACTGGACAGAGGGGAGCATAACTTCTTGGATATATGCCAAAGCGGATATAATTTTAATTATTATTTTAGAATTTTACTTTCTTAAATTTACAGAGCACATCTCTCCATCCAGTGACAGAGGTTTTGTACCTGCTATCAAATTTTCTGAACACCACTGCTTTGGGCATGTTTGGTACCACGCTCACATACCACTTTCCCAGGAAGACAAAATGACAGGTCTCTCCATAGCAACTGAGTACACATGGCTCTGCATAGAGGACTTTAGGTTAATAATTTGCAACTACGTTTTCTCTAAAAAACCACTCCATATTTAGAATCCCACTAAAATGTAGACTACAAAATTACTTACAGTGAAACAAGCTTAAGCTTGAGGAGCAGTCATGTGAGAAATAACACCGAAATTAATGGTCCGCCCGAGAACTATGTGACCTAAATTATAATTTCAAGTATTTCTAAATGAGAAACCTTTGGGTAACTCAGACATCACAGCGTTGTAACAACTGAAAATGCTAACTTTCTAATGATGATTGTATGCAAATGATCTAATTACAAACATCAACACATAATGACTTGTTGAAAAACGGGGAAACATTTCGAGCAGCATAGGAAGAAGAAAAAATTACACTTTGAAAATATTACTATGTATATAGAATAATGAAGCCTCATAATAAATGCTGGATCTTATTTACTAAAATTTTGCTGTTTGAATCAGATGTTAATTTCATGCTGCATTAAATGAATAGCATATAAACCCCCTTTTCTTTAAATGCCCACATCAGCTTCAAAATTACAGTTTGATACATTTTTTAATTAATCTTACAAAACACTGAATTTAAATTTGCAAGCTGTGACGATGTAGAATTTTAAGGAGTTCTAGTAGTGGGAACAGAAAGAGATTGGAGCAGAAAATAGACATAGGATGGTCTACCCATGACAACAGGATGTCCTGATTACAGGACAGCTGGATACACCAACACTTTCATTTATACATAAAGGGATCTGAAGAACAATGACTCATAATTTAACCATCTATATATTTTTTAAAATTATTGATATATTTAAATATTCCATAAATCAATTTTAGTCAATATTCTATTTCAGTAATTTCAGGGTTAACTATACTTCTGGGACACACAGCAGGAAACAAAAATCAAAAGTAAAAGTTATTCCATTAGATAAACCTAGAGGCTTTTTTTTCCTAAGGGTGAAATTTGAAAAGTGTGGAATGTATCTTCTTTCTGTCTGTTGAGGTTTGAACTATCCAGACTCCAGGAATACCTTGCTGTATGTCAGAATCATAATGCAATTCATCCCACTGGAGCCAAACCTAGCACTTAAATATGTTTGGAAAGAAAGATTAAAGAGAAAGTAAAATTAAAAAAAAAAGGAAAAAAACCTGCAGCTAAGACTATGGCTACAGCGACAGATGAACTGTTTTGCAAGATTAGCAGCCTGCTATAAAAAATAAATAAATAAATAAATAAATAAAAATAAACAATCTTTCCCTGTTAAGAGAGCAAACCACAATGTGACAGTAGATAAAGTCCATTACCTTGAATTCAAGTACATGTAGCCATGTAGACAGAATAAGCCAAACATCTGCCCATGTTTTCTTATACCCTTTGTTGATGTTGCTATCATCTGGACATATGATCCACATGTCCCCTGAAACCATGTATTGCAATTTCTATCAACTGGTATTACACCTGCTGAAGAGGACAGAACTGCTCCACTACAGCTTCTCCTGCTGTTGAGCTCAGTCAGCTGTTTGTGAATCCTGCTTGTGTTTTGGCAAACTGAGCCAGCTTGATTTTTTTAAATTGATTTTTTATTTTAAATCAGTTTCCAAACTAATTAAAGACAAAAAATACCGGTTTTCACAGTTATACTGTGCCTTGCTAGTGCATGTTTCAAGACTTCAACTAAGATCAGCATGAGGTAAATAACAAAAATGAATATTAATTCCATTATATATATATAAAAAAATTACGTCATGGCAAAAAGGTGTCCTGAAGCAATAAGGACAGTGCTGACAAACAGTAACGACTGGGCTCCCATTCCCAGAAACACTGGGGATTAATGCCTTCACAATGTTTGTATTTCATTTCTTCCTAATTCCCTTCCAAAATATACTGATTTTTGGATGGAAGAGTGGATTTTTTTTTTAATAAACCTACTTTGTCACTCACAAAAATCAATCAGAAAATGTGACATCCCAATTCTGTCTCAAATCTGCACCCGATTTCTCCCCCCAGATAACCAAATGGCTAATTAATCTTTTAAAGCATTCCATGAACATTAAAAATAAAAGGAAGGAAAATAAAATAGAGGAAGGAAATAGAGGAATCTGCACAAGTAGGATGTGTAGGAGCTTGAAGGATGTACCTATGTCCACAAAGGTACTTCACTGATGTTACAAACTGCTGTTTTTCAAGAGCCAATATTAATTAAATCTTAGGTTCTGTCTCTTTCCTGTCTTAGAAATGTAAAGATAGTGCCAGGAGGCCCTGACATGATAAAATGTTTAACCACAAAGCCTTTTAATGTTTGTCCAAAACAATGACTGACAGCAGGCCACTAACTAATAGCAGGATTCAATGATATCTCAAATTTTAAAAGAAACAAACAAGTAACTCAAATTTGTCTTGGAAAAAGCTTGTTATTCAGAAATATGCAAACCTCACTTTAATTTTCATACATATACAGACAAAATAAAGCCTTACTCAGGTGCATGCAGGTGCTATTTGTGAACACACTCCTGTTTAAGAGTCCACTTACACTTAATACTGCATTTACCACGGCCGCATATGCAATTTCTAACCATTCCAAGAACTCAAAAAGAACTCAGAATTTCATGATAAAATAACTTGTCACACAATTCTTACTGAAAAACATAACATATGGTTTAATACACAATATCAGGTAAGAAAATGACACCTATAACTCAGGGAAGCCTTTGAGAACTCAGCAAGACTCATACACATCAGCATAAGATGTCAGGAGTGAACACAGAGCAAAAGTCTGTGAGAAGAAAAAGTGGTGTGGCACTGCCTGAATCACTGCCAGTCTTTGTTACTCTCAATGCACCGATAATATCTGGTAAAAAACCAGAGTGACAGTAATGACAAAGAAAACTGTTACGTTTCTGAAAGTTGCATGAGCCCCAAAAGGCAAGTCTCAGAGGCAGGAGACCCAAGGGAATCAAGGCCAGACACCTCCCAACTGCCTGGCACTTCCTCAATGCCCTGAGATCACTCTGAAGTACATGAACACTTAAACAGGCCCCACATAATCATCTGCCCTAAAAGACAGTTCTGTCCTTGCATGGACACACAGCCTGAACTTCACTTGCTATGGTTTGTTATGGATGATGATAATGACTGTGTCCTTGTCATTCCTGCATTTCTGAACTGAAACGTGGGCTGCATATACCCAAACTACTTGAGAACAAATGCAAAAATTCATACCTGATGCGCTTCAGCAGGCCTTCTGGTACCCTTCCTGCACTGACATACGCTGTGCTGGAGGCAGCCAGCCAGCACTCCAAGGATCTCACCTGTGAGGGGATCTCACCTGGCTCCCAAAACATTGGCTGCTCTGCAGACTAACCAAACCTACCAAGTTGCTTTTGGATTTTGCTCTCCAGGAAAAGTGCAGAAGTGCCAACTCAAGTCAGGCATGTCAAGATTTCTTACATCAGATGCTGCAAACTTACTAGCCTGGATGCAGGACATATTTAAAGACTAACTCCTATGGCAAAAATGAATAAGAACTCTATATGCTCCATTATCTTATTACTGATGGCAAATCCCCTACCTACAATCTCAATACATTTCTTATTTTGGTACTGAATACACATTCTTTATTACAGGAGCTCTATTATTTAAAACAAAAATTACAAATTACTGTTGGACTGGAGCATATAGGCTTAAAGTGAACTGAGGCAGAAAAAAAATTATAAAGAATGAAACACAATTAATGCAGGTACTCAATAGTCATATGTACTATTAATCTTGTATGAGAACAATTAAAATAAAACTGCTCTAAGTTTTCTTCTGTATGTCTGTTCACTTAATAACTTAGGGAATGTGCTTGGCAAAAATCAAACCAAAAATACTTTGGTGTATGAAGCTTTATGAATGTTAAGCACATGCCTTTCCAGTGCAATGTCTAACCTTATGGCTGCGTAGAACGGAACAAATATTCTGAGGATGCTGTAAAATTATTTAGGGAAATCCAAAGGCTTTCACAGTTCATGTATCATTCCCCCCCCCCCCCCCTTTTAATTACATCCTTCTGAATGAATGATTTCTAACACAAGAATTTATGTAGATAGAGCTAGTAAAGTTTCACCTCCTTAATAGGACATGCCAATATGTGATATAGTTTACTACATCTGAAGTTACTTAAAGTAGTTGTGTAACAATTTCAGCAAAAGCACAACAAAACCTATGAATTCCAGCAAGTCTCTTCCACAACTCCAAGGATATTATAAAGCAACTCAACACAGACTCACCTCCTGCTAAGTCAGCCAAGTTCCACATATTTCAGCAGCTCTTGACACCGCATTTTAAAGCATCTGAGAACTTCTTCTGGCTTTTACCAAATATCATCGATTTCATTAGAAAAAAAAGAAAATACTAGAAACAAATCACTAAAAATACTTGCTCTGACTCAGCAGCCAAAAACTTCCCTCCCTAATGGCACTGAATTTCACGTGAGAACTGAGGACCATCTCTCTCCTTGGCTAATGACAGGGACTGGGCTAACAGTAGCTTTTTTGAAGTACTTTATCCATATGACTGAGCATCAGTTAGGTGGGAAATTATTCAAAAAGAGTCATACCCAGCCATTTAGGGCTGTGCACAGATAATGGCTTTGAATACCAGAGAAAGGCAATGAAAAACAACTGAGCCACTGTGCAGAGTGAGGTGGAGAAAAGGAACATAGACCAAGCACAAAGATGAGAACCTGCTCCTCACAGAAAGCTGACATGGAGCCATTTCTATGCTTGCCTCTCAATCTCAAATATGGCTATTCAAATTTTGTAACATAAAAAGCCAACTGAGAGAGTCAGCTGCGGAGTCAAAAGAAATCTAACCTGAAATCAGGGCAGCACAGATATGTATCCCTGTAACTTTGCAAAAAAGATAAGAAAAAACTGCAAAACTGCTTCTTGCGGTCTGGGGGTGTTTGTTTGCTTAAAGGCTCTGTTACCTATTTCAACTCTTTTCTTTTTTTATTGGAAATAATCATCTCTTGCAGAAAAATAATTTTTTAGGTTTTCTAAGTTAGTTTCTAGCAACAGGCTGACTTTTCTATTGCTTAAAGGCCAGCTTGTGAGAACTAACAGCTTCAACAGTCTGAAAGATAAAAGCATTATTAGAAGGTTCATGCTAGAACGGGCCCAGTGATATCTGAGGATAAGCCATTAAGCCAACAGGAAAAAACCTACAAGTGTGTAATATCACCTCTTCACTTTTATGTTATCTACGTTTCAGTCAACAGCATCCCTCTGATATTATCAGAGATGGATAATCTTAATCCTCTAAGAAAGAGAATTTGTATTGGGTTTTGGCATGTCCCTTTTGCACATTCATAAACTTTGTCACTTAAAAAAAGCTGAAAGAGCTGGAAACACAGAAAAGCAACCTCAGTATTGGACTGAATCAGCTCAGGCAAGAAATCAAAATACAACTGCCTATTACTGTTGAAATAAGGTTACCAATAAATTCTCTAAAAAACAAACAAACAAACAAACAAAACCCCAAAGGACTGAAAAGTCAAGCAGCAGAGGCTAACTCAACCATATTAAACTCTGGATTAACTACCACCTTCAACTGTGCAGTGGCTGCACAAAATAGAAATAAGTAACTGCACAACCAAAGCTGTAACAGAGATGATGTTACTAACTACACAGTCTAGACAAGCAGCCTGCCCTTTTCCCATCACGGCAGTTAACATCATCTTTGAGCCACTGCTCATGCAAATCCAACAAGGAATGGGTACATGTTCCACCTGAAACAGCCCTGGGCAAATGCCAGATGAGAGCCTGTACTAAAAAGTATAGGCATCTTCTGCCCGCAGTTTCCAAATTGACTGTTTGGTATCATTCCAGATG
The DNA here is from genome assembly GCA_013390005.1 of Calyptomena viridis. Classification (NCBI taxonomy): domain Eukaryota; kingdom Metazoa; phylum Chordata; class Aves; order Passeriformes; family Eurylaimidae; genus Calyptomena; species Calyptomena viridis. Next base: position 55,953 of record WEIV01001308.1, on the reverse strand, counting down.
TAGACATCCTTATACAGCACTTGTTCAATGCTAAGAGAATGGCAATAATCAGTATTATTTTCCTCATTACACCACCAAAATACCTTAACACATGGTGCACACCTGCTCAGTGGTAATATTATTTAGAAGAACTTAAGCCTTTTTCTTAAAAAAAAAAAAATATTACAAGTATTCACCACTATCAGGAAATCTGAAGCCAGAAGTAGAAAAAACCCCAACATGATGACATCTGTCTGAATTCCTGCCTGCTGATCACCAAACGATTTAATGGAATTGCTCAACAGTTCAAAGAGATAATATTTCTCTGCCTATAGTTTCAGAAGTAACTTAATAAATGCTTATTGCAATCTCAGTAACTTTTACCGCCTTTCCTAGCACAGAAGGGAGAGATGTCCCAACTCTTAGCTTCTCTGACAACTTCTACAGTTACTTGGCTACAAGATATTTCATTCCACTGAGAATAAAACTTTTAGAAATGGTCTTAACAGGAACTACATGCAACTGTGAAAATTCCCTGGCAACATCCTAAATGTATAGGTATTTTTCTTCTTGACTCCCAGGTTCTGATTTGCTCCACTGAACTGTGATGAAATCAAGGACTTTTGCTGAGTAACTCAGCCGTGCAACTATCATCAGAAAATGTTAGACACAGGGTGTATTAACTAGAGCCTTACTTCAACTGACATGCAGTTGCGTTTCCAACTACTTTTTCTTCAGCTACTTAAAACTGCACATTTTTGTAGCATTCAAGACTGACAGAGATGTGTTGTATGTGTTCACGGCTGGGAGGACAAAGTTCCTGCTTTAATTTTCAGGTTAGCTTTTTCAAAAGCAATTACTGAAACGAGTTTTCTGATAATGCCATACAAAGGCCTTGATCTCTGGCAACAACTATTTGTAATAGCATGAATGGAACACTAAAGGTTCTCTTTCGATCTCAAAAATAAGTATTTTAAATTTGTCATTAAAATTTCTACAACATCATTATCTACTAAAAGAAAGAAAGAAAGAAAGAAACCTCCCCTGTGAATAATAACCTCTTCCATATACAGATTTAAATTTGTGGATAGTAGCTTCCACTAAATGTATTACATACTCTGTCATTTGAATGACCTGTCCAGTGTCAGCACTTTAAATCTGGTGCATGCTGTTAGGTCAGGCTTTTCATTTTCTGTTACATCTGCCTCTCATTGTAGGCTAAAGCAAGTTCCTAATTATTTAAAATATAGATATATGTATAGTTTGCATACATATGTATTTGTATACATGCACACATACAAATACAGCACATTAGTATCATGGCTCCATGTAAGAAGGCTGCTTAAAATATGGAGAGAGCATCTACTTGAAGTAAGTAAGGTGCTACAAAAGGGTGTGTCAGGAACTTCTACTTTAATAGGTTATTAGGAAGAATTTTTACCAATGACAGAAAGCTGGTATATCACGTCTCTGTCAGTCACTTTAGTATTCAGGAACTAGGAGACTAAACATTTCAGACTAAACATCCAGATTTTTTTTCAGAAAAAGAATAAAAAAGAAATTACACCTTCTGCTTACAAATATTTTAATGAAGAAATGCCTTATCTACTGAATAGTAATAGCCAGTCTATAAACAAATCTTACCTGTATAATGAAATCACTGAAGTAATTCCAGCTTTGCCTTGAACTTCCAAAACGCAAGTTGTACACATATGGTTGAATTAGCTCAGTTACTCAGAAATCAGTGGAGTAATACCAAAGATAGATCTGGCCCATTATCTACCTGCACAGCACAAATGAATAATGCAAATGTGTATGCAAACGACCATGAAATATCTCAGCTTAACAGTGCATTTAAAATGTATCACTAACTTTCAGCTTCTTGAAATATTTATCAACCTCCGGAGGTTCCACTGAGAGCACACTCTATTAGGGACTTCACTGAATTTTTATTTCTACACCCGACTCAGAGGACTTCAAAAAAGGAGACTGGAACTAAGTGCTGACACAACTCTAGGTACTGCTCTGACACCACAGCCTTCCATGAGTGTTTCTGAGTCACTTTAATGTTCTTCCCACAGTCGAGACCAACTGGGGTCTTTATGCAGCACATCTTAGAGGGAAAAGGAGGAAGGTAACAAGTTTCTGTACACCACTTCAGAAGCCACTAAAATTAAACTGTCTGCAGTTAGAAAGCCACTGAAAGAATCCCCAATAATGAGCATGCTCTAAGACACCACAGTCAACTCAGTACCGTGTAACAAGTTAAGCAGTCTTACTAAAATCAGTCTAGTGGCACAAACTAGTTTGTGATGACTAGCTGAATCAAATGTGAACAAGCTTGGATCAACTGCACACAACGTTTAAACTACTGAGCACCAGGCAAACATTGAACTAGTTTTACTAAACTTTTTTTTTTAAAAAAATTTGATCTTGAAGTAATTACAGTAGTTTTATTGGTCTATTGAAGATGGGAACATCTGAAGAAAGATTTTTTTAAATTATGAATACTCTAGGTTATTAAAAAAAAACAAAAACGAAACACAAAAAACTCCAGCACTCACCTTAACATCGAGGAGCTAAACGAGTTTGATCTAGAAAATCTTTTGTTTCCTATTCTAACTGAAAACAGCTAATTATATCAGAAAAAAATTCCATCAAAGTGATACATTTTATTCATTATTGACTTTGGGAGGTTACATGCTCATTCCTTTAACTTCACAAATGCAGTCACTTAGTAAATAGCATTCCTCCACAATAACACATTCCTGCAGTGTCTTTATTCAAGAATAATACATAAAAACAACCTGTTCTAAAAACTATTTGCTGGTACAAAATACTAGACACAGGGGGAGGGGCAGGTGTGCTCATGGTTTGTTTTCATATTTTATATATTTCAGTTAATTCAGTCAAAAGATCAAACTAGTAAACAAACTGTTACCCTAGCAAGTATAAAAGTCTGTGTCAGAAAAGACTTTGGGGGCTTTTCCACACAACTGACTTCCACATGAAACTCATTTATTCAACCCCTTGAACAGTCAGTCACATTTCCCTGAGACTCGGGCAGCACCGGATGGAACTACTGGTCATAAACATGCATTGTATTTATTCTCTTTAATGAATTTCAAATTAGCTGAGCCATCTAAAAAATATACATGAAAAGCTCAGCAAAGTCTTAAAGGTTAAATATAGTTATAAAAGATGCAAATGCCGTTCTCACCTACCTTAAGACTATCTGAAAAAAAGAGAGATCACTACAGTTGAATACGTAGCATTTACTGAGAACATTTACTCGGGTGAAAGTACAAAGCAAGCTCAAAAGCATGCACCTACAGAAATACATTTCTGCATAAGAAACATTAGCATGTTCAAGTATTTTATCTCAGTGGAACTACTGATTTTCTTAAATCTTTGTTGTAGACAGGTCGAAACAAGAAATAACCACGGCCAAATCAGTTGTTGCTGAATAAGGACACGAGGCATTGGGGGAAAACAAGACACTAAAGAGTAGCACTTACTTTCTCGCCTTTAACGCGAACTCTAAAATCCAGTTTACAGCATTTTGAAGTCTAAAAACATCCCTGAGCCATTCAAAAGTCACGTTTTAAAACAAGTTATAAACCTTTTCACGAAGCCTCACAACGTTTCACCTCGAACCAGCGATCCATCTTTACCTTTTGTCGCCCACTTGGGAATCAATCTCCTGAATCCCTTCAGCCGAGCCGAGTTCCTCCTAAGAGAAACTTGCGATCGCAGCCAGCCGGGGCCGTTCCGAGCGGCGGGCAGAGCACAGCACACAGCGGCCACAACCCAAGGCAGCCCGGGGTGCCGTGCCCCGTTCCCGGGATGCAGGAGGCGCGTCCCGGCCGTGGG
>WEIV01001308.1:12988-51861 GCA_013390005.1 Calyptomena viridis | reverse complement strand
GGCTGCGACCGGGACCGGGTGTCGGGGGAACCGCCCTCGGCACGCGGGGGAGCCGGGCAGAGCCTGCGGCTGCTGGGCCTGGAGCAGCCGCACGTTTTCATCCTTCCCCGCCCTCCCCTAGAGAGCAGTCCAATCTCCACACATATGTGTGTTCATTTAGGTTTTCTAATTGAAAGGGGAAGTCGATAAGCTACTAACTGAACAAATTAGAGGACTGGGCAATCACCAACCATACGGAATTTTACATGGGAAAGTGCCGGATTCTGCACCTGGGATGGGGCAACCCTGGATATGCAGACCGAGTAATGAGAGGCTGGAAAGGGACCGGGGGTCCTGGTGGATGGCACGTTGAACATTCATCAGCAGTGCCCTGGCAGCCAGGAGGGCCAACTGTGTCCTGGGGGCATCAGGCAAAGCATCACCAGCCGGTCAGGGGAGGGGATTGTCCTGCTCTGCTCTGACCTGGGGCGGCCTCACCTTGAACATTGTAGTAGTCTGGGCACCACAATGTAAGAAGGATATGAAGTTATTACAGAGCGTCCAAAGGAGGGCGACAAGGAGGAGTCTAGAGGGGAAGGTGAGGTCACTCGGTCTGTTCAGCCTGGAGGAGACTGAGGGGAGGCTCCATCACTTGCTTGAGAGGGTAAGTGTAGGGGCAGGCACTGATCTCTTGGTGACCAGGGACAGGACGTCAGGGAATGGCATGAAGCTGTGGCATAGAAGGTTCTTCACCCAGAGGGTGCTTGGGCACTGAAACAGGCTTTCCAGGGGAGTGGTCACAGCACCAAGGCTGACAGAGTTCAAGAAGTGTTTGGACAACACTACCAGGCACATGGTGTGACTCTTGTGGATGGTCCTGTGCAGGGCTAAGAGTTGGACTGGACGTTCCTTTTGGGACCTTTCCAACTCAAGATACTCTCTTATTCAATGAACCTCAGCATAGCATAACTTCACACTGAATTAATTATTAATTATCAATTATTATTCTCTTACAGTACAAACATTGGGGCATAGTTCGTTTTTTTTTCTTTTAATGTATGACCTGAAGCTCTCAAACTTTTTAATACACAGTTATCTAAAAAATAAAACTTACTTACACTTGAATTTTTAGAGGTGTGTATAGCAATAAGTGGCAAGGTTCCAAGCTAAGGGATAACTAACTGCCTGGCCCTGTCTCCAGCAGAACAACTCTGAGGCTCCAAAGCACATTGCAAGGAGCAACTTTATGTACAGGATTCCTGCCACTGAATGCCGCAAGACTTTGTGTGCACCCTGCAGTCTGAGAGCTCTCGAGTCAAGGATCAAGATGCCAAAGGTGGAAATAAAGCTCAACCAATATTCATGACAAATTCCTACAATCCCATGCAAGACTCCCATAGGTGTAATTACACCCATAAAAGATTACTATCATTTTTGGCATGGCGCAAATTATTCAATTATTCTGCTGAAGTCAAAAATACTTAACTTGCTCCTGAGAGTTTCTTGCTAAACTGTCTTATTCATTCCATGCCTTTCTGTTCACCAATACCTGTATGATCTGAAAACTGCTGGAAAATAACTGCTCCATTAGTTTGTAGATGATCCTGCCAGTCAAAATAGCTTTCCATTTCATGTAAATATTAAGCTTCATACTCAAATACTTCATGCGAATAAACTGTCAGCTTAAGACTTCAAAAGGAGCCCTTCCCAAGGTTTTTAATGAAAAAAAAATTAATTACTATACCTATTTTAATTTTAAAAAATGTCATAGCAAACAGCCTTCATTATTTGCTGCCGAAGTTTAGGTAAAAGGCTGCAGGACTGGGCTTGATTTTTAGCCTTTTCTTTAAAATTTCGTATTCAATCCAGATCTTAAATAAACAGCTCCTTTCTAATTACAGAGAGTCACCCTATTCTCTAAACCACAATGACACGTACTTAACATTTCCTATCATTAATATTTACCACTACTGATGGAATCATAAAATTGCAGTGCACATTTCAGTCATCTTCTCTCAAAATGTCACAATGAAGCCAAGGTCACTTTTGCTTGATGTGTTAGGACACAACATATGCATTGAGGAAGGAAGAGCAGCATTTCAGGATCTGAAGGGATAAAAAAAGTGCTTACTTGGCTCCTACAAATCTTTCCCAGGTTTATGTGCACTCCTTGGGGCAGATACAAGTACAGGAGTTGCCCTCAGCTTCCTCACAAAAGGAAAGACAGGGAAGAAATGGATAGTAACTAAGCAGATTCAGACGTTTACCATTAGAATCTTCTTTTTAACACCTGCTGAGGCCAACGAAATAATAATAGTAATAACAACAACAATAATAATAAAGGACACAATTGGCTACTTCTCCCAGAAAGTTTTGGAAAGGGAAAAGCCCAACAGTTAATTCTATTTGTAAAATTTCAAGAAGAAAAATTCTTGCTGGGGGCAATGGATAAGTCCTTTATTTTAGCTCCTGAATGGCAAACCTACCAGCTTCCTTGTAACTCTGCCAAGTTGTAAGTGTCTTTTAGGGAAAGCAATACAACAGTTTATTGTTGTTCTCCTGCGCTGCTTAGGATGTAGAAAGAACACTGTTTATGATACATTAAAGATCTCAAATAAATGGCAATTTAATAGAAAAAAATCTACTCCACATGCAAAAATATCTCAAAAGGGTAGTTAATTACACAGCAGGCTGAACATGTTCTCTTTCATTAAAATATTATGAATGGCCATCCTGTTTCATTTCCATGTGCTAATATGCATCACCATCTCAGGAAAGCTCTGTTGAAAAAATAAGAAAACAGGTACTACAAAGTCTTTGCATCTATTGCAGCAGTGTACAACATGCAGGCAAATTTAACCTATCAACACAATTCAAAGGGATTCCAGTCTCATTGCCAAAATCAATGATTGGTATTAAAATGGATTGCCACATATTCATGAAAAGGTTGTTCAACCATTTGACATTTGTGCAGGTTGCTATCTTTATATAAAAGGATCCTACCTCATGAAACTGATTGATGAAAGTGGAATAAAACTATTTCCATTTTAAACCCATGTACTGTTCCTGACATTAGAATATGTATTTTTTCTGAAAGACAGAAATTCCTACACATTTAAAATTGATCAACTCCTGTTGATGTTTGACTTGTATGGTGAAGCCATGCAAACTTTAAGAGTTTGATAGTGAGAATCAGAGAGAAACCCTATAATATATTCCTCTAATATTGGAATGAAACGAAAATTGCCTTTGAGTTGGAATACTGAGAAAAGAGATTAGGTGCATGATTTTTCTTTGGCTCATACAGCATATGAATGGTTATCTTTGAACCACAATTCGGTGTTTTTATGCTCACATTCACACTTCACTTTAATCTACACAAAGGCACATTCCCATCCTTTTCATGTTGGTTCTTCAAAAATAATTTAAAACATCTCCAAAGATCATGAGTGTGGCGACTAGGTGGATTCTTTCTAATTTGAATGAAAAACACCATTACTCATATCTACATCTGCAGAAGAGATTAATCTGTAAACATTTCAAGGCAGTTGTACTATGGGCAGAATTATGGGCTAGTTTATGCTATCGTTAATGTGTCTAGTGAGCCAACAGGACTCATGCACAGGACAAACTACTGTACAAAGTAGAAATAAAATTATTTCACACAGATATTTACTGGATTCATCTGGTAGTGGTTTCTACAGGGTTGCAGTAGGGTTTTTTCCTCCTAAACCCTTTCTGAGGGACATTTAGCTGTTCTTCTGCTTGTCAATCTGTACATATGCAGACAGAGATTGCTCCAGAATCTTTGCTTTTTCTATGTTAACAATTTCTGGTCTGTGACACTAAAGTTACCATGCAATAGTCTTGCAAGGACTGCAAAACCTCAGTGTTTTTCAGCCACTCAGGCCTCTCTCACAATCTCTTACTGCCTTTTACTCATGTTTCTCTCTTGATGTGATAACCCTGTGGGGATGACCACTCTAAGAATAACTAAGGGTTTTGTGTGATGGCTCTGCAGATCCCTACAATTTCTCTTCCATGACATACTCAGCTCAGGCAAATTGTATAAATAGGGAATTTTGTTCTTGCATAATAAACGCCTTTCCTGAGATCTGAATAAACAGTAGTAGATCTTATTTGCACCAAATTTCGTTCTTTATGTTCTGCAACACTAATGAATAGCAAAATTATTTAAAGCAATTACATGCCACAGAGTCTTTAAGACATACTCTGCTTCACTGTTTGCAGGAACAGATTCATGTCAACTAGAATTTCCATGGGGACCTAACACTTACGGAGTTACTGTTCTTAAATCCCAATGAATTGGGTTAATGTTGTTTTCTCCATGTTACAAAAGGATTTTCTGGATACATTTTGCAGAAAAATTTTTAAAATTAAGATTTGCAATTAAAAAAATTCCTTGTAAGTTTCTCACCAGATTTCTAATAGCTATAAAGTTTAATTAATTGTATGTCATATTTTCTGTTTTAAAAGTAAGGTTGTCCTTCATGACAATCAAATCTAGAAATGTGATCTGCTGGGGCAGTATGAAGTCAAACATTGAAAACATGGGTGAATTCTGAAAAAAAGGAAAAGGATTTTGTCTTTTGCCAAAATTTTCATTTATACATATAATATTTTTCTTCTTTCACCTGTTTTCCTACTGTGGAACCTGTGCCTGTGATGCCAGAGAATTCACCTTTATTTCTTTTTTGTGCTAATTATTTTAAAAGCAGTATGAAACAGTGGAGGATTTTGCTATGAGATAGGTATACTAATGTCTTCATTTGCAATATGAAAACACCTCCTCTGCTACTACCTTCAGCAAGCTTAATTTTCAGAATTCGTAATCTGGAGGCAATGTTCTGTCATTGCTAGACTGACAAACAATCCCATTTATGGGGTCCATAAATACCTCTCATACTGATGGAAATGGAAAGCAAACCCTGAAAGGAGGGTTATATGTAGTGGAAATGGCAAGCACCTGATCCATTGAAAGCTGAAGGTATCCAGCAAGGACAGAGTTATGGGTAGACTGGTAAATGCACAGATGTTAGATTTCCTTCATATCACATGCACAATTTGAGCTTTATTCTTGGTAATTGACTTTGCTGACATCTAATTTCTGACTACTCATGATTTTCAGATCATACAGAATAGTTATTTCTGTTGCTGCCTATATTTTGAAGTATTAAAAGAAAGCAAATGGGATTATATTTTGTACCCCCAGCCTTGGGGGCTTGTTATCTTCTATTATTTCTATCTGAAGTTAGAATTACTCTTTTATAATTTCTGCTTTCCCTTGTCCCTGTCCAAAAGGAATCATCCACACACCCGCCTTCTCATCCTCCTCTAACAAAACGGAAATAAATCCATCTTTGATAAACTCTGCTAATGTCAGTAGAAACCGCATCTAAACAGGCATGATGAAGATAAGCATATTTTTCACGGTGGGGACATGGATGTCTTCAACATCATCTGGCCTGTGCAGAATCTTGTTACAGAAAGCTGCTCTGACCACTGTGTTAAAAAGAGGTGGGATGGGTTAAAAAAGGGCAAAAAAGAAGGCTGTTCCAAAAAGTGTAATATGCATGGTTATTGTCTGTTGACATTTAATCATCATCAGAACCACGGAGTCTGATAAACTTAATCTCAAGAAACTCACACCGCCCACCTCTCACAGGCAAAGCTCAATGGGCAGTGCTATTCTATACTTAGCACTCCATACTGTTGAAAAGCTTTAATTCCAGCATAAAAACAGATGCAGTGAAAATAAGAGAAATAGGAGAAATTCTCCTTCAAAAGAATATTCTGTTTCTACAATCTATGTGCATTTGCAATGAACACAAGTGAGACTAGTTTGCAGTCTGTAATTTGTTAAGAATATTCCATCTTGAACCACTATAGTTGAAACAGAAGAAAAATGGTGCACTGCTAGGCATTACTACTAGTTAAATCTTCCAGAATAAGTTCATTGACTGTTCACTACATCCAAAAAATCCACTAGATGCCCAGCAATGCAGAATACAATGCATTATGAAAGAAGAATAATAGAATAGTTTAGGTTGGAAGGGCCTTAAAGATCATATAGTTCCAATGCTCTCTGCCTCCTTGGCATGGAAGGTACACCTTCACTGGACCAAGTTGCTCAGTGCCTCATCCAGCTCAGCCTTTGAACACTTCCAGACATGGGGCATCCACAACCTCTCTGAGCAATCAGTTCCAGTGCCTCACCACTCTCACAGTAAAGCATTTCTTCCTAATATCTAATCTGAACTTGCCCTCCTTCAGCTGAATGCCATTCCCACTTGTCCCATCCCTACATACCCTTGTAAAAAGTCCTTCTCTTTCTTTCCCATAGGCTCTCTTTAGGTACTGGAAGGCTGCTCTAGAGGTCTCCCCAGACCTTTCTCTTCTCCAGACTGAACAAGCACAACTCTCTCAGCCTGTCTTCATGGGAGAGGTGCTCCAGCCCTTTGAACCTTTTTGTGGCCCTCCTCTGGACTCACTACAACTGGTCCATGTCCTTTTTCTGTTGGGGGCCCCACAGCTGGATGCAGTACTCCAGGTGGGGGTCTCACAAGAGTGGACTAGATGTTCAGAATGACCTCCATTGATCTGCTGGTCATGCTTCCTTTGATGCATCCTAGGATACAGTTGTTATTCTGTGCTGTGAGTACATGTCAGTTCATGTCAAGCTTCTTGTCCACCAACACCCCCAAGTCCTTCTCTCAATCCATTCTTCACCCATCCTGTATTTGTGGTTAGGATTGCCGCAAAGAAGGTGCAGGACCTTGCACTTGGACTTTTTGAACTTCTTAAGATTTGCATGGGACCACCTCTCAAATTTGTCCAGGTCACTCTTGATGGCATCCCTTCCCTCTGTTGTGTTGACTTTATCACCCACCTTGGTGCCATCAACAAAACTGCTAAGGGTGAACTCAGTCCCACTGTCCATGTTGCCAACAAGATGCTGAACATCACCAGTCCTAATACCAATCACTGAGGAACACCACTTGTCACTGGTCTCCACTTGGACTACCAATTCACTTCCCTCTCACATCAACTATTACTAAAGATTTCCTCATCAAAATTTGGTCTTTTCATGCCAATTCAGAGTTTAAAATCTCATTCCACATCCTTCTGACACATAATGCTAGCTTAAATTTTTGGAGGAATAGAAAAAGAAACATCACAGCATAGGTACTGAAAGACCTATTTTCCCTAACTAGCAATATTATCCAGAAGAACTGATGAAGAAGGGGTACATGGTTCTCTGATGCATTAGCAGAGCAAAGCCCATTGTTAGATCTGCTGTTCTAGGAGACTAGCATTTTGCACAATAGTAATGAATGTAAGGAGGGAAGGTGTTTCTATTACATATGCATTCATATTACACCTCACCTCAACAATGCAGAACCATGGAAAACCAAATTAATAAGGGGATATGCTCAGCTGTATAAAATCTTGGGGGACTGGGAAATGTGTGCTATTTTCTCTTCAAAGATAGGATCTTTTTCAGTTAAAAATTATTCTTTGAATAAAGGAAACCTCAACAGTTGCTGCATTTAACTTCAAAGTAAGTCCAAGGGAAAAAAATGGTGCATTGAAAAAGATTAAATCCATATTGGAACTAAAAAATGGAATGTGAAAATGTGTTATTACAACCATGTACTCCATTGCTAGTGTGATGATCAGTGGCAGAAATAATTCATCACCACGATGTCTGTAACCCAGCTTCCCCTGCTTCATCTTGTATGATGTATACAAGCATCAGGAAAAGTTCAACATCTGTGATGCTGAAGCTTTGTAATAGTCAAACATTATGATGGGTTTTCTATCAAACTAAAAAGAGTTCAAGACTCAGTACTTTGAATCCGCAGAACAAGCACACAGCAGTGTTATGTGTCATACACAGTCTTACAGAGTGCCACTTCTTCAGCCTCCAAGTCACTTTGAACAAGTAGAAGGCTTTTAAAGTCTGACTTTGTGTCACAAGGCAAAGAAGAAATATATCCTTTTATCTAGGAATTCATCTCTGACCAGAAATAAAGACTTGCTGCTCACAACAGGTTATTTTTCTTCTCGTTCTGAATATAAAAATATGGTACTCGTCTGGTAACATGAGGCTACTTTCTGCTCCCAAATGCATCTTGAAAATGACATTATGCCTTTGGAGAATGAAGATTTGGGTTTTCAAGCAAACCAGAATATAAACAGGTCAGGAACTAGTAATCAAAGCAACAACGTAACAGAAATCCATAGCGGAAGTGAAGAATATTGACAAACATGCTTTTCATTAGAAAAGACTTTTTTGCATCAATTTTTGAATTAAGAAAATCAATCAGAAGTGAAGATATACTGAGAGCAGCACCAGGAAGCAGCATAAGTTCAACAGAGAGAAGTGGCGCAATCAATTTGACCTTCTGTCAGATGCTTTACTAACTCCACAGAAATTGGGTATTAAGCAAATGGCCATAAAATAGGTTGAATTATTTAGTAACTGTGAGACTTCTAAATCATCCTAGGCCATGACCTACCTGTGTCAGCAGTTCTGGCTGCACTGGAAAATTGAGTCTCCCTGGCTGCAGCCGTGGTTCAATGGGAGAGCAAGAATAAGGAGGAGCTCCTCAGGACAGAAAAGCCAAAATCTGTGTTCAATTCAATTAGCTAGCAGATGTAACTAAAATTTCAGAATGAAAGATTTTAAAGGTGTTTTTAAACTCAAATTTATAGGAGGAAAAATTGGGGAAGGATGACAGGGAGTAAAAAAACTGTTTCAGACTTCTCTTTTTGAAAAAAACTCCACTTCTTGAAAACGACTGTACGGTCCTGACTTATTTTTTTCCATGCATATTTAAAATGGGCATTATGAAATCATTGGGCACAGACATAATAATGTTAACAACTCCCCTTTTTTCATGCAAAATTTCTTTGACAGCTTGGGATATAGTTAATCACTTTTTTAAACTGAATGCACCTCGACGAGGTGGACCTAATTTTTTAATCTGTCAGCCAGAATTTGTCATTAACAAACTTCACAAAACTGATTAAATACTTCACCGTTTTCCTCATGCTTATGCATTGGCAATGGGCTGAAGAAAATGTGTATTTTCAGCAAGATTAATGAGTAATTATTAGTCAAGATTAAACTGTTATATAGATTTAATGGGTTTCTGTATTGGCTGTAGAAGTTCTCAGAATAAACTGATGAATGATTGCCATAAATGAAACACCACTGATCAGAAGGGAGTTAGGGAGTTGTGGAGGCTAAGGGATAAAAAGAGAACAGATAAGTAACTGGGAGCAAATCTGATGTTCAGAAAGATATTTTAGTCATTGATACTAGCAGGAAAGAGAGAGAGGCACTCGTTAATGACTACACCCACCATTCTTTTTGGGGTGACAGACACATTAACCTTCTCTTGCTACGTTTGTCATATCAGGTACAAAATAAATCTATTTCAGAGAATTCTTTTGGACAATCACGACTGCTTGACTACTGGGATTTCAGTTTAGACTTTTACTCAAATAGAGGTGTGGTTTTTATTTGGTTTTTANGACTTTTACTCAAATAGAGGTGTGGTTTTGGTTTTGGTTTTTATTGGGTTTTGTGTGGTTTGGTTTTGGTGTTTGGTTTTTTCCTCCAAAAAGCACACACAGTGTGGTTTTTATGAAACAGTGCACCTGTTTCATAAGATTTATTAAGGACATAATGATTTTGTCGAACAGGAAGATACAAAGTATGGCCACATACTTCTATAGCAAATATTACAGGCCTCAACTTATAAAACATTGCTGCAAAAACCAAGAAAAAATGTTATACACACTCAAGAGAAAGGAACTTGTCCAGTGATTAACAGACTAATTAAGTTGTTTAAACTTCTTCTAACATTCTCCAGGCAATAATTCATTCACCCATATAACTTAACAATGCTATAATTAGATAACATCCTCTGCATACTTTGTCTTTGCTTTGTTGCTCCATCTTTTTCATCCTCTCTTCTCAATCACTCCCTTTACCTTTTCCTTCCCTTTTACTTTGCCCATCTCCCTCTCTTTACACTAAATCCAGTTCCCTTAAGAAACAACACAAAAATCCCAGCAACACTCTGCAAGCATACTATTCCTCAAACAAATGCAATAATATTTTAGGAAGAAGAAACACCTACTGCCATTTCTGCACACACTATTGGAGACTATGTTGCTTGTTTATAGTGCACTGTAACAGCAGTAGTATGTTTTTTAAATCCAGCTTGCTTCGTAATTTCCTCTTTCCACTTCAAAATATGACAGAGGGCAATTAGCACCCCAAAAACCCCAGTGCACCAAAAAAAACCAACCCAAATTGCTTCAATTCATGCTAGAAGCCAGACCTACCATTTGCTGTGCAACACCAAGAGGCTGCAGTGCCAGACCTTCACTGCCCACCATGGACCCACAGCCCTGCTTGTGGGCCCAAGGACTGAATTTCAGCTCTGCTTTGAGCCCCCAGTGCTGTCTCCAGCAATGATGAGGGAGCAGCAGACCTGAGGAGCAGTGAGATGGTGCCTCCACCATGGGCAGGGCAGTGTCCTCCTCATACGGGGTGCTGTCCTACAGCATCTCATATATTTTTTTAAAGATGACAATACATATCACTGCCTACAATATCCTTCACCCCACCTTTCTCACTCATGCCCTGTAAGCCATGAGTAGATTTGACCTGGTGGATCATTATTTTTCCGTGCACAGAGTGCTCTATCACTCTATTTTCTTCTCCCTCTTCAGAGATCCCAAGAGATTTTTGTCATTGCCTCTTCCCGTGCAGTGATGCAAATTTATCGCCTCCTTTCTTTTTTTGGCAACACATTGGGCAAGAGTTTCTGCTTGTGTCTTGGCCCATGCTGATCTGTCTGTCAGCCTTTACACCTTGACTGCAAGTGTTAAATTCAAAATCTGTTCTTAAGCTTTTCGAGTAGCTGCCCTCACGTGACATAATAGCTCCCAGTAAACCAAGCTGATACACTGGGTAGAAAACATTAGTGGAAACCACCAAGAGACTGTTTGGTCTAAGAGCTTACTGTTATATTTGAGACCACATTATCTCTTTAAACTTGAAGATGAAAAGTTACGTTATGTTGACCCATGTAAGAGCTCAAATTGACCTACATTCAAAATATCAAATATCTGCTGGGAGTGGGCACGGGAAGGTAGCAACATATTGCCTGGGATGTCTTACTAGAGTTAAGAAATCCAACCCTAGTAATGAGAACCTTCTCTGGCTGTATACATGTATAAGAAGAATGGCTAAATTCTTCCCTAACCCATGCCTCCTGAAACAACTTTGAAATAGCTGACAACAGCTCCTTCCCTTGGCCTCCAGAGGAAAAGGGTTGGCTCTCAGGTGCATCCATAAAATAGTGGATAGGGCCTAATTACTATAAATGAAGCTGCCTTTACACTTTGCTGATGTCAGACAGAATTTCTCTCAATTAGGACGTTATGGAGACTACAGCCAAGGGCATGACATAGAACAGGGGCTTGATGCATGAAGAAAAGAAATTGTATCTGCCTAAAAGAATCTTGAGACATACTCTGCATGCATTTGTGTAAATTACTTTTGAAATTTCCTTCCTGATGAGGAAGGAGATGCCTACTGAACATTTCTAAACAAAAAAACCCCAAACAACTAAACTTGCACAATGCTGAGTTTCTTCCACTTACAGACTGGGGTTGTGCTTTCTGTGACCTAGGGAGAGCAATTCTGCTTTCACTCACATGCAGGCACACCCCAAACATGTCAGTTGGAGCTGTTTTGAAGAACAAAAGAAGAACTGATTCTAGTAGACCAGTGTGACTTAGACAGCAGGCAATTTGGTCTTCACTTATTCTAACAATAAAAATCAATGCAAATAAATGCAGAATCGTGGCAAGAAGTTGCATTGCACATTTTGAAAGGTCTGAAACAGGTAAATGTTTATGCAACACTGGTAAGCACACATACCTGCCACACACATTCCAGGAGTAAATATATGAGCAGAAAGTGTTGCACTCATTTAAATTACCTTTACCATGCTTGAAAAGAAATTTTTATGCAAAGGATATCTAGGATATCTAGAGATTAGAGTCTGCTTAGAACTTACAGAATATTATACTACTTATAGCTGTAGGTAGTACAGCTTTCTAGCAGGTAATATGTGACAACCACCATATTCTTAGAGACTGCATTACTACAGCAAGATGTACCAAAATAATTATCAAAAAGTCATGGGTTTTTAATGAAATGGTTTTTCTTATACTGAATAAAGCAAGCAGACTTCTTAAGAATTTGAAGCAGATGTAAATAAGTGATAATCATAATTGATAATCATGTCCACATTTCTGCTTCTTCATCTTACTGAAGACAATGAGCAAATGAGGAATAGTGCAGTAAAAAGACAAGTCTTTTGCCAGCTGTTTAGCATTAAGTAGTGGAATAAAGTCAGTCTGGAGATTAATTCACACTACTTCATAAGCCTAAACCAAATTACTTAGGCTGTGGGAATGGAATTGAAAGCAGTGAGTAAGGAGAGCGTGGAGCCCAGTGTGGCTATTTCCCTGCTCCCACAGCCTGGGGGATATTCACTATTAGTGTTATGGCAGGAAATCATGAACAAGTGCTTGTGGAGGTGTTCTCATGGGTAATCTTTCACTGAATAGAAGGATGACTTGGAAATACCACTTTTGATGTCAGCTCTATTCCTCACACAAGTCACCAATTCACAAGCAACATTTTTTGGGGTCCATCATGGGCTTTGAAACATTTTGGGAACTTGACAATCAAAGACTGTGGGGCATCATGGAGAAGGACATGACTGAATAAATCTCAGTCATTCAGAAGAGCCAGGCCTTTTCTGGGGTTTTGTCTCTTGAGGACAGCTGGTACTGTTAATGAAGCAAAGAGATGGGGGAAGAGGTAGGAAGCATTTAGCACTGAGCACAAGGCTAACTGCAGAGAGCGTTTGCTTGCTTTGTTTCCTTGACTCTCTGTGACCTAACATTTTGAAGCTATTTTTCTTATTCTGCCTTTCCCAGTTTCTTTCCTCAGTTTTTTTTTTTGTCTCTCACAGCTTTTGCTGGTTTTATTAATGTCTAAGTATTTTCCTGCATGCTGAAGTAAGGGCAACTATGCCTCTCCTTCCCTTAAATTTTAAATTGTATAAAGTTCACATGGAAAATAAGAGAGCTACTATACAGTACTTTTTTTTCTTTTTAATTAAGACAATTACTTCACAAACCTATTAAATTCTATGGCACCTCAAAATGACAGGTAGTTTTTAAATTCAGGATTTGCATAAAACAAAGAAACTGCAAGTATACTACTGTCTAATTAAGGAAAAATTGATATAACATAGAAGACACAAAGAATTGCTTGTGGCCCAAACATTTTGTCATCTGTTACTCTATTGCTGGAGATGTTAGTCTCTAATACCTTCATAATTTCTTATATAACAAAGATGCTTTGATCTAGCTAAGTCAAATATCCAAGACAAAAAAAAAATCATAGAAAGTACTGTGTGCCATATGTGTCATATCTTTCTCAATGTGAAGATAATGTTAATTTGATAAATCTACCCTGATTAAACTCATGAAGTAGATGCTGACCATATCGAGCAATTAAGGGTTACTAAGAAATTTCTTAAATGTTGACATTATTATGGCCTTATAGTATGCACTTATAGGTTTAGAGAAAATGTATTAGTATTATTTATTGGAATATAGATCAAAATACACTGATTCTTTTCTGGAAAAATACACTTTAGAAATAGGAATAAGTTTGTAAGTCCAGAGCATTCCTATACATTAAAAATTAATACTTTGTTGTTGAAAACTGAAACAGCTGAGAGTTACACTTCTGAGCTGAAGAAAATACTGCAATACACAAATTTAAAATTATATGGAGATAAAAGTAACAATAAAGACTGTGTACCAGCTTGGAGTATAATTAAAAGGAAGACATGGAATGTACATAAGAAATTTTAAAGTACAAGTTAAACAATAACACTTCATTTCAATTCCACTGTAATTTTATATTTTTACAACCAAATATGTGAAAAATACAGACACAGTATATAATACTTTATATAAAACTGTGACAATAAGAGAGAAATTAGGATTAAACTGCTGTGTGGAAGATAAGGAGACTTGACATTTTGCCCTGTTACCCAAAGTAATTCTTTTCTCTCCAAACACAGAACACATGGTGTCAGTATAAGTACTAGAAGGTTAACAGAGTTTCCTTGTTTCAGTACTCCTGTTGATATTACTAGTGCTGATCACATGTATCTGTACAGGCCAAAAGTTAGATATTGTGGCTAGAAAATGCTACACAATTAAAACTTTCATTCTTCTAATGATAAGGAACTTGGAATGAAATTATAAAATGTAAGTTAAGAAAAATAAAGGCTATAACACTACTAAACCAGCAGACAATGTTTTCAACTTTATTAAACACTATCAAAATAATTACCCCATAGTACATGTATTATTTTCAAAAGAGCTGAGACAGTCTCAGACATAGTAGAATAGTACTATGAGAGCAGGACACATGCCATCAGACTTTGTCTATTAGGAAACAAAAAGTTTATTTTTTAAAAGAAATCACATGGTTTTAGCAGTGTAATAGGCTTCTACATTGCAGGTTTTGCATCAGCATTCAAGCAAAATGGCACTGCCATGCACCGTATTTTAAACCTATTTTATGGAAGGTTTTTAAAACCAACAAACCAGAAAATCCGATGCTTGATAAAGGAATAAAGCTTTCCTAGAGCATTAAACCACCCCCTAATGGTAAGTATTTGAGACAGTCCTGGAGAGAAGGATAGCAAGGAGTTAAAACACACTTGTGTATCTACCTCTTGCATAGAAAATTTTTGTTGTCTGAAGTCTAATCATATGAAATAAATAGTAAGAAAGGAAAATTCATTTTTATGATGAAAACAGTATTCAAGCCAAAATCAAAAGAGAAATGTACTCTGAAGGCAATTATTTCCTGAAAAGAATGAATCTTTCCTTTCTTCGCTCCTTTTTCTCTCATTGCCTGACCTCCACAGCTATGGGGTTTCTCACACTCTCAACAACAAACACTACAATATTTACAGGATCATTGGTGCTAGAAGAGCTGAAGTGCTTGGAAAAATTACAGTAAATGTGAAATGTCAAAAATTTGCCATGAACAAGATAAATTTAAATATCTCTGCCTCAATTTTACCCTCTTTTTGTATTATTTCAGAGGCTCTTTGAATCTCTGGTGTGCAATCTATACACATAGATCACCTGAGAAGGTGAGCTCCAGGAGGGCTGTGGCACATGGCCATTCACCACACTACAGGCTTTGCACAATGTTTTCTGTTCAAGTTAGGAATGAAAATAAAGACTGAGATTGTAGCAAAGACTAAGGCAACTGGAAAAATCTAAGAAGTTCTGTGAATTCAATGCAATAAAAAGCATTTTCATGAGAATGAGTTAAGCACTGATAACTCCTATGCTGCATCAAGGCCCCTGGCCTTTATCAATTCATGTAACACCAAAACCATCATTAGCAGTTCTAATTCCACTGTGGGGAAAAAACCAACAAAACAACAGAAAGACATAATTTCAGTATTATGTACCTCTTGCATCATTCATTTAGCACTGTGCTGTGCACAAGTTATCCATACTAACCTCTTCAATGGAAAAACAGCTTCAGTCGTATCTTTTAAAAGAAGGATAGCTGAAAGATTACATTCAGAATATACTTGCAACCTCAGATCAAGCAGATCTTTTAATTTTTATGAAAGCTTTCAACAGCATTGTGCATAATTTTTCAGTCTTTTAACATATTAACGTTTTTTCATCCATTTCATCAAGACATCATTTTTGTACTGTCATACTGTGCATATTCACAACTCTGGATTTAGAAAGAAATTTAAAACTTAAAATAGTTACCAGTTACCATGCAAAATTTTAGTTCTTTTTATTTCACACTTTATATTACCTTAATGTCACTGTTTTCTGTCTTACCTAATACAGAACAGGAAAACTTGTAATATGGACTTTCCATTTCTGTACTAATCTCCAGAGTCCTGCCCTAGTGTCAGCTCAAGTTCTCTTTACTTTAATGCCATGTTACTTTGACTTACAAAGGTGAATAACACGGAGACAGACTCCTTTGTACAGTTTCTACTGACAGTTTTTTGCTTGGTTTTTATATTTGGAGTTGAAGATGGAAAGTAACACATTATTAATGATAATGCTTCCAGTTAGCATTGCAAGATTTTTGACAGGGGATGTTGAGCCAACTTGGACAAAAAGACCGACAGCAAAAAGATAGTGATGCATGTACTAACCAGAGACACCATGGGCCACACTGCCTCAAAGGCCAATTTTGCTTCCCAGCATGTCTCAGAATATTTCACTGCACAGAGTCAGGGGAAGAAAGGCATAAAAAAATAGTACAGCACCAGGACCATCCCTGAGATAACTCAGCACCCCTTTGTTTTCCCCCAGAAAGGTTTTGCATGCATACCAGGAGAACCAGGATGCAGCTGGGAGAAAGGAAGAACATCTGGGACAATGTTTTAGCCCTGCCTCTTCATCAGCATACACAAGAGTTGAGAGCTTTGAGATGTTGTTATTCAGTGCTGGAAGAAGTTACAATCTCCAGAACTGTCACAAGACCTAGTACAGATAAAAATTAAGCCAAAGGCCATTTAGGCTAAGTATCTTGTGAATCCAGCCCCCAATGTCTATATTCAGCTGAGGTTAGATAAAGATTTCAATTATTTGCAATAAGAATTAATAAAACTACTGTAACACTACAAAAATATTCAGAAAGTCATTGAGTACTGCTTCTACACAATGTCAAATACGCTGGATTCTAAAGCTATGACTTTTCCTATGCAGAGCCTCTAGTATTTACTCTTGGTGCCATCTATAGGTAGGCCTTACTGTAAAATGTTAGTCCAGTAAAACAATAAAATGTGTTATGATCACTGATACATCTTTTTTCTACTACAGAAGCTGCTGGGCTCCTACTAAGCAGAATTAAAATTGCACTTGTTTTTAAATTACATCTAAGCCTGATTTATATTCTTCTTTTTTCACATTTTTATAATTTGCACAAATAGCCATTGAATGTCTTAAAACTGAAATTGTGCTCTGAGTAGAAAGACAGAAGACTCTGTATCTAAAATAGCTGTAAAAGTTGAAAAATAATGTTTTCAGTCAGCATACTGTACAGATGCAGCATTTTGTGCAGACATTGTTAGGCTGATATGAAAAAATAATTATTTGGGAGTTGTACCTAGAACAGCAAGAGAAAACTTTCTAATCCTCCCTTCCAAAACTCTTACATAGAAGAAAATTCATCCTCCTGTGCCCCAGCAACATGAAAAGGGGAAAAAATGCTTTATTACTATGCCATGAAGAAAGGAGCACAGTAAAAGAACCTCAGTATATGCAATATTATTGCACGTACTTGTAATGCAGTATGTTGTGCTTGTCTTTCACACATGTTGCTATCATGATAACTTAGCTTTTTTTTATGATGGGGGAAAGAAGAAATGTATTCTTGAAGTCTCAATGCAAAACCTGTATTTGCCATAACCTAAACAGAAAAAAAAAATTGCTTCATGTGTATGTGGGGTGTAGCAGATTTCAATTTGTTTTATGAAATCTAAAAACCTTAAAGGTGAAACTAATAATCAAGTACACGACACTTCCCCAGCTTCAGTTCACGATCATGCTTGGTTTTGACCTCTTACTTAAACTAGAATACCTTTTACAAACCATGAGCATTTTCCAAACAATTCTTTTGAGTTGTAAATTAGGAATTACCTAATTTAAATTATTACTTGGAAGAAACAGCTTTAGCTATGACATATAAATAGGATCTACATGAGAAGGAAAAGCTCTTTAGTTGTCAGTTCATGTAGGCTCGGGTGAAGAAAACTAAAAGAAATTGAGAAATAAGATGTAAGAGTTTAACAATAAAGGAAATAAAATTTTGGAGAAACTTTCCAGGATTCTGCCGGATTATGTTTCACTTTCTGTCTTCAGACTATCTTTCTAAAATGATTCAATAGATCAGCCACAGCTTTTGCAACTATTACTGGGATTGTTGACTGAAATCTTATGGCCTACAAAATATATCATGGATTATTAGAATGGCCTCCTTTACCCTTACAAAGTAGGAAATCAAAATCTGAATGGGTGACAGCAGAGACATCATATGAAGACAGTTGTTCCTAATCATAAATACAACTGTGTAGGAGGACTAAGCAGGTAGAAAAGCCTTTTTTACCTCACTTTATACCTTTAGAAGGTATATAAGCCTTAGAAAGTGAGTATACTCAATTATTGCATGTGTGCTGTAAGGTATTGAAATAAACAGTAGGTTTTTTATGGAAATGTGAAATCAATTTCATTCAAACAGAAATAACTTAAGATGTGATAGAAGTGGAAAAACAACCCTCCTCCCTCCCCCAAAATAAAGAAAAATAAAAGACTTTGTTACCACAACAAAATCTCAACTGCTGTGCTCTTTTATATCATAGCCAACAGTAAGTACCTTTAATACCTCATTGATAGAATTGTAATGTATTTGCCAGATAGGCAAAGGTATAAGGCATTATTTTTCCAAACACGATACAGTGAATTGTTATATTTCCACAGTGAATGACCAGTCCATACCAACATTTACGTGGCTTCAACAAACTCTGTCAAGTACCCCCCTCTGGTGTGCTTCCTACCCACCATCTATTCCCTGTTTTATATTTACCCTGGAGTCCAGATCATTTAATTAGCCAATAAACACTATAAAGGAAAGGTTTGCCTATTGCTTCTTTTGACTGTTCAGCTGCATGTTATAAGCTGATTACTTGTTGCTCAGTGATGCAAACTGATTACCTGATTTAAAACCCTTAATTAAATAGCCATTCATTAAACTCACAGTTAAATAGAAGACATGATATTTTGTAATTACAACAAATTGTTGTACACAGTATCTTTTAATTCAATGGATTTATATGACCTGTTAGCAATATATTAAGCTTGAATATAAAAGAAGCACTGAGGGGAAAAAAAGAGATATATGATATGCTATATATATAGCAACAAATAAAGAGTTATTATTTATAATAGCTTTTATCACATTTAAACTAGCTCCCAATTATCTCACTCACTGGGGCCAGTTTTTAGTACCTGCACATATACTACGTGTTTTCCATGAGATGCTTGTTGCTCTCAAAATAGAACATTTGACTAGAGCTACCATCTCTTATTATTAGAATAAAACAATTCAGGTTCTCTTTGGCAGAATATAAATAAGCACAAAATCATTCCTATTCAACGTTTAAGTATTTGAAGTTGTTTCCCTGACCTGGTAAACCAGTTTCCCCAGGCTTTTTCCAACACCACCATTTGTTTTTTGAGCTCCAGCACTCCTTCCTTTCTCTCTCCTGACAAGACACTGTGAGCTTTCTGGTTTCACCCTTGTCACGGCAATTCTCCTTCCTGAACTATTCCATTCCCTGTCTTTAGCCATCTGAGGCTACTTAGGTCACACTGCTCTTTCAGAAAGGAAGCTATTTTTTTTTCATCTTCCCAGGACAGTACATGGACCACTGGGACTAGACATAAAATGAGAGCTGGAAGGGAGGTGATTTTTATCACAGCAGGGTAAAGGGTAAGATAAAAACAGCTTATGCAACTCAATATAACAGAAGGAATGCCACTATGAAATATCTGGTTACCTTTGCCCAGGATATGTATGAAAAACAAGAGCCTTTTTTCAGGGGAAAAGTTATCTTTAAGTCACAAGGCTTTAGTTGGTTTATTCCTCCATAGACCTTTCACTGCCCTGTTGCACATAGGTAGATTTTCACCCTCTTATGGAATAAACTCCAATCAACAGTGTGAATTCTGCCAATTTTCACAGATGAAGTGGGAAAGAAAAAGAAGAGGAAGAAAGTATCACCCCTTTCCTCTTCACACTCAAAATCCTCACATAGGGAATGATGATCCAAGAAACTGAAGTATGTTTTAGGTGAATTTTTTATTAGAGCCCCCCCCCTCCAAGAAAAATTAATACAGTTTGCCCAGCATGCTTTCTGTATAATATATAGTACTTGGGGTTTTATATTCAAAGTGGACAAATAAGTTCCTGGCTGGAAGCTTCTGAATAATAGCACTTTCCTCTATTTTGAGTTCTTCTAATTTTTTTTATTCTGTCAATTAAAAATAACTTGATAAAAATAACTTTATGAAGAATAACTTCATAAAATGCTTATAGTTTAATCCTTTAATGAGAATCGGCACAGAATACCAATTTTATTCAAGTGCCTTTAAAATTCTTACCGACTTACTGCTAAAAATTGAATTGTCTGAAAGTCAAGTCAATGTCAAGTTAAATCTTGCTTTTATCCTGCAAAAGAATGTTCATGAAGAACCAAAGAGCCGCAAGATTAAGGCAGCATAACTAATAACTGACAGCAAAGAAAACTCATGCTTGATTGTACTTTTGGAGTGCAGTGCTCTGTGTGCACCATGGAATTGGTCTGTCACCTTGACCAGAAGTTTTAAGCTCCATTATTAGCACAGCTCCCTACACTAGGGCTAGAGCCATGATCATGAAGTACAGAATTTATTAAAGTGGCAACTCCTATTTGTAACATGGCAGTCCAGAAGAAATGTTTCTCCACACTTCTGTAAAAATCAAGGCAGTTCTCAGACAAATTCTTGCAGAGAAAGAACTATCGAGAATACAGCCTTTTAAAATCATATAAATAGAATATACTATTAACAATCTATCTTGACTCCTGATAACTGCTATTAAGTTGCAGGCACAGTGCAACTCCAAGCTTCATCGATCATGAAACCTACCCTTTCCTCACCTTTAATTATGAACATCGGCTGAATGGTCTTGGTATGTGTCCTTTATTTATCATATTTCCAAGCCACCTTTTAACCCTGCTGGATTACTTATTAAGGAGATACAGATCTACAGTGATGAGAGATTTGTCTGCCAAGGCATCAGACTCAGTGTCAAGTGAGAAGATTTGCACTTATTTCAGGGGGCTGTGTATCTGTTTCTAATCTACAATATTTATTTCCACACAAGAAGTAGTTCTGAGAAATTACCAATTCTGCTGGTAATGGCATATATTATTTAATATTCCTGAAAATGTGGCCTGTGCTAAAAAAAAATAGGCCATTTCTCAAACGAGTTTATTCTTGTGTAAATGCTACATTAAAAAATGAAGATGTTCCAGTGGGTGAAAATATAATCCAGTAACAATAGGTACAGTTCTTGGAACTCCCTCCTCTCTTTTTTTCACATAGAAAATTGCATGAAAAATCAAGCCAAATTGCAAGTGCAGTAATAACCAAATTGGACCTACCTTCAATCCCTGTTCCTTCACTGTACCCCTAACTTCTATCATGCTGTTTTTTCTTGTCTACTGTCATCTCTCCCCCTCTCAGTGTTTGCCTCCATCAAACTACCTTTCCCACTCAAACACAACTTGATCACAGAACTTCCACAATACGTCCTCTATTATTCCTGTTTTGTTCACTCCTCATGCTACATATGTTCTATGTGGCCACTAAGTTTTTCAGAACAGGATGAGAACTCTATTACTTTCAGTTTTCCCAGTACCTAGAATGAAAATGTTCATCCTTGATTCAATGTAACTAGGAAGTTTAGGATTATGATTTATATAGGGTTAAATGATCTCTGTTACAGTAATATCTGATATCTAACCATTTTTAATGTTTTTCTCCTTATGTACACCATTAGGTAGGGAAATGTGGAGAACTGTGGAACAGAGAAATTCAGTGTCTTGTAACAGGAATAACAAGGAAAAAAAAAATCACAAAAGCAGCTGGTACCTACTGCCTTGTCAATTGTGTCTCAATACCCAAATCCACGAGAATCATTACCTCTTCTCTCAGGATGAAATTCAACCTCGGTATCACCAATATCCTTTTAAGTGCTCCCACTGGACTCACTTTTGATGCCATAGCATCTAAAACTCTAAATACAGTCGAGTGTATCAGTAACCACTCTGCCTCCAGCTATTCCAATAACTGTCACAAGGAATATGAAGAGCAGCGGAATCGACCTACATCACCACCCACTCACTCAGACACATAGTTACTTTATTTTTACAGCATTAGTGCAAAGGGTCTGTTTGCTATATTTTAAATCTTTATTTTGTTGAAATAATGACAATCTTTGCATTGGATTTTCACTTATATTCACGTGAAAAAAATCAAAGGACTTTGTTGTCTACAAGTTTGGGTTTTTTTAAATCTGCAGCGCATTCAGTTTCCAGTCTTCTTAGAGTTTGAAATATGAGTTGTTATTCACATCTAAAATCTCTCATTGAGTGCAAATGAAAAACTGCTAATATTACAGTATATTAATATAGTGGATCAAATTATTCATTAGGAAAATACAGGAACCAAGTAAAAGTAATTTGACATAAATTTGCCAACACAAAAGAATGATCAGAGTACTTTCACAATGTATTAAGAAAAAAATGCCCAGAGCATGAAAAAAATAAAGCATAAACATCTCTAATGAGAACACTGATCTGTTTCTTCTGGCCACCTAATTCTGAGAGACATACAAGGTCAAAAGTCCTAGAGTACAAGCTAGTGCAGGACTTACTGGTAAAGTAAAAGATGAAATAGTATTTCAGTACCATAACTGTTCAGTAAAAAATTGTCCAATGTATTTTTAAAAAGCAGCATATATTAAAACCATGCATTTTGCTTTTCAGAATCTGACCTTTCAGAATACAATATGGACCAGAAACATGATAGCAATACGGATTATGAGAGACTTTTTTCAGAGATGATAAACCATATTTGGGATTAAATTTCAGCTACATTGTACCTAAATTACAATTTAGTGTATTTATATAACTAACACATGAACACTGCTCCAAAAACGTGAGTTCCTGTAATGAGAACTGATAGTATATTTTGCTACTTGAGTAAGAGTGCAACCATTTTTCCTACTAGATGAACTTGCAACAGAAAGTAGCTGACAGACACAAGAGATGACTTAAAAACTCCCCCCCCACACACACATATACACTTTCAGAAAATGCTGGTTTTGCACATGGCAAAACAAAGTTGTTCAGAGTCTTAAATAAAGTAACCCAATGAGAGCTTATTGGGTCCTTTGTTTTGCCCACATTGACTAAATCAGAGGAAATTACCTGTTATAGATGTGCTGCTGAATGCTACTGATCCATCCTTTGCCAAAAAGATTTGCTCTTTGCAGCAAGCAAAATGTGTAAATCTGTGCCCCAGAAGAGCTGGGCCTCTTTCCTCATGTGAAGACAGTGTGACAAGAAGGGGTGAAAAACTTGTCTTGACCAAACAGATCTGCATTTTGACAGTCTATTGACCATCACCTAAGCTTGTTACATTTTTTAGGGATTTCTTACCTAACACAGTCTAAGACGTTAGCAATTGTCAAGAATTGGCTGGAATCCCTTTAACAAGCAATTTAAATAACAGAACTTTTAAAATGTTCCAAATAAAATTAATTTCTCAATCCTGTGTGAGTCTCATCTATAGCAAAATCTACAGAACTGCAAGGGAGATGTTGATATTAAAAGTGTAAAGACACCCTAGAAACCAGTAACCGTCCAAGCCAGCAAATTCTAGCATGGCTGCAGAGGATGACACCACCATTTAAAGGAATCATTCTGTGACTCTATTGGATAATTATCCAGATAAGGTCAAGGCTCACATTCTCCTCAAGTGCTTTGATAATGGTTTATTACAGCAGCCCATTTCAAGTCACATTGGGCTGACAGCTGGTGTATGGAATATATTTCAGCACAGCTGCACCAAAACAATCTGGAGGTTAATGGGGGGGGACTAGCAGTCAGAAAGGCAGGCATCTTCTCTCTCCACATCCTCCCCAGGCGCTGGGAAAGTGGCACATAAAGATGCATTTTCTTTGCAATCTCAACAGGACACGCACCCCTGGTGTGTTACTTCTGTAGCCACAGGAGACCTGGGCATTGAACAGGCAGCTTCTGCATCCATGGGGTTTCTGCTGATGGGCTTTGAAGACAAAATGTCACTTGTGGCATAAAGAATCCACCCCTGGGATTTTTGTTATTTGCACAAGCCCTGCACAGATATCATAACCAAACCCTTCTTACTAAAGCTATTTAAGAATTCTAATGGAGTCCTCTTTTCATCTATACTTTATTTATAAACCTGAATTTTCAGAAGCATATTGTAATGATTAGAAAGTAGTTTAACAGTTGTTAAATAAATAATTTTAAAATCAATCAAAGCATATATACCATTGTAAAACTCTAACTAAAATACAGAACTTAATTAAAAATATATTTTTTTCCTTCCACCAACGCTAATGAATTTTAAATTATGCCTATTGGTGCCACTCTTTGACTTTCAAACACCTGCTCTAGCTGCAGACTTTTCATTTAATATTAAGCCCTGCTTACAAGAGTTTATTTATGGATGGAGTCTTCAGAGAAGGCACATTATGATTTCCCCATATAATGAAAGCTCTTATTAATTTTTTTAATGTTCTGAGAAGCCAAGATAACCAAAGTTAGCTTCTTAATTCCAAACTTGAAGCAACTATTTAAGTGACCTCATAAAAAAACCAAAAAGAAAAACAAAAAACAAACCCACCCAAATCAAAAACTTACACATTTTCTCTTAATGTTACTTAGACCTGCTGAGTACTCAGAACTGAAAATCAAGTCACATATTCAGCTTCTTTATTTTAATTTCATTCATTATGCCATGGTTCAGAAATCATGGTCAGAAAGATTTTAAATAAAACTTTCTAATGCAAGCTGCAGGGGTTTTTCACCTCCCAGGGTTTCACATCTTAAATTAGAAAAGGAATTTGGCTCTCTGACATCAGTGAGATTGCTCAGATAAAAACCAAATAGATTGTATTCTCCTGTGTCTTAGATTTAACACTGTCCTATTAACTCCTCTCTTTGAAACTCCTTCTAAATGCCAACTAATTAATCCTTACAACACAGTGGGAAGAAAATGCTCCATTTTACAACTGGAAGAAGAGAAACAACAGCCACACCTGCAAAAAGAAGTGTGTAACAGCAGGTGTGAGAGCTCAGAAGTTCCATCCTCAATCCACTTCACTAGAATGCAGGCATCCTGCTGCACTGTGCACACTGGCCCCATAGGCTGTCCTGCTCAATCATTTATCAAGAGCAAGAAGTAAGTGGTGGCAGTGCACATGCATCAACAGTCTTGCTGTTACTGCATAATCTTTTGATTACACCACTCTGTCAAGTGATTAAAATAGCTATCTTGAGACAGCATGCTATCTTGCAGCACACCTTCTGAGGTCTCATAGTAATTCCTTCTGTAACAAGAAAATTACTCTCTACCTCCAGTGAAAGGACACTACCAGAATAGGTGGGCCAATGAAAGGGCTGGCTTCCAATAGTTTCATCAGTCACCCTTTTTGTCCTGTTGGGAATTCATGAGAGATCATGACTGTTTGTTAGTTCACAGTATGCTTTATGATTTTGTTCATGTTCCTACAATGTCAGCTGCTTAAACTGTGCTGACTGTAAAAAAGGAGTAAATATTATTCTAGTGCAAGAAGCCAAGATACCTGGATACACCAGACAGGCCCATACCATGTACAGCAAGCATCTCCACTGGAGGACAGAATGGTTGAGATTGGCAGGGGCCACTGGACCTCACCTGGTTTAACCTGCCTGCTCAAGCTGTGCCACCTAAATAATGCAGGTTGCTCAGGACTGTGTCCAGATGCCTTTTGAATACCCACGAAGTTGGAAACTCCACAGCCTCTCTTGGCAACCTGTGCCAGTACTTAGCAACTTTCACAGTGAAAAAGGGCTCCCTGATGTTAAGAGGGAACCTTCTATGTTTCAGTTTGTGCCCATTGCCTCTGGTCCTGTCACTGGATACCACTGAAAATAGCCTAGTCTTTGCATCCTCCTTTTAGGCACTTATATACCCTGAGCCTTCTCTTGTCCAGGCTGAACAGTCACAGCTCTCCCAGCCTCTACTCATGAGAGATGCAACACCTCCTCAATTATTTTGGTGGCCCTTCTCTAGACTCCCTCCAGTATGTCCATGTCTCGTCCTGGGCAGCCCAGAACCAGATGCAGTGCTTCAGGTGTGGCCTCACCTGTGCTTTCTTGACCTGATGGCAACATTTGGCCTAATGCAGTCCAGGATACCCATTTGCTGCCTTTGTCACCAGGGCAGTGCTGGATCATGGGCAGCATAGTGCCCACCAGGAACCCCAGGTCCCTTATTTGGCATGGTACTAGTGCATTTGGAGAAGTAACAGTGATACTTCACAGCAAAATTATGGTGAAAATAATGGTGATGGATATTCTGAAAAATATATGAAAAGCTCTCATCAGACAAGCTAAAATGCACTAAGCACTTGTTGGGGCTTATCTATATTAAGAGTCATATTAAGAGCTATTTCTATGGCTCTTAAATGAGCAACTTATTTTCCCAAAACTGACTATCTGTAAAAGGTATTTTCCAGTTTGTTTTTTTTTGAGTTGTGAAATTTGAGTTAATTTGTGAGTGCAGAAAGCATTACTAAGACCTTTAAGGCTAGCAAAGACATAGTATGTGTTCCATCCTTTGTCATGCAATACTTCAGCAAGTATCACTACACAAAAGTAGAGGTTTAAAGTACATACATTTAGAGTGAACACAGCATAAAGAGAGGTTGATGTATGCATATATATCAAGCAGTAACATCTCTTCTTGAAGCTTAAGCAAATTCTCCCAGAGCTGGTTTTGACTGTCTCAGAAAAAAATCCGTTTCTTCCTTTATATTTCTGACTATTAAGAACTAATTCACTAGTTCAATTTTAAATTTGAAAGCAAGAATACAGAGCTAAGTCCTTCCTGTGTTAAGCAATAAATCCAGCAACTGTGCCCATGAGGAAACATTTTGAAGATGACTGCACCAAAAGAGCAAATTATGAATAAAACTTTTCTAAAATATTTAGAGAACTTCTGTCTCAGATCTTATATATGAAATTGTCCTTACAGTGGCAAAGAGTGTGAAAGCCAGTGTTTAGAACAATCCAAACTAAAAACTTTTAAAGTACCTTTTCGAACACAGTACTTTGTCTCTTCCTCCTCACTCTTTCAGCATGTAACAACTGACATATTCACATTATGAAGCACACCTGCCTACCCACCAAATATGCACAAGATGAAATGTCTCTAAGTACAGCTGCTCCCTTCTCCAATGAAAACTTTTTTAAAAGAATGGTGAACAGCAAGCCAGTTTGCCTTTCAGACTTCTGGTATCTTATTCTGCCTCTCACTCTTAGATCTTACTCCCTGTACAAAGATTTCTTAGAAACCTATGACTGTTTAGCTTCTTTCCACTTCTTTGGGGGGAAATAGTAGGAAATAGTAATTTTTTTTCATACTAAAACATCTTAAGTAAACAGACCTTTATATTAGTTCAAAATTACAAAGTGTTGGAGATGATCCAAGTTTTTATCTGTAAAGTGTTCACAGTAAGATCAACACTGTACATACAAAAAATTTAGTGGGAAATAAAGGTGAAGTTTGCATTATACAGGAAAGATAGGGTTGAAAATCCTGTTGTAAACTGTTGGCATTACACTGTTAAAATAAAAACAAAGGAAAAATATATGATCCAGTATATTTAAAGCAGCATGATTATTTTTTCATTCTCATAAAACTCACTCCAAATCTTTTGCAAAAGTTAGACTCTACAGGATGCAGTCCCATAATGACATCTGCTGAAATTGTCAACAAATCAATTAAAAATAAAACAAAAAAACCCAACAAATGAATTAATGAAACTGAATTAGGCTAGGACAAGAGTGAAGCTTAGTTTATTCACTTTTGTATGGACAAAATATAACTTGAAGACACTGTTGGTAGGAAATAGAATGTATTTTCTCTTATTTTTCTCATGGTAAGGGTCAACTGTTCATTTGCTTGTATTTTAGTACACAGAATTTCAGATATTAAGTGCTATGTGGACAGAAGATGAGAGTAAAGTTGTTTATAATTATTAACAGAATAAATCTATTTCATATTGAAATAAATTGTCTATATAAAACATTATGCTCACAACCTCTTTTGATGATCATATCCCTGTATTATGTAGTCATGCTGGCAACATCATGGTATACATGATGTTTCTTATTCCTTAGCTGAAATAATTGTCATTGAAGCACACACGAAAGCTACCTTTGTTTTGGGAGAGTCTTACATACAATAAATTCCCTATTTACATCACTATAAACGTCAATGTGTATCTTAGTTCACAACAGTGGAACACTGTAGGATAAACAAAATCTGGCTATAAAGCTAAACTGTAAGACTGATTTTTAGACAGGAGTCCTGCATAATTGTAGGGAGAAGATCAACTTCACAACAAACAAACACAAAAAATATACCAAGTACTGGAACAGACTGTTCGCTCATCTGACTATTCTGCCAAAGTGGAAAACACAACAGCTTAGGTGGGAATTGGACGACTGCATCAGCAAGAAGTAGCAGAGACTGCCCTTACAGAAGTTCTGATCCTGCCTCAGAAAAGAGGGAAATCCCTTGAAGTCACCTAAATTTTTGACAGCAAAAATAGTAAAACATATAGGAAGTTAGGTACTAAAAAGAAAATTAGCGACAGAAATATTGTGAATTATTTTTGTCATGCTAACATAAAAAAATATGTCCTATTTAACAGGTACATTTTAATTCAAGGGAAAACTTTGCATCCAAGTAGATGACCCTAGGTTAAAATATTCTAAGAAATAACTTGTCATCTATACAGTTGATTACAGTTCAAATATGCTGCAAGGGTTAACACTACTATCAGTACCTATGGTGTTTCTTCATTGTAAATGCACAAAATAGAGAATATGGGTTGAAGTGGTAATAATTATAAATTTGAATGAACTTTTAAAGTGGATTTATTGCATAGATTGTTGAAATGTTAAAGCAATTAGAACAGCTTTTTTCAGCAGATTAATTCAGGAAAAATTCTGAGCAACGGTGAAGTAGCTCTTGGGAAATAATTACTAAAATAGTAAATGGAGTTCATAATCAACAAAGGTACAAACTTAATGAAGCATGGTTTCCTCCTGAATAGATGGTATGCCATGTCACCCTAACCAACCTATGATACAGGTCACTTGAAATTGTATTTGCAGAAAAGCAAACGAGCTACTACAGGAATGCTGGCACACAGATCACATTCCTGCAGGAACTGTAATTTAGAGGAGCTGTGCTACTCACCACTGCAATTTCGTCTCAAGACAAAAAAGGATGTAGAGTAAGAGGAAGAAAAGTGAGACAGAGTTCTAGGCATGATAGTATCATGATAGCTACGAGAGAAATTACTTCACTAATTAGTTCCAACAATTTTAAAAAGCTCAAATGTAAGTAAATGCTCAGGCAAACTTTGAACAGTAAGAATTTAGGCCTACTATGCAGCCTGAAGCTCGGAGATGAGAGACATGGCAGATCACATTAGCTGTCTAAGAAAAACTACAACTTTTGGATCCATTTTGTGGCACATTTTAAATCCATTTTGTTACAGATCAGCAGAGTGCCATATAGTTTAAAATCTGTAGTGGAATCTTTTGTCAACATCCAAGTACAGCTTTGATACTGCCATTCAGAATATTGCAGAGAATTTTGAATTTCTTAACCTATCTGAGAAAGGGCAGCCCAAGGTGCCAAGGCCAAAATGTCACATCTGAAAGCTAGGTTGCAGCATTTGATTCAATACAGCTGGGAGGGCTGGGAACATCGAACAGGCTGAAAGTTTATCCCTTTCCAGGTGAGAGAGGTCCTGACAGGCAAACCCATGTTGCATCAGGAATCTGCTCTAGTGACAGACTTCTGTCTCAGCTGGATGCCAACATCTATGTCCCCACCTGCTGTAGCTGGACTTGCTATAGTGAGGGAGTTAGGCTCAAAAAATGGTTAGTCTATTTAGTGTTTTAAAAATCTAAAGAAAACCCACTAATTTTCTCTGGGGCTGTGCTCACTCATTCAACGTTCCTCTGTGTCCTAAGGTTGAGTTTCAGTCTTCTTATGGATTCAAGTTATGGGCATCCTGCTGAGAGCCATACAGTGCAGAGGTCTGTTCTTCCTAGGTCTTGGGATCTACTTGGGTCTATTATAACTAGACCTTCTGCATGCTTTCTAGGCAAAGTCTGGTTGCTGCACGCTGCTCTCCTCCAGCCCCTTTGCCTGTTTGTTCTGCAGAGACTACACATGAGTGCCAGACCCCTGCTCTGGGTGTTCCCAAAGCAAATCCAATGCAGGGAAGCCACAGGCACGTGGCCAGCAGAGAACTGCTGCCCCTGCTAAAATCAGCTATCTCCAAGGTAGGGCCAGACATGTCCTGAGACACTGTTAGGTCAGCACCAAGCCTGTGACCGTCTAGTGCTAAAGCCAAAATCGTATTTACTGTATTACAAGGTGGGAGAGATGGTAGAGAATTCAGCACCAGCTCCTGTAGCATCTGCTTTTGGTCTATTTAGCCAAAACAAGACTTTAAATCTTGTGCAATACAGGATCAGTCAAAGGCAGGAAAAACATCAGTCTGATTAGTGGCTTTAATTTGAAGAGAATGGCTGGCAGAAAGGGAAAGACTGCTTCCACAGCACTGTGGCTGTTGAGCCAAGTTCTTAACAGGGACAAGGATACAACAGCTGACCTCTGAAGGGGAATATTTTCTGAGGAGATGCTTAATGGACTGCCTAGGACGACTGCCTAATGGGACCTGGAATAATCCAGAGCCGAGTATGCATAACAGGGTAGGTAGTGAGTTGGAGTTTTTCCTCACCAGAGGTATAGGACTACAAGGCTCATTTCTGCATGGGTAACTCTTCGATGGCATCTTTGTCAACATCCCTTTCACTGAAGTGCTCAGATGGAGACTGCAGCTGCTACAGGGGAGGCTCCAGCACACAGAGGCCACCTAGACCCTGGCAGATGACTCTCAAGACGAGTCAAAAAGAATGTGCTCTGTCATACCAGATTGCACAAAAGCTGGCCAACAGTAACTGGACACCCATTCTGTGGTTTTGGGGGCCTACGCCCACATCCTGCAGCAAAGTTACTGAGGGGACCAAAAGTAGCTACACCAGCTACTGCTGGAAATGGAGTTCAGAGTCTGGTTTGGCTGCTAGATACCATCAGCTTCACTAGCCTTGCTTGTGACACAAAGGAGGATGCTTCAGGTCAGTACATTCCCCATAATTTCCTACCACAATAAAAACACAGCAATATTCAGGTTATAAGACCCATTTCAGTGTGTGTTCAGCCCACCTGGCTGACTGGTGACTTTACACAAACTACACAACATATGCTCTTCAAAAAAGTCCTGGTTTATGCTTGTTTAAAAACAGGTGAATTTAGTCCACTCTAGCCTAGGCATAAAGTTCTTTGCTTGAAAGACTTTACCTTCTTCTTCTTAGTTGAGGAATAACTGTTTTTAAAGTACTTTCTTCTCCTGCCTTTAGCAGACATTACTGAACTCAAAGTTTGGAGTAAGGGGAGCAATGGCAAAGGACTGCAAGTTGTCCTAAAAAAGCTCATTGGCTTCAAGGTGTCAGTGTGCTGAGGGCACTAACAAGGCTTCAGGGCTCACAACTGACCTCACCTGTGATCCTCACCCACACCCTTTCTCCAGGGGCTCTATTTAATCTCAAGCTGGGGCTGTCAGGTACTGGTCCCTAGTCCTGCCTGCACTGCTAGTAAAGCCTGTTACTGTCACCATTCTGCTTGCTGGGCTCAGGTACCTCAGGGATGTACCCTGGGGAAGGTACTCTTCTGCAGCGTGGCAGTTACCCTTGGCTTGTTAATCCTCTAGAGCAGTTCTGCTCCCTGACACCAGAGTTCAGCTGTGACAGCCCTGGGTGATGGATAATACTGGTTGTTCTGGCCTTGGTGCTGTCTGAGAGGAAGTTCCAGCTCTGGGTCATTCTTATGATCAGAAACAGACTACATCTTTTGGAAGCCTCTGTGATTAATGCATTGAAGCCTAACCCAACCACAGAAAATGTGGTGAGAATAGTCCACTCAGACTCTGCTGAAATACAGTGGCTTAAGAAAACATAATAGTTGATGTTGGGAATAAGTGGATGCATTTTCCCTTTCAATTAAAAGGAAAGAAGAAAGACCAGTCTGTGACAGTACAGTGTTTACAGAGACCTCTGTGTCTGCTCATCAATGTAGGTCATCAAGACACCCAAGCTGGGCAGTTTATGTTTGGGAACCATTAGGGTATTTTTAAATCTCTCAGACAGACAGCTTGACTAAGCTACAACTGAAAACAAATAAGCTTGACCTGCTGACTCGTGGGGCAGGGGTTTCTCCATTCAAAACTAAATTTGACTGTGATGTCTCTATTTTTTCTGATTCCTTATTTACTGATGCTCACCCAAAGTCCTTGCAGATGGGGTGGAGGGCAGCACATTCAAAGACTGCCATCTATAGTTGTGATATTAATGAAAATACTTTCACATGCTTTGTTAGTTTTCAGATAGCTGTGTGAGATGTTGAGACCCCCATGTAAATGCCCTAGTGGGATAAAGGCATGACAAAAAAGGATGGGAGTGTAGGAGCTGATAAATGGGATTCAGGTGACAAGGCAGGTTGAGATGGGAAGCATAAAACTTCAGTACCAAGGAAGAAGACCTTTTGAAGTCTCATACTGAAGAAATGCGTATTACCAAAAACATCACATATGCATACACTATATGCACTTTTTCCTGCTTTTAAAGATCAGGCACCAGGTCACTAAGAATTTTAAAGTCTTCTAAGAGAGTTCCACAGAGGAGGTTTGGGGTTCTTTTAAGATTTAGCTATTCAGCACTCTGTAAGTTTTTTTAGCCTGCATGGCAGTAAGATCACCCATCCTGGTCTTGCCTTTGTGACATGGACTGTCACCCTGAAGTCACTCCAGGCCAGGCTTGTGACCACTGACTTATGGTTTATAATCCAAACAGGATCAACCCAAGTGTCTGTGATAGGTTGCTCACTAGTTTGTGGTGCTGTTGTCTTCCTGGGCAGGGACAATGTTGCAGAGAGTACAGCCAAAACACAAGCAATGCCTAGTAATGAATTTAGGCAAACCTTAAGCTTGAAAGGAAACAGCTTAATGTCTTAATGAAACTGGCAAAACTCTTTTTCCAACATGGTTTCTAAAGAGAGTGGAGAGCAATATTTTCCAACTATGGCAGGACATCTGCACCTATGCAGTAGTTATGACTGCAGGACATATCTTAGATGTTGCTTTTTTGTATTCATGACATAGCTTTGCAGAACCTTGGGATTTCCAAGGGTCAGTCACAGTTTCAGTTAAGAATAATTTTTTTTTTCTTTTTATTTAATTGCTCCACTATAAATTGGGCCAACTGAACTCTGAAAAGACAATTCTGGTATCTAAAGACAATATATTACAATATGGAGAAAAGAAAAAAAAATTTGTGAAATGCTGGAAAATTTGGCTGATTTCTTTTAAGAGAAAACCAGAAGTAAAAATTACCATAGAGTTGAAAGAATAAGTGCTTTAGATCCTCCTCCCTGTAATAGGAAAACCTTCATTAACAGTTAAATCAAGAGATGAATCAATGAAAGACAATGGAAGTAACCTGATTAATAGAATATGGAAGTCTGACAGATTTTGAAGAACCAGAAATGGGATACACATAAAGTACCACTTATCTAGAATGGAATCTATTGTGAGTTTACTTAGTTTATTTTATTGCATCAAATATGGGTATTAATTTTTGTTGAAACAAAATGTCTGCAGTGAAAAGTATCCAAAAAAAGTCCTACTGATTTAATGAAACTTTAATTGCAACAGTATTTACAAAGGCTTATTTTATTTGAAGACTATTTGATTGATCCATTCATGCAAAAATTAGAAAGTTCATCCTGTATTGTTGTAATATCTATTACTTACTTATGAATCAAACCCCGGAATAAAGAACAAGAAATAGGGAAATAACTGTAGCTTAATCCAGCCTTTTTAAATGGTGAATGAAAAGGTTGTGTTTTTTAAAGGAATTGTTATCCCAGGATAAGATGGCACCAGTACATTCAGCTTGCTGAATGGGTAGAAGGATTATTCATGTTTATTTAAGAAAAGACTCTGTCATCTTCATTTATATAGGTAATTGCTTTTCTAGGCAAGTAGTCTAAGTCTCTCAGCTAGAGCTTTCATGTGAAATAAGGTGTAAGACACTGCGAATAAAGATGGTAGGAATTGGCATAAAGTCAGCATTTTCATTTCTTTTTGTGAGGAGCCAGTTCATTTATCATATAAATTATAAAACCACCTTTTCAATATGGTTAGAAATTCATCACGATTATTTTTTTCTTTAAAAATCAATTGCAGCTGAACATTAACAACTGCAATAAAACTAATTTTAACTGGAAAGGAACTTTGTTGACATTTTTCAGTAAATCCTTTTCAAAAACACAGTTTTACTGCAGAGTATGTGTTCTGTCAAACTTAATGAACTTCTAACATAATAAGAAGCAAACCTAATGTCCAAACCTAAGGAAACTTTGGATCAAGTTTCAGCACAGAATTCTTTCTTATTCTTTGAGCTGAAGTTTTTCAAAGGTATAATCTAATGATCAAACACAACCCATAATCTAAATTCATTAGAGGTTTTCATTAATATTCATTCATTATATTTGAAGCCCTCAGGTAGAGAACTGCAAGGACACTCAATTAGCAAGTGATCAGAAAACAAAGAAGTTCTACTTGTGCCACATTTCAAAAAGATCAGATAGTCTTAAAATGCATAAAATACATTAGCTCAAATTAACCCCTCTCAGGCACTCAGGCCAAGATACAAACTGCAACACAGGGGAGAGGAAAAAAAAAAAAGGCATAATCACAACTAATTACTGCTCTTTTAGCATTATATTCAAAGCTGAGAGGGAAAAGGGGAAAAGCAGTAATCTTAGTTCAATTTTAGCACTGGTAATGTATTTTTCACTCAAGTATCTACTTCATTCTCCTTCAGAAAAGATGGTTGGTATTCACTACTTCTGATATACAATCTATCATATATATGCAAGTTTCTGTTCAAAAGGCTTATCATTTATTGTTAGGGTGCAGCTTGGGATATTGAAACTCTTAAATCATGGAATCACCACATATTAGGTGAGAGAGCATTATTTTTGCCATTCTCTTGTCAGGTAACAAGACCTAAATAACTCTGGAAATGCTGAATCCTAGCCTGGTGTATGAGCTTTCTAGATTAAATATTGGGTATTTGTTTATTATTTCACTCATTCCACCAAAAGAAATAAAAGAGGCAATAGGATACATTTACACATATGAAAATGAGTTCAACATGTCAGTTGCCACAGCTGAAGTACTGCAATTTCTCAAAGACTGAAATAAGAACCCCCCCTACAGAGATTTATTTCCCCTGTGGTCAGTTTAGTTAGCTAGTGCATCTGAACAGCAAAACTGAGAAAGGTGACACACTGTACAGATGCATTATCTTTCTTGGAATAACTTTCTTAGACCAGCAACACTTCGACCATTTCTTGTACCAGTAAAGTTATCACTTATCGTCGTTATAAGATGCCAAAAGGTGCAGTATATAACTATGAGAACAAAACCACAAGGTGCTAGCCAGGAAGCCACCTTCCATGTTCTACATTTCTAGGGAAATAAAGGTAAATAAATGCTGGTTACCTTTGAACTTGGGTTAGTACTGCTGAACCTCATAGGTGAATTGCAGAGAAGGGCAGAATTTAAGTTGCTTTTGCCATGCTTTGTTCAGATCAGTGAAACTTTACAAGTGTCCAGCCAGGCTGGCTCTATTCCTTTAGTCTTTGTTGCAGCAAGGCATTTAAACACACAGTTTGTTTCAACTGGCTTTATTGAGATTTGAGGGTATGTCAAA
The DNA here is from genome assembly GCA_013390005.1 of Calyptomena viridis. Taxonomy (NCBI): domain Eukaryota; kingdom Metazoa; phylum Chordata; class Aves; order Passeriformes; family Eurylaimidae; genus Calyptomena; species Calyptomena viridis. Next base: position 15,901 of record WEIV01001308.1, on the reverse strand, counting down.
GTACTTCTAATTGTATTCTGAATTGGCATCTCAATGATTAACAGATCGAAAATATTGTCTGTTGCCATTATTGGGAGCCCAAAGGGATTTCAGACAATAAAGCAGCCTGTCACAAGGTGAGAAACTGCTTCTCAACAGACTGGAAGACATTTCAAGCATGACATTTTTAACTTCGTTGCTTTAAAAGGGATCGTATGTACCAAGAAAGCAACAAACATGGCAGTGGTTCCACAGGCTTCTGAAATACCTTTTATGAATTATTTTTTAAATCAAATTAGAAAATATGTTCCTGAAAACACCATTCGCTAATTTTATCCCCCTCCAAGTTAAATACTGTCACATTCCTGCAATTTAATGTCCTGCATAAGAGAAAAATCACTAGATTTGTTTGAAAAAATATATATTTTATAATTAAAAGCAACAGCTGAGATAATTCTAGTTGAAAAGGATCTGTGAAAGACTTTTTACATGAAGATATGAAGTGATTTTACATCTTGCAGCTTTCTCTCAGTGGGAAAGAAATAGCCCTCCCACCCCAGGCAGAAGCCTTTTTCGGGAAACAGAGGAAAAAAAATAGACATTAATTTTGTTTTAATTTATTTAAAGAAATCAAAACACAACCATGAGGGAATACTATTATACTATTTCAGGTAAGGACTAGTCAAATCTATGGCTCAAGGCCAGCTAACAGTGTGAAACTTAAAATTGCTATTACATAACACTAACAGCCTTTAAAAAGGCATTTAAGGAAGAAATTTCCTATTTCAGATTTACAAGATACTCCAATTAAACAAATTCCCTGGAAAATAACTATTGTTACATAACATAATAAGTGAATTCTTACTGACCAGGAAAATAATTTCTTTCTGACTGGAAGGTAACTGATGCCTTACAGAACTAGTGAGGCCGCTCATTAACCTGAGGGCTGTCACAGAAATGCTACGTTACCGTCAGAGACTACTAAATTTTAAGAGCCTTGCAGTGACTTTTCCTGTAAGATTACCCAGTATTGCAGTGGCTGGTCTAAAGCAGCCCTGTCTTTGCTCCTGTGAGAGACGTGACTTGTTTACAACACTAACTTATTTTTAGATATTATTGCAACCTCCACATGTAAAATTAGAATCCAGATTTTCAGAGACAGCATGTAAGGCTCAGATTCAAGAAAGTTCTTCAGTAAGTGTTTTACATCCAGCATGAGCTCAAAAGCTTTCCTGCAATTGTTAATGGGCTCTGGAGCAGATTTCAAAAATATCTTCTTTACCAAATGAAAAAAAGCCCACCATGTGGACATTAGATAGCGGAAAATGGAGCGCCCCTGTGGAGTGAGAACTGCTCTTATATTAAGCTCAGCAGGGAAACTCTCAAGTTCCCTGGATTGCTGGTACACTTCTCACTTTTTGCCAATAAACGCCATACATTTGAAAAACCTGATAAAAATAGATCACTGTTTCTAAAATAAAACACACTAAATTGATTCCCATCACACAAGCCCTATGACAAGGCAAGCTGTTAGGTAAATTTTGACAAATTTTTGAAATACCGGCCTTGGTCTCAAGAATAACCCTATGCATGGAAAATTACTGCAACAAGCTATTTCTTCCTGAGTATTGAAAACAAAATCACAGATTCAAGTCATCTTGATATTCAGCAGCTGCCAAAGCTTTTCCATGTAAATAAAAGTCAGTTATTTAAGTACCTACATAAGCTGGAGTGAACCAAAACTTTGATTATTAAATGCTGACAATGTTCTTGCATAACACGTTTCCAACAAAAAGTTTTTTAAAAGACAGATATAATTTTTTTGAACATACTCAGTGCTCAAATAATGATGGGTTGCAATGACATGGAACTAAATATGACTTATCTGTTTGGGAAGCTGGCCAGGGCCTCTGCCAGAGTGCTGGCGTGCGATTTCAAGCCAGTCTTTAGCTCAGCTGAAGCAATAATAGAAAAAGGTGAAACCCACATACAATTTAAAGGCTTGTCTTCATTCACAGTTCCAGCTTCTATCCAGTTGACTACTATGGGAACGCGAGCTTGTAATAGTGGTTTAACATGTTACTTCTGAAGGATGAATTGAGTTGTGCATCACCGTCTGCTAACTTTAACAACCACTTGTATCCAAGACGGTTCCACTCTTCTGAGCCACTGTCATCCCATACTTAGCTCAGAGGTCCACTTCCCCTTCACTAGAGAAAGGAGGCTTATAAGAAAAACTTTTCACCTAGGCCTTTAGCAGCAAGACAAGAGGCTAGATTTGGATTAGTTGTAAGGAACAAATTTTTGATGAGGTGAGTGGTGAAACACTGGAACAGGTTGTCCAGAGAAGCTGTGGCTACCCCATCCCCAGAAGTGTTCAAGGACAGGTTCGATGGGACTCTGAGCAACCAACTCAGTCCACTGAAACTTGTTCCTGCCCATGGCATGGGGGTTGGACTATATGACCTTAAGAGATCTCTTCCAATTGAAATGAGACTATGATTCTATGATTTCATTTCTGGACTGTGGGTCCCATGCAAATGAAGATTTTTACAACCCATTCACCAGGTAAGGAAAGATAGCTTTGGCCTCAAAATGTTTTATTTTCTGTTAATGGGGGAAAAAAAGCACATTTGTTCAGCTAATTACTGTTGGGGATGTGTGTTTAACTGTCTTTTAGATCTGGTCAGTCTTTCCTGTTTCTGTGTGTATCATGAAATGATGCTGAAGCTAACTGAGTATTGTCTAGTCATCACACTTTTTATTTCTTTTTTTTTTTAAGCATGGCATCTATATCAGCTGTACCTGTTCATACCAATCTTAGTTTTGGTTCTCCCTGTGCAGTGATAGTAATAAAGCTCAATCAAATTCTTTCCTAACAAATGTATTTGGAAATAAATACTGTAATTACACTTTTCTGAAAAACAGCAAAAT